>VZTZ01028701.1:859083-1357004 GCA_013400955.1 Drymodes brunneopygia | reverse complement strand
CCCCTAAAACACTGCCAGCTGAACATCCCACATCTAAGAGCCCACCCAAACTCAGGCAGCAGCAACAAGGGAAAGGATGTTGGCTGAAATCCCAAGCCTGGAAATCTTCCCTGAATGAAGGAAGCAGGGGATGAGACAATATTATATCCTTCCTGAAGGCAGAGGCAGCCTGAATAAAGCCTGCATATTTGCTGTGAGGAAGACAAATTAGAACAATAAGCACCAGATAATGAAAAAAATAAAATATACAGAGAATAAGGAAAAGCAACCAAGAAAAAACAGCAGAAAAGAAGAGAAAGAGGCAAGAAGAGGCAAGTTTCTGACTCATGTTCAACTCTTCCTCCAGGACCTGCAGGTCCTTTTCTACAAAGCTGTTTTCCAGCTGGTCAGTCCATGGTGTGTGCTGATACATGGGGTTATTCCTCCCCTGGTGCAGGACTCCACACTTTCTGTTGAACTCCATGAGGTTCCTGTTGGCCCATTTCTCCAGGCTGCTGAGGTCCCTCCAGATGATTTCCCAATCTTCTGGCCTATCAGCCACTCCTCACGGTTTTGTGCCATCAGGTTTCACATCTGCCCCACTGTCCAGATCATGAATGAAGATGTCAAACAGCACTGGGACTAGCACTGTGAGGTCACACACCACACACTAATGTATGTGTAATACTCAGCTCCAACCAGACTTCTTTCCTCTGATTACCACACTCAGCCCTGCCATTCAGCCAGATTTCAATCCATCTCACTGTGTCCTCATCCAGGCCACACTTCAACAGATTCTCTATCAGGATTTTACACAAGACAGTGTTGAAAACCCTACTGAAATTAAGGTAGAGAATATTCACCATTCTCAGCTACCTGGTCAGTCATCTCACCATAGAAGGTTACCATAGAATGGCTTGGGTTGGAAGGGACCTCAAAGATCACACAGTTCCAACCCCTCTGCCATGGGCAGGGACATCTTCCCCTAGACCAGGTAGCATCAGAGCTCCAACCTGACCTTGAACACTTCTAGGGACTGTGTACAGCTTGTCTGGGCAACCTGTTCCAGTGCCTCACCACACATACAATAAAGAATTTCTTCCTAATATCTAATCTAAACCTACTCCATTTGAAGCCATTTCCCCTTGTCCACATGCCCTTGTAAAAGGTCCCTCTCCATCCTTCTTGTAGTTTCCCTTGAAGTAGTGGAAGGCCACTCTAAAGCCTTCTCTTTTCGAGCCTGAACAACCCCAATTCTCCCAGCCTTTCCTCATAGAAGAGGTGTTCTACCTCTGTGCTTGGGACCCCAGAGCACTCCAGGTGGGATCTTATCAGAGCAGTCACATCCCTCACCCTGCTGGCCACACTGCTTTTGATGCAGCTCAAGATACATTTGGATTTCTGTGGCTATGAGTGCACATTGCCAGGTCAAGTCCAGCCTCTCATTCATCCATAAGTCCTTCTCTGCAGGGCTGCTCTCAATCTGTCCATCTCAGCCTGTGTTGTTACTGGGGTTGCCCCTACCTAGGTGTAGCACCTTGCACTCGGTCGTATTAAACTTCATGAGATTTCCATTGGCCCACTTCTCAAGCTTGTCCAAGTCCCTCTGGATGGTCTCTGTCCTTCAGGTATGTCAAACAACTCAGCTGGGTGTTATTTGTAAACTTGTTGAGGGCGCACTCAATCCCTTTGTCTATGTCATTAATGAAGATAGCAAATAGCACTGGTCCCAGTACAAAAAGGGCAACCATCACTTGTCACTGATGTACATCCCGACTCTGAACCTTTGACCATTACCCTCTGGAGCTGACCATTCAATCAGTTTCTCATCCATCTATTATCAGGCTGGTTAAGCATGACTTCCCCTTGGTAAATCCTTGCTGACCACTCCTGATTACCTTCTTGTGCTTCATGTGCATAGAAGTGTTCCCCAGGACTACCTATTCCTTCTTTTCAGAGATCAAGTGGAGGCTGATCAGGCTGCAGGTCCCTGGGTTCTCCTTCTTGACCTTTTTGAGGAAATGAGTGGCATTTGCTTCCTCTGTTCCTTAAACACTTCTCTCAGTCACCAACATTATTCCAAGACTGTCAGGAATGGCCTTGCAGTGACATCAGCTCTTCTGGGTGTGTGATATCAGGGCTTGTGGACTTACTATGTCCAGTGCATCACCTGACCTTACGTTGCACTAATTTCACACTGAATCAATTACTAGTTAAATATTCCACCAGGAACTACATTTATATGAAATCCAGGTTTTGAATTTCCTGTATGTTCCTTATGCCACAATCTTTAATCCTCAGAGGACATCTACACAGACAAACCAAGGATTAAAAACAAACCTGCAAAAGAAATTGTGTTATGTTAAGGATTATCCTGAGGTGCTTGATTTCAAACCATATTTCACATACCCACAACGCTAGATAACTATTTGTTTTACTGTCATGTTCTCCAGGAACACTTCCATTTTAACAGCTGTACCAATTTAATTTGCACCTCTTTCTATACATGACCACTACAACTTAAAGAAATATATTTTTTTCTGAAAAAAGAATTTAAGTAGCTCCCAAGACTCCTGAATCCAAAACCATGCACACAGACAGGAGGGCAAATTTTGGCCCTGGAGTGTTAATCCAATCTGTTAGCTAGCACATGGTTCATGTTTCATGATCTTCCTCTAGAGTGTAATACTGTGAGGAGAAGGCAGGTGTAGCCACTTTCTTAAAGACTGATCAGATTGCAGGCTGTGGCTGTGCTTTAGATGTGCTCCCTTGCAACAGACTATTCCCCCTCCCCAAGCACAGCTGACTGCTCCTCCAGTCATGCTGGTGGGTCATATTCCAAGCCATATGGGTAGGTGTAATGTTTTGTTCAGCAGGGGTTGAAATATTCTGGGATGCTGCCAGAACTCCGACTCAGACACTGATTAGACTCAGCTTCCACTCAGACTGAAAAAGCCAAATTTGTAAAGCTCCAAGGAATCAAAACCACTGAAATAATCTTCTGGTTAGAGAAGAAGCTCACTGTGATTTTGCATGCTCCATTTAATAAAATAAATATTTAACAACTGAATATATCAATTATTCATTTTGTAATATGACTAACTTATAATTATTCTGCCATTCCTTTCTTTCCTTGGAAGGATCTTTTGTGAGAATTACCAAAACTACTGAGATGGGCAATACAATAGCTGCAGAGAGAAAACCTTCTTCAAAAATTAGTTCCTAAGAGTTTTAATTTTTTTTTTCCCTATTCTTTGTCCTCCTGTAGGAAAAACACTTAAAACAGCCTTGGGGTTCAAAATAAACATATTAGACAGCTAAAAAGACATGCATGACTCTCAGGCATTACTTTGAGTATGCTTGTTGATCATAATTTGTAACAACGATTCATATATTATTTAATAGTTACTGAAAATATTATGTATACAGCAATTAAAATAGCATAATATTTCCCATGTAATGTTCATAAATACTGTAATTTCTCAACAGAAAGAAGACTGTTGAAATTAAGTCTTACTATACAAAGAAACAGCACTACCTGGCTGGTCTGTCAGATCTAATTTTTGGCTAAACTTTTAAGTTGCACAGGTCACATAGTGCAGTTGATGGTAACCTTTGGGTGAATCTATGTTCCATGTTGGAGGAACACTGCTGTAGGTAGAGCCTCTTCCTTTTTTAACACATGTACTCAATTCATCAACTTGCTGTAGACAGATGCAATTTAACCTTTATCCTCTTTTTACACTCTGTGGTTGCCTGCCAGAGTGTGAGCAGTGCAGAGTTTGTGGGAGTGCCAAGCACCTTGGTTCTGCTGTGGTTACACTGACAGTGGGCAAGGGCTACAGAAAGAAAAAGCAAAGTTAAAGGCAGGTGCTCCAGGCCTCCCGCTCTTAAAAGCAATTTTTTACCAACTTTGGTGACTGACTTTACCAGTTGAGTTTCATGTTCTTACACAATTCCTTCTTTTTGTATCCACCTACAGACTACTTCAATCACTTCTACCACTTAACCTAACTCCTACAAATAATTCTGCTAATAAACTTACTAGAGAATTTAGTGAAAATAGCTGTCTCTTCAATAGGATGAAATCTATACCATAATGCACAAAGTACCCCAATCTATGCCAACATAGCTTTTAGTATATAACTCTAATTACAAAAGAATGCTTTTCTTTCTTCATTAAGCATTGATTTACACATTGCGTGGTGATTTTTGTTTTTTGTTTTTTTGGGTTTTTTTTTTTGGTAGTGTCTTTTATTCAAGCCCAAACCAGCACATCATCCTCCCAGGATGCTTTTTCACTCACCTAAAACTTTTTATTTAGATTTTTGGAAAGGGTTGGACGGGTATAAACCCAAGGAGCATTAACTATGTTTAAGGATGCCACAGTTCACTTTTACAATACAAGTAAGTTTAAAGGCTTGGGAAATGGGTTTCTATCAGCTGTGCACTCCTGCCTTTTGCAATAATTTCTGAATTGAGTGGCCTTTTCCTGTCCCATCTGACAGAAGATTCAAAGCCTCAAGATTTATTAAAAAGGCTTAATTGATGGGTGGGCTGAAGGGAAGCAGAATATGCTAACTTGGTTGAGGGGAAAGACTGCAACAGGAGTTCATCCCATATTAGAAACCAGAGTACCTGCATGGGATATTTAACTGTGGACACCTATAGAGCAGGTAGAGTCTGGCCTCACTGGCTCTCCATTACCACAACTGCTATTTTTTGTATGTGGTAAACAGCGTGGCCGTGGCTACCTAGCAGAAACAATACAGTTTCATCATGTGCTGCATCTCAATGGTGACATAAATGGATTGAATTGGCTGAAAAAATAACATTAGCAATACTAACTAAAGAGGAACTTACCCTGTAAGTAGTAAGATGACTCTTCAAGAGCAATTTGAACTAGAAATGTTTACTACACCTCTACAATTGTCTAGTAAGAGATGAGTCTAGCTAGTTTTAAGCTACTTCCCAGGCAAGACAGAAGTCAAGCTTTATGCTGCCTTACTAGGAAAGAAAGAGGTAGATAATTTCATAGCTGCTTTCTTGCACAGGCTGTATTGATTTGATGAAGAGCTTATTTCTTATTTTGTTTTCTCTTTTTTTTGTACCGGTTGTTACACACTTCCAGAGTGTGTCTGATTTTGGGCCAAACACAGAAATATTCTGCTGGAAATGAGTACTGATACATTGGTTTGCCCAGAAAACATGAGGAAACTTCTTTTTCTTGCATCTTACTAGACTGCTTGTGACATTTAGCTGTTATACATACCAGTCTTCTTTTATACACTAGGTATATGAAATGTAAAAGGTTGACAACCAAAAACACAGAATTCCAGATCATTATGTCCAAGGCACAACGATAGAGTGTAGCCCAAATGATGAACAATGCACATCCTGTAAAAATTAAAAGAAAAAATGTTAAATTTCACCAAATAATAAATATTCTTAGAAAACCATCAAGATGAGTCCACCGAGTAAAATTACACTGGAAAACAAGGTATTCTACAAGATTAAATACTGTTAAGCTCTCTGGATGAAGGCATGCAACAGCAGCTAATCACTGCAGTGCTGCAAGCAGGCACTGAGGGCAGGCTGACAGACTGCACCCCTATTACATGGGACTGAAGGACTGAAATTATGGTAATTCAGAACAGAAAGGGGCAAGCAGAAAGCTGCAGCCCATGATGATTTGTTACTAAAATAAAGAAGAAAAGAGATGGGGGGGGGGGGAAATTAAGCAGCTCACAAAAATTTATTCCTTGTGTTGCATTAATTAGATGGAAAAGGCCTAGAAATGAACATTTACCTCTACTTAGCAAGGAAGAGTTGCATAAAAATTTCCTCAAGTCATATGCAGATATTTTTGAAAATTAAAAGAAACTATTATTGCTGATGTGACAAGGTCACATCGGGAACCTGAATTCTCCTGTATAACAGCAAAGACAAAATTTCCAAATGCTTACTCTTTTTTTAGTTGCCTTACTCTGAATAATGACACTTGCTTCAGAAGATAAGGCATCCTGTATGATTAGGGATTCCATTTTCAGCCTACAAAGACAATATTTATCAAGTGATGTATTACATATCAGTGAGTCTCTCCAAGATAACTGTGAGCTTACCATCCAACAGAGATGGCTGGAGCGGTCACAGATATATTTTCCCTTAAGTTTCATGCAAAGGCAAAAAGGAGACAGTGCTAAATTAATGTTCTTACCCCTTTCTCCCTCAAGATGACATTGAATTAATGAACTCATTACTATCTAGTCTGTCCGGGTTAACAGATGAGGAAGCATTTACATATGGATCAGAAAAATCAAAATATAGTGACTCCTGATCTGATTATTAGTTAGAGTGCAAGGCCGAGGAGGATATGATGTCTGAAAGTATTGAAGAGCAGCAATATTGCGGAGCAGCACAGAGGTGGGGCAGGGTTGAAGCAAAGGGAACAGGTCCCTAGGAACAAGGCCTCATCACTCATTCTGTCGTCTGAGTAAATCCGCTTCCTGCTGCCACCTCAGCTTGCATAACTTATTCCCTATCTGCTCAAAACACTACAAGACCTACAGGTCACAATGGCAGGCTCAGAAAGTGCAGAGCTCCTTTTGCTTTTAAAGCCAAGACAGAAGATCTTGCAATGCTCAGACCCTTGGTCACCAGTGCAGTCTGTTTTAAGAAGTTACCCTATAATTACTATAAAATAGAAAATGCAAGAGTGTTGTAAATTCAAATAGTTCTATCATAAAATTGACCCACACTATTATGCCAATAAGCAGTCACTTAAAAATACTTAAGCATGCTCTTGTTGGATTGGATTTATCTTTCTTACACTGTAATGAGTCACTGTTCCTTCTTTGATCACAAGGATCTTGTCCCACACAAGGTACAGAGGCTTTGAAATAGCTGTGGGACTGCAATGTTACAAAGCGAACCACATTTGCTCAGTCTCAAGCATGCCAAATTTAGGTTTTCCTCTCAAGTCAGACTCTGGTGTCACAAGATTCCTACAGTGGTAGAAGAAACATGAGTGATAACAGAACACAGAATACATTCCCTATCGAAAGGCTGCACTTTTAAATCAGCCATGAAAATAATGCTGGTGATCCTCAAGTGCCACATGTTTGAACCCACATAGAAGGAGCACATGGACTCGCAGTAAGCTTCCCAATGAAAACCTCATCTACCCCAGACACCCTAAGCCAGTGCACCCACCAATACACAGTTCCCTGTATTTACTTGAAATCTTAAATAAAGGTCTTAATGATCAAATATAACTGATTTGAAATAAGTGAATTTCAAACATCCAGTTACATCCGATGTGAATGGTGTTCACTTGTTTTCAAGATGATATCTTCATAGGTTTGAAATTGCAAATTATAGTGTTGGGAAATTTTAAGAGCCAAGGGTTAAATAATCTTTCTAGAAAAAGTATATCAAGGTCAAAATAGATTCTGTCTTAGACCAAAACCACCGTAATGAGAGCACAACGGCCATTAATAGAGGCAGTAATTTCACCATAAACTGCAGGGACCAGCTCCATAATGGTCAAACCCAGCCATTTCTGCCACATTTCTGTCTCCAGAATAAGTCTCCTACCTATGGTGAGCAGGCCCCGCAGAAGAATCATGTGAAGATTCAAAGTGGTCGGAATAACCAGTCCAACTGCAAAGCAAATGTTTGCCACGTGGAAAACAAGATGATGAATCTCTTTCCAGTTTTCACATGCAGTCTCATTGAGAGGATCAAGGGTGGCATTTTTTAAGTCTGGAGCAAAACCTAGTGGAGTAACTGTGAGTGGGCTCATTGCTGTAGCATTCATCTTGGAGGCTCCTGAAAGGAGAGGGAAAAAAATTCACTATGCATTAAACTGAAACATAGTAGACATGCACATGGATTTTAGGGTTACTTTCTCTCTTCCCAAATGTATTTTCCGTTATCATTCATGGGGAAAAAAAAACAAACCTGCTTTAAAAGGGTAATCTAGATCTACAGTTCAGTAATGCTTTGCTGTCTCTTTCACCTAAATCATAGCTATAAAACCAGAGAGGTTGCTAAGTCAGCTGCCAGTCTTTTAGGGAAATCTTGGTCAAGTTTGAACAAGCTTGCAAGACCCTTGCCTGTGTGTGAAACTGCTGGAGAAAATGAGACAGCTAAAGATTGTTGTTAACCTAAATACATAGGACATTTTAGTTGTTGTAATAATAAATATAACATATATCACTTCTGCCTCAATTAATGAAAAAATATCTGTGGGCAAATCCCAATACAAAACAAAAAATTACTATTAAAAACAAACTACAGGGAAAAACTGCAAGATTTCAAGACCCTATCTTTAGAATATTAAAAGTTGGTCTCTCTGGGTCACTGCAGTCAGTGTTACAAGCTCTCTTCTCAACCCAGAGCAGATCTCAGCTGAAGGAACACAACTGCTCCTAGATGTGTGCTGTCAAACACAGGAGAGCCCTGCTTCTAGCAAGGCATGTATAGTCCCTCACTGCCACAGCAGTAGAAATTATATGGAGGTGGGCTTGAGGCTTGTTAATGAAAGATAAGCACTTCATCACTGAGCAAACAAGCTCCATAACATGCAATGCAGTGGGATTTGCATTCAGTTAAATTCTGTAGAGACTGTGCACGTCCCTGATGCATGTCATTGCTAACTGCCATGTAATTCATCTGCTCAGCAGAAAATATTGAGTCGCAGTTAATACACTCTATTTCCTGCAGACTTGAATATACTCTGAAGCATCTCTGTTAATTGAGAGTGCCTCTTGGGCTATGAAGTAAATTTGAGTTTCTTCCTCCTTTCCTTTTATTATTTTCTCCCAATCAACCTGTACACAGGTTGTAAGAAAGTGGGAAATTAATTTCAGAATTAATCAGTGTTTTAGACTGCTTCTTAAAGCAGTGGGAAGAAAGAAATCCTCAGCCATCTCTTATGGTTCATCACCTATGCCCACAGCCTGTCACAGCTAAGGTATTCTACAGAATGTGCAGGGTCATCCTGCAGGATCAAACACTAGCACAGATGTAGTATATCTATATCTGGATTGAAATGATTTGCAAGGGAAAAATTATCTAATCCTAAATATCTAATCTATTCCAAAATACATAATTCACTTATTTCTTAAAATATCATTTTCCTCTTTTTATTCCTACATTATTTATTCACAATAAATTATTTAAATTATTTTTTTCACAATTATTAATTATAATGTGGGGGTTTGTCATAAACTCTGGACTTAACTGTTATCAAATATCAGGCCTATCCAAATACACTCCTACTTTCTTTTAACTCTTTCACATGAGTTCATCAAGAGAGTCATTAGAGCAGTTTCACTGTCCTGACAAAGCCACTCACACAGTGAGCCAAAGCCTGAGCCCACATGAGGCTGTAGGACTGGCATTTTAACGTGCTCATAAACAGGAGGGAATTGCTAACTGGATAGCTATGTCTGTGCTCATCTTACATCTCATCTGGTCCTTCTGTTGTTTCCAAACAATATAAACTCCCTACACTGGAACAGCAGGATCTCTAGAGCTNAAAAAAAAAAAAAAAAATCATCGGCCGAGCTTCTACCTGTATTCAGCCTTTCACTGCCCAGTTATCTGCCAGTAAAGTCACCACTTAAAATATCACCAGGACAAGCAAAGACAACCAAACTCACATACAAACACAGAACCAGCCATAAGTCCTTCAACATCAAAAGAGGCTGCAAGGAGTGATTTCAGCTGCATCTGATCACAGATCAAAGCAGCCTTCCAGAGGCTTGATATTTTTAATAGCAAAATTTTGTACTGCTCCACTGTGAGAATAGAGGCTACCTTACCCTTAAGACTCAGCTGTAAAGCATCACACATTTGAAGACAGGAAACCAAATGAATCAAATTAAACATACAGCACCTGATAATCTCATTCTCCTCACAGCCCAGCCAAAACACTGCTCCCCTTGCTCTTCACAGACACTGACACAACAAATCACCATCCATAAACTGAAATAATGGGAAGGAGCTTCTCCAACAAGTGTTGGTCAAGCAATTTAAAGCATCCGCAGTTGCAAAAGGATGGTCAACTCTTTTGAAAGTCAGGCTTACCTACTACATTACCTAAATTAGGACCAGGAATCTAGATCTGCCCACCTCCAGCTTTTTATAAGCTTTGTCTGTACAACCTCAACGTCTTTATGTGAATACCTTTGAACTTCACTTAATACTCACAGACAATAATTACAGCTCCCCTAACACACTGGAAACACAAGAAACCAGAACTTCTCCATCAAGATGTATTTAAATGCTGACAGAAATAGATTGATGTTATCTGCAAAGTGACACAAGGACAGACTTAGACACGGGCTATGAATTTCAACTAGGGAGACTGCTTGAGGATCAGCTGAAAAGGCAGACAGGCAGAGCTACAAGCTGCGACCTAAAGTGTTTGGCTACAGGTAGCATCAGAAAGAAAAATATCCAAAATGTCAAAAGACAGAATCACTGCAATTTTTAGATCAATTCTTTAGTCCTAGCATCTACTGTAGCCAAATTATACTGAAGAATATGGAAAAAGGCTGCAGTTCCACAAAAGAACAAGCAATTATCATTTTTTACCTTCTGTGACCTCAGAAAGCCAAAAATTAATTTTGGAAGTACAGATTTAGGCCTTTGAAACTTTAATTATGTCTACTGAAGAATTAATATAGCACAAGACTATTTAGTTGTATGTTTAAGTCTTCAATGCAAAGGCATGTATTAATATCAGGAGTTAAAAAAAAAACCAAAATAGTCAAATAGCTTTGGAAGGTTGGGGTAAAATAGCATTCACTGAAATGAAAGTTTTACAGAGCATAAGACAAATCATTAAAAGTGCATTTTTTAATATCCAGTACATATCCATCATGTGGATTTAGATTTACCAAAACAAGAATTTGAAAATTCAGATGATTGAGACCGATTTGTTCTTCAAACAGGAGGGAAAACAAGAGGATATATTTAAAAAAGGAAAATTCACTGACTCTTTAACATTGAGCCTAACAGAAATTAGCATAGTTTAAAAAAAAAAAGCCTATTAATTTTTTTTTTCTGCATGAACTTGTTAGAATGCTAAAATACTACATGGCAGTCTAAGGTCAGAAAATACAAATTCTCAGAATACAAACGAGGTGAGCTTACTCTAGGATTTCGCTATACTCAACAGCTTTATACAAGACACCAAACTTCTGAAAGGCGTTCCCAAAAGATCTGGTCCACAAATATTCAGATACAAAGATGGCTTTGAAAAAAGCAGGAATTTAATGGATACCTACAGAACATTCACAGAAGACGGACATAGCAGAAAATTGTAAAGTATTTGGTTCTACTATGAGGACCAGTCAGCCAAGCTGATACGGGTCAGTGCCGAGTGTCCCACTTGTGTCATCACCCACTTTACTGAGATTATTCATATCCCACAGCTTTACTGGTCAACATTATTCGAGTGAGCTTCTTAAATCTTTGCTTGAGTATGTTTCTATAACTTTGCAGTCAATGCAACTTAAAAAAAAAAGAAAAAAAGCTGAATATTTTTTTAAATTATACCTCCAAAACTTCTAACTACTTTTCTATGGTCTTGTAGCACAGAAGCTGCATAGAGATTTGAGGCAATAATTCTTTTGCGAGCTGAAGACAAACTGCTAGAGGTAGCAGAGCTGTGTTAATTACAGTTTAAATTACCAATTTCCTCTTTTACAATGCAGTAGGAATGAATAGGAAAGTGGTCTAAGAAAAGATGACTTTCAATACGCTCCATGCAGCAAGTCCCATTCAATTAAATACGTCAGTAACTACGAAAGTTTGTTACTCTCTTTAGTCCCTCTAATCTAGAGAAAGTTTAACAACATGTTCATTCTGCATAGTCAACAATGTATCCACACCGTGAGAAAACCTTCCCCCGCCTCAGCGCAGCCCCGCAGCCCCCAAGTTGAGCGGACCCGAGGGTGTGAGTGCTCCCCTCCGCTTCCAGCGCTCACAGATGCGCCGAGCGCCCAAACCCCGGGGAGCGCCCGCAGCTGCCGCTCCGCAACCCGGCTCTGCGCTCCCCAGCTTCACCTTAGCCCACAACGTGCCAACGCCGAACCCACCGTTTATAAACAAAACAACCGTGAAAATAATTTTTAAAAATCGAAAAGAATCGAGCAACTGGTCCCTTTCCCCCCAAAAGGACCGCTTCTAAAGCTGCAACCCGTCCCTCCTCCCCGCGGGCAGGGCACAGGCGAAGACCCCAGTCCCGGCTACGCCCGCAGCCCGGCATGGAGAGCGACCGGGGGGAACCAGAGAGCAGGAACGGGACCTCTCTTTGTCCCCGCTGGCCAGGCGGCTCCACGGAGGAGCCTGGCTCCCACCCCTGCTGCCGCCGCCGGTGGAGCGGTACCCCCGGCCCCGGGGGCTGTGGGACCCGACGATGCTGGCTCCCACCGCTGCCCCTCGCCCGCGGAGCGGCCGGCNCCGCCCAGGACGGCGCCTGTGGGTACCGGGCAGTGCCCAAGAGAGGCGCCTCAAACAGGTGCGGAGAGCCCCCGCGCAGAGGTGCGGCCGTGCCGCGCAGCCAGAGCCCCTTGCCCGGGCAGCCTGCCCAGCTGTTGGGTGGTTAAAATTAGAAGAGCTGAATTGTCCCCTAAACGTGTGGCAAGCAGTATTGCCCCTACATGGTGTGTCAAGGAGCCTCGACAGCCTTTATGAAACTGCTCTTCTCAACTCGGCACCTGCTGCGGTTGCTTGGTCACGATCGTGATGTTTAAGAGATGTCACCAAGTTCGCTCGTGTGGCAGCGTGACAGCTTCCAGAAACGGCGTGCTTCCAAAGCGGGACGCTTGTGTCCCCACATGTCGGCACCGGCTCTGCCCGCGTCCTGTCCAGCCCCCGCCGCCACCACCAGTCTTGCAGGACAGGCGAAGCACTCGCCCAGCGTGCCTTCATCCCCAGGAGGCTGACGAGCAGCATCCGGTGATGAAAGGCGTTCCAGCCCATCTCAAAACCTGACTGTCAGTGATAAATGAGGACTGTCAAGACAGAAAAACCCTTTCAATACATTCTGATGAGCTAGCTACAAAGTGGGGTTATTTTTTCAGCAGACAAGAGCACACGGTCAGCATTATTCTTAAATATTTTTGGAAAGTATACAGAATCCCAAGTCATTCTTGAAGTAACAGTTTGTATACATACACATCAACACTTGTCCGAGGAGGCCCTGCCTTTGTTACAGTTATTCTTGGTTCTGCACCTTGGACAAGAGATCGGGACCTCTCCGGGAATGTGTGCCATGTGAACAGGGGTTTTATGAACCCTGTCTTGTATAAAGTCTGATTTTCAAAAATATACCATGAAATAATCATGAAGGACTTGACCTGGCACTATGTTTCCTCCAACTGGCCAGCCATTTTTATGGATATACCTTCTCTTTCCTGAGATATGCAGAGGAAGAGAGCTGGAAAAAGGGTTGGAAGAACGAGTCAGGATAGCATGGCTACAGGAATGGTCATGAGTGATAGCATCTAGCATGTGTTTGAGATTGATGCTATTCAGCTATGCTTGCTGGAGCAAAGCCAAGTAGCTTCCAAAAGCTGCACAAAGCAGCCCATCAGAGTTCCTACCCCAATTCAAACTGACGTGTAAGCATTTTCTAGCACATTACTGAGCGTTATGCATTGGAGAAGCACAGTTTGTTGTACTGCTTGTGTCTTCTATAAAGTCTTTGTACCTCTCTCATTACCCTCCAGGTCTTCTCTAATTTTTCGGAAAGCCTTGGTGGTAAACAGTGTGTGCTTAGCCCAATGCAAATAAAATGTTAGTTGGGAAAGCTTGGCAATGAACTAATAATATTTGCAGCCATGTGACAGTGTAGAGCTTTGTCCTGATTGTGGCTAGTCTCTTGGTATCTTCATATTAGTATATTCATGATTAAATGCCATTTCTCCTCTGCAGCAGGGCAGTAAGAACCAAGACTACATGGAGATGGTGGTACCCACCAGTACAACTATCAGCAGAAAGAGGGAAATGAGAGAGGATCTGAGAGATCCCTATATCCTGTGTCTCCAGGAGGACCAAAAGCAGGTGGAGCACATAGACAGGGCTCTGGTGGACTCTGGTCTTGTGCTGTGGTGTGCACCTCTACATGGAAGATAAACTTTCTCTAATAGCATCACTGGCATTAATGTTATATAAGATAATAGCACATAATCCAAGGCACATATTATTAGCCTTTAGTTCTACAGATAATATTAGATAACATTACCTATATTTATACAGATACTAAGCATTCTCTAGGTAAAAAGTACTAAGTAGAATTTATCCTCTTAAAGCAAGGTCTCATGTACCATAGGAGAATTGGCTAGTTTAATTAAATTAATGTCCTACTGTTAAAGCACTATAAAGGCTGCTGTAACCTCATATCTTTGTCAATAAGCTGCAGCTTCTTTGAAGTCTGCTAACGTAAATTAATCTGACAGAGGCCAGAAATAAAAACTGTTTGCATTTACACAGAATGAGGAATTGGCTTTGGACAGACAGATCAGTTTTTGGGGATTTGTGTTGAATTGATGCATTTTGTTAGCAGACACAGATCTAATGGTGTTACAGCAGTTCATTGATGCAGGATTCTTCTCTTTCTTCTGCTATTAGAATCTTGATAGCTTAAGTACTTTCTCCAATTATATTGTTATTTTTCACAGTAATAGTCCACAGTAGAAAATGTCACATGGATGCTGCAAATTGCTCAGTCTTGTTCCTTATCACCAGCAACCAGCTTTTTGGTCCTCAACAGTATATCTTAACCTCTTGCTGCCTGCCTGTTCTTCTGGATTCCAGGGAAAATATCATCCTGCTGATAATGCAGGAAGGTGTTGGACCTCAGAAGAGGACAGGTAGGAGTTCAGAAGCACAGCTGAGACCTGAACCTTCCTCTCCTGTCTCTCACTTTAGCTTAGCCAGGCATTGGAAAACTTTATAAAGCAGACGAGGAAGAAACTTTTTGTGAAACTGCAAGCACTCTGCCTCTTCCAAATGAGAGCCCAATGCCACAGCCTTTTTTAGGCAAAGTTTTCACTAAAGAGAACAAATGCTTTGTATTCAGGATCCCAGATGTGCCAGGCTGACAGGGCTATTTTCAGACAATGGCAAGATCTATGAAATGTTTCCATTTATAGTTTCAGGAAGCGTACTACTACTCTAAACTAATCTTTTAAATTCCCTCCATAGGCTCTGTAAGTGGGCTCCTTTAGAAACTAATTCATCCTGTGTGTATTTGACAACTGCCTGGAGTGGGACAAAATACACTGGCAAATCCCATCCCACTTGCTGAAATTATGCTCCGTATAACTGAAAAATCACACACCTTTTCCAAAGAAAATTTATTTATATGGGTTTTGCCTGAAAGCATGCTCAAGAATTATGTTTTATTAGAATGAAGTTTGTATGGAAGGGATTGTGAACGACAAATACTCTCTCAGCTCTTTAGTATTCTGGAAGTTTATTTAACAGGAATATGTGACTTCCAGTGCATTTTTACCTCAGGGCCTCTTACAGACACTTTCTGATGTATAGTCAGGCAATTCTTCCAATGCAAGACCTGCAGGGAGGGTGTTTCCTGTTAATACAAGGAGGGCTATCTTTTTGTTTGAATCCAAAATGTAAAACACCACATCCCAGGGCTTCCAGGTATCTGACTAATAGTATAGTAACTGAATGTTGCCAGCTTAGAGCCAGGAGCCAACTTTCTTTTAAAATAATCAGTCAAAGTATTCAACATTTAACAGAGAGTTGATGTAGAAGTTTATCCAAAGGGTACATGATCCTGAGGTATAAGGACAGAGTAAAATTGTTTGCCAGTAAAGTTATCTAAACTGTGAGCAGTAAACAATTTATTCAACCACACTGAACAATTATCCCTGTTCCCAAATTATGCATGAGCAGTTCCCTGCTGACACTTTATTTTGTATGTTCATTATTTGAAATAGCTCAGTGAACAATTTCTATGAACTGCTTGCAAGTGATTTTTCTGGGACTTCATGGAAGGGCCTGCTATGCTTGCTTTAGCTCCACCTAAATCACATGATTCCCCCCAAAAAAACAGGAGAGCTGATATAAAATGGGTTGAATTTCTAACACAGAGCCATGGCATGCTTGTCACTGTCCTGCCAGGGCAGCTTGCTAACAGCATTGGGGAATAATGGGAACCTGTCCCAGGGGATTTGCTTCTTTCTGCAAATAGAGTAATACCAGATATGGAGTCTGACCACACTGCTTGCCTGGAACTCAAATAGTTATTGACACATTGCTCTCTGTTAACATGAGGCAACTCTTACTTCACACAAAATTGGAAGACAAATAATAAATCCATGCTTTTGCATTGCATCTGTCCCCTCCCTGGGTGACATTTCAGGGGTCCCCGCTGCAGCAGATTTGGCAGCACTAGGTGAACTGGTTGTGATTCTTCTGTTCCCTTTTTGGACAACTTCCATGCACAAATAAAGTTGAAAATGATCATGGACAGACATCTGTGCTAATCCTGAAGTAAATGCATTTCAGCTGTAGCTCTCAACATTCTCTCGGCAGAGATCCATGTGAGTCTCTGTGACTATCTGTATAAACCAAAGGAATCACAGATATCATCAGAGTACAAATGTATGCATGCTTTTGGGTGTTACAATGACAATTAATGTTCTGCTGTGCTACTAATTCTTTTTAGCTGTGCAGTTTGATATTTACCAGTGGCTATTTTTGAGAAGTAAAGGCTAGGACTGAACCTTCAGGATGTTGCATATTTGCATCATTATCAACCATTTTCTAGGAATTTAAAAAATTATTGATAAGGATTTGGAATTTTATGTAAAGATATGAAAAGGAACTAAATAACAAGTCTAAGGAATTATTTAAACAAGTGATAGAGAAAGCATACATGATTTGATAGGGAAAATAGTCCACAGTGGGGGGAAAGAAAAGGTAAATAGATTAGCTCAGAAGAACTTTGAAATGGAAAGAGATAACTTTTTAAAATTTAATAAACTGTGCATATTGTAAAGGACTGTCAGCACGTGTGCTAAGTTAGAGCATGCCACAACTACTTCTTGCTACCCTGATCTTTAGGAGAAAAGGTAAACATAAAATTTTAAAAAATATATATTTTTTCTTCTAATTCCAGTGAATAAATAGGACCAATCTTCTAAGTAATGTTTATTATAATTCTTTGTTCTGTAAAGAAAAAGGCAACAAACAAAACACTACTATATAGGGTTAAAAACAGGGATACAGACTGCAATAAACATACATGTATATGTGATTATTGCTTTTGCATGTATTTTAAGTACATAGACCACTGTAAAAAACACTTTCAGAACTAAAATGGCAACCAACATAGTCAACAAAGAGATACTAATAATTTGTGAAATCAAAACCAATGTAAAAATGTTTTATGTATCAGTATTTCTTGTATTTTTTTCAACCAATACTTACTCATTAATTCTTTAAATAATGAACATATTTCCTGTAAGAACACTGTATTTTTGAAAAGCTTTAACCGAACAATAAAATGGAGACTCAGTGATAAATAAAGCAGAGTGCTGGACATCTGACTGTTTTCAAGAAGCACTTCATTCCCCTCACTAGTGAGATCTGCTTGAAAGTATCATTTGAGAGGATTCAACTTTTCTGTAGATGAAAACAGGACAGTTTTGCTTAATATTCAAAATAAGTATTCAAAATATTTTATCTCTTAGTAAAATAGAATAGTTACCACAGTTGGATTCCATAAAAGCTTTAAAGATTTTAATGTGAGAGAGTTAGATGAACAAAGCACAGCAAGGAATTCCAGTACAACATCTGTTTTGTAGGAGCTGCTGATACCCATCCTTGGGTATCCTGGCAGATGTGAACTGGCTTGCCTCCCTTTTGTTGTGGATTAAGTTGTTTTACATTTATCCAGTGTAAGAGAATACTGTGTAAGTGTAAGATACAGGGTCATATACCTAAACTCATCCCAAATCTTACCTGCCAGTATCCCACCCTTGTGAGATACATCCCACCCTTGTAGCCATGTCCTAGAGTTGGGCACTGGAAGTCCAAGCCCAGCATTAGGTATTTAGATTGTCCTGCACTCTTACTAAAACCCACACATGGGAAATATTAAAGAGATATGTGTTCTTCATCCTCACTGAGCAAAGACTCCTGCAGGCTGCTTGGGGATCATCCCACAGAATCCCTGCCTGGGGACAGGAACCTGCTCACCTCCTTTCACAGATGAGATGCTTTAATGCTTGCCTATAATGTGCAGTTTTAATAGACGGGGATGGTGCTGTCCACTTCTATACAATTACATAGTTAGAGCATTTATCCATTAAATGGGATTTTTGCCTCAGTGTCTTTCTGGGCCTAATGTCCCTTACTCACAGAAAATTATTATATCCCCCAGATTTAGACAAATTTAGGTGGAGAGTTACTAGCGGATACAATGAAAACTATGGGATTCACTGCTGAAATAGTTATTTATCATCATTATTTTATTGCAGTTGTTTATTTATATGACTTTGATGTCTTAGTTCTTGGTCATCTATCTTTTACCATCATTTGTCTTCAAAGTCCCGCTTAGATAGCAAAATAGTCCTGTCCCTACAATACACCACTGATCCCTCAAATTAGGACCTGCAGTTCAACTGACAACTTAAAAAATATTGCCTGTGAATCCACAGCAGAAGAATAACTGCTGTAAAATCCTTCTGCTGTCACAAGCTTTTGGGAACGTCCCATAATTTTTTTCCACTCCAGAGCAAAGTTTAACAACATTTGTATCTTGCAGAAAAATGGTTTGGGTCCAAACCCTATGTTGGCAGAACCCTCTGCCAAGTGACCATCTAGGAGGGCATTGCTAGCCATGGTTTGGGACATGACCCCAAATCTCGAGCTCAGTGATGACATGCTTGTGCTGCCTTTCTCCGACACACTCCTGCTGGTGAAGCTCCACCTACATGGTTTGATTCATCAGCATGAGGTGGCTTGATTTGCATGTCAAGTTCAATACATCTTTTGATTCCCATAGAAGCAGAATCACAGCAAATAGAAACTGATGGGATTAAAAATCTACAAGAAATGAAAGTTAATCTGAATTATACAGAAAGAAAGATATTTTTCCTTGGAAGCCCTGAATCTCTTATATTTTAATGCATATTAATATAAGCAAAGTAAGCATTTTCAATAGGGATTAAGAAATCAGTTTAATGTGGTATTTATGTTGTTGGATAGAAAAAAGTCTGTTATACAGTAACAGCTAGGGAGGAAAAATATGCATTCAATTATTACATTAATAGAAAGAAAAATATTTATCTGGTCATGTCTGAATTCAGCAAAGAGATATTAATTTTTTCCTTTCCTATTTAAATAGTCTTCTTCTATATAAATAGCTGCAGATTTGTTTCACTTTTAACACATGGTTTGCGATATGTTCATATGAGCAACACAATATTGTGTTTTAATTTTTCATGTACATTGAGATGAAATATGTCTTATATTTATCCTTCACAATAAGCAAAATCTGTTAAGCACCTTTCTCCTGAAAATGTAGCATCAACATATTATTTAATTACTACAAGCATGTGCCTTTTTTGTGGTATGGCAAATCTGTGCAATATCATCCAAGCATATATTCAGCTTCCCCAGTTTAATCCTAGAGGAGGTCATATCTCTATATGCATAATTTGGTTTGTTGCAAGGCAAATAGTTCTTGAAAACATAGACCCTGGATGGCCCTCCTCAGTCACAAAGCCCAGGCTCTGTTATCACAGGCAACTGAATTAAATAACCTTTTTCTTTAAGTGTTTAAAATTTGCCTTGCATAGTGCATTAGCTACACCAGTGCATTGGGATGCATCCTCTCTGGTTATTCCATAGTTTCCATAGTTTTAAGTGGAGTTGCATGATAGAACCTGTTAGCTGTATTTACACTATTAGTAGTTTAAAAAATACTGCATAATGAAAGAATTGCAAGGTCAGTCCCATGCTCCTAAGTAAGCAAGACTTGCTTTGAAGCTCTCACTACTACTCAAGCTCTAACTCAACTACCGTTGCACCCAACAAATTAATTTGCCACAAGTCCAATTTGAAATAAACCTCTCTTGGATAAAATCTGCATGAAATTTAGTTCTCTCTTCCTCTACTCCTCCTCCCCCTCTGTTTTGGACTGTCCTAAGTCATACAGTTTCTTACCTTATGCAGCGAATTTGAACCCTTCTGCAGGCAGTAAGGGCGATTCCAACATGATGTCCATATAATTATAAAAACTCAGGAAAATCAACTGATGAATGACCACATCATCATGTGCACAGATTCTGCCACACTTACCTATAGTAGCATATAAATGTAGACATAACTCCACAGAAGATTATGGAACTGGTAAAAATGTAAAATGTGAGTAAAGGAGAATCACTGAAGGATCAAGATAAGGACCCATTGATAGCAGCACAGATTCAAGTATCCACTTGTTTAAACAAATTTTGAAGGGGTCACTAATAGTTATTTCTTAGTAATAATACAGGCACAAATTGGATGATGCTCAAATTAGAGCTTTATCTAGCTCCAAATGTTTATTAACCTATAACCATAAAATCATAGAATGGTGTGGGTTGGAAGGCACCTTTAAAGGCCATCTAGCCCAACCCCCTTGAATAATTTGGGATATTTTCAAATAGATCAAGTTGCTCAGAGCTCCATCCCATCTGCATTTGAATGTTCCCAAGGATCAGGCATCCACCATCTCTCTGGACAGCCTGTTTCAGTGTTTTATCACACTCATCATTTTAAAATTCCTCCTTATATCTAAATATATCCTTGAATTTAAAGCCATTACCCCTTGTCCTATCACAAGAGGCCCTGCTGTAAAAAGTCTGCCCTCATCTTTCTTGCAGGCCCCTTTAAGTACTGAAAGGCTGCAATAACATCACCAAGAGCCTTCTTTTCTCCAGGCTGAGTGACCCCAACTCCCTAATGACTGGGTGTTTATGATGTCACAAAACTTGTCTAACTCTGCTGACATTCAGAATATGTCTTCATTTAGGTAGATTATACAGCCCTCCCAAAACACTGGTTTATGAGTTGCATACCAGAGTGTATGTCACTGTATGTTTTAGAAGTACTGTCCAGATTAAAATAAAAACAAAGGTAGAGAGAACTTCTGTCTTGCTTCCAGCCCTTTTGTGTGTCCTTATATTGTTGTAGATATATATTTTACAGCTGAATTTCACAGCTGAAATGTTCTGCTAGTCATGTCTCAAACAGATGCTGGAAAACTAGAAACAATTTTTTTAAAATGACTCAAAGCCCAGAAAGCACAGTAGCAACACCTAAACAAGATTAGCTAAGAGTATGTTCAGATATTGACTCAGACATGTCCTGGTAGAGATTTCTGACAGTAACCATTTCCAGCAGAGAAAAGCATCACAGAGGATTGTGTTTGGAAAGTGTGTGACAGAAACAAAGGCAAACAACTGTGACAAAAAAGAAAAAAATTATTAAAGTATATCATGAAGCACCCATCATTCCCCAGCATCTTTCTAAGCAGTATGCTATAGCATAAATATAATATATAAGCTTGATGTAGAAATTGGGTGAGTAAGACTCCTCGGTCTTGTTTAAAGGTGAAGATGATCAAGCTAATTAACTTTAGTAGGGTCAGAATTTAGTAAAGACAAAGTTTTCTTGAATAACTGGGCAAAACCCAAATACTCAAGAAAACCAAGGAGAAAATTAATCAATAATTTATACCACACCTAAGTCTAGAATAAGATCTCTTTTATGCATTAAAATATTTTTATATTTGTAGACTATTAAAACATGAAACATTAAGTATAAACTTCATGTTGGTCCAAAACACGTTATAGCACAAGAAATTTAGAAATTCTTTTTATCAGAATGAAGCGGGGGGTTGCTTTTAAAGGGTTCATTAAAAAACAGTGTAAGGTTTTTAGAGCAGCTCAGGTGGCTGACACAGAGGGGTGGTGAGGCACAGCCCAAATGACCCCCACAAGAGATGATGCACTTTAGCCACCTCAGGCGCTGCCAACAAACAGGACACTACACCAATCACAGCACTGAAGTTCCATGGGAATACCTGCCACACCAAGGGGGCAGGCACCCTGCTGTCCTGTCCCTTAACCAGGAAAAAGTTACAGGAAGAGGGCACACACAGATGTACATCCTTGCCACATGCTGCCAGCCTCTGGCACTCTGTGCCTTAGTTATCCTCTGAGCAGCCATCTGTGAACTGTTTGTATTTTTTTCCAATTCTCTTTTGGCCAAGACAAAGTAGCTCTGTGACTCAGGGACTTCTGCATTAAGCAGTACATACAGAATATATTGCATAGAAGGACTATGAGAATGATTTGGGGATTATTATATTGCATATGCCGGGACATTTATGTTTGGCAGGTTTTCCTCTCTGAGAAAGCAGCATAAAGCTAAAAGCAAAACTTGTAGAGTCTTACCTCCTCTACACTAAATGTCCTTCAAGCAGGTAATGCTTCACATCACTCCTAACAGCTTTTTTTATATATACTGCATGATTATCTTTCAAGTGTAAGATTGTGTCATCATTTTATGTCCTCCAGAAACAACTCACAAGATCTAAACTTATATGTATGCCCACACACACAAAAGCACACAAGGGTCATCCTACCAAACAAGCCAGCAATTTTAAAATATTAAAAATATTATCTATTTCCAGATATATCAAGCAGCAACCCATTCTCATAAAATAGTAATGCTTCTTACTTTTTGAATACTGGCAGGCATCAGGCAGAGCAGCAGGAAGGTGAGTTAGCAAAGACATTCAGACACTTCTCTTCAAAGGCACAGTGACCCAGAGGGTTGAAACCAACTCTCTCCTACTGAAGTGCGATCTGAGGCTCCCTTATGTCATTAAAACACCACAGAATTAGAGAGAGAGTATCTTTTAAATTAAGAATTTCATAGGCACAGAGAAGTGACTCTGGAAGCTAAACAAGAATGTGTCAGTTAAAAATTGTATTTATTGCTGCAGCTGTTTTTTCCTGACAAACATAGCTATAAGACTATTATACAACAAACTCCAATGATTTGGCAGTACATTGATCAACATTATTTATTGTACATGAGACGAAGGGCACTGACACTGCAGAAGCGCAGGTCCTATAGCATCACTTTCTATCAGAAATGTTACACAACCATTTCCCCAAGCTGTATTTGCAGCAGTTACAGCTCTTTTATTTTTCTACTGCCAGCAACAACATTTATGTTAGTTTTCACATAATACATTTTTAGGACAGTCAGAGAGAAACCAATCACTCATGGGACAGGATCTGTTGTTTTGTTTTGTTTGGGTTTTTAACAATCTCGCCGTGCATTTCAAAATCTTTCGTTTCTTTAAGAAACAAACCCAATGCAATCAGTCGTTAGTCTTTTTTCTGCAACATTATTCAAGTAAATTGAGAGAATGTTCACATGGCATAAAAAAGAACATTATAAGCAAGTTGCTATATTTTGAAGACAACTTACTTGTTTTCATTGACTATTCTGACTATACTTTATTATGACAAATTTTTTTGAGGAAAATATAGTTACAAATGCCATGAGCTTGCTTCCAAAACAAACCCAACAAAACAACAAAACAACACACCACCACAGAGGCCACCACAATTGTAATAAGACCCCAGACTGTTATGATTTGTTCTCCTCCAAAAGGAAAGAGATGAAGATCAACAGGAGAATCAACAGAAAGTAAACATATTGCACAGTCAAAACGCAGAAGCCAACCTGCTGGCTTAAGATAGAGAATTCGACCTACTCCAATTAACATAAATGGCACTTGTCAGTCAAATTTGGCTTCATCTGCTTTTGTCTCTGCTCTTCTGCTTTGCCACCTTCCACTTCCCTTGCTCGCTTTGGGGAGCGGCTGCAGCAGGATTTTCCTGCCTAGGGGGGTGTGAGGAAGGAGCCGCAGTTTGTGAGTCCCTCGGGCTTGCGCCGGGGGGAGCCTCGCTGGAGGTGGTGAGAGTGGTGCGAGGGCTGCACGGGAGGGGTCTCCGGCAGTGCCACGTGGTAGAAGTTGGGCAAGCGGATGTCGTACCTAAAGCCCTGCCCCACGTGCACCCTGTCGTTCAGGGCGTACAGTTTCTCAGCGATGTCGCTCCCAATTAAAATCGAGAACAGGCGGGAGATGAAGCGGTGCTTAGCGAACAGCAGGTAGAGTTTCTTTCTCCTCCAGGCCACGTACCGACAGTCTGTCTCTGCTGTAAGTGTCACCTGGACAAGAGAGAATTGAACAGCCAGGTGACGAGGCGGTGGTGGTGCTGCTGCTGCCCTTGCTCAGAGGGCACCCCCTCTCCCAGCAGAACCTGTCTGCTGCAATTAGAGCCTTTTAATCGAGTCAGAGAGCTCTGGGAGGTTACTGTATGCAAAAGACAAGTGAGAAAGGTGACTGGGTATGGACTCAGCGATCACATCTAGTCAGCCTCAATGACAATACACCTGTGCCCACACAGCCAGGATGCCCTGGCTCAGCCCTGCGCTCCCTGCTCCACTCTGGCAGCCTCAGCTGAAAAGGCAGGTCTAAAGAAAGCTCTCGGCAAATGCCATTTGTCCTCGTGGCAGCAGACATCAGATCCAGCACAGACAGCAGCCAGCGTGTCAGTCAAGTGACAGCAGCGGGAGGGCTCACAGAGACAGGGGCAGCCCCGGCTGACACCGTGTCCCGTGCTGTACCCCGTGCCAAGCTGTGTCACAGGCACGGCTCCCCCTGGCTCATCTCCCATCGGGAAACCTCTTCAGCACCAGCTTCATCCCACCCCGAGGAAACCTGGCGTCCCAGGGCTGAACATCAGCTCAGCCAAAGAATGCAAACAGAGCCTACCTCCCGGATTAGCTTTAGGAAAACCCCTGTTTGTTGTGGCAAGATGCAAACAGCAAAACCAGTCCAACGGATAAAGAGGACTTCCCTCCCCAAACTAATGGGATGCCCCTTACTTGCACAATATCACAAACGAAACCCACAACTGAATACATTTATTTCTAAACCAAACAGTACTTGAATTGTTTCCTGCAGCACTGGAAAAAAAAATCAAGAAAGAAAAAGAAAGAAACCCCTTCATTTTTACCTGGAAAATTCCCTCTTCTGTGGGCCTCAGTGAATCCCATTCAGGAGAGTCCAGAAATTGAAGAGGAAAAATATAATGCAGAAACTCCCCATCAACTGTCACTCTGATCCTACCAAGATAAGATGTGTTAATTTGTTAGCACTACCTGTACACCAGCAATGACTACTACAAGAAGGTGCTATTTCTACTATCTGAGGAATCTAAGTATAGCTTTGAAAGCGTGAAAAAGCCATCAATGGCCAACAGTATCCTAATTATATTTTTGAACGCAACTTGCTCAGGCCAGTTGAAAGAGAATAGAAGACAATCATGCACCTGCAATGGAAATCTTTCCAGGCCTCATTCAAACCACATTATAATCTCTGTGGCAGGTCTGTGCAATGATGCACAAGCTTTGCTATTAAAAGGCCAGCATGCACTGGAGAGGTGAAAGTCCAATGCCCATAACAGCATTTACCTGCTTCCCCTGAAAACCATGGGACTTACTCCCAGTTTTGGCAAATACGCATTTTAGAGAGAACAAAGTGGCAATACCTGGGAGTGGGAAGCAGGAGTGCCCCACGGCCTGTGTTAGGTAGGTCTCTCTCCATGTTTAACAGGAATTACATGGCCACAGGACCATGTCTGGAGCCAGAAGAACAGCCTGGAGGTATAGGGTCTCTGTGTGAATGCTGTGGCCTTCTGAAGATGCCAAAGAAAAATTTCCTTTCCTTGCTACTTTTTAAATAACATATACATTTGAAGGCACACAAGCAGCCCTGCACCACATGGTGAAGGGCAGCAGGATCTCTGGGTGATCACCAACTGGCTGTGCATGTAGAAGAATGGATACCTCTCCTTTGGTAAGACCAAAAGCGACTTCCATGAGGTACTTCCTAGACAGCTTTCAGGAATGCTGTGAACCAGGGTGTCACCAAGGGAAACTGGCTACAATTCATATTGTCCATTGCAAGTAGTCCTAAATCAGCTGAGTGTCAAGCTGCCTACAAGTTCCATCAACCCATGCAGCAGGCTATCAAAAAGCACCCACCAAGTGTCCCATCAAGGACAGTCCATGTCCATCACCTCTTGTGGTGGTCTGGCACTGCACCCTACTTTGCATACAGTACAAAACCTACTGTTTCTCTCCAGGAAAGCATCAGCAAAGCTGCCAGAAGGCTCTCCTGGAAGCAGGGAGTACAAGCAGGTGGCTTTACTGCTTCAGGGTCTAACACAGGGCCACAGTATACAGTAACTGTAGACCCAGTTCTGCAAGTCTTGATAAGGCTCAACTACATCCCCTTGATTCTGAATGAAAAGGTGCTTTTAAGTCTTTTGCCTTTCCTTACCAATACCCTTCTCCTACCCCCTTGAATGCAACCAAATACAATCTGTATCAGAGTCAAGATCTCTATTAAACTGAGTTTATCTCAGTATATTCAGTTTTGTAACTAACTTTGTGTCCCATTTCAGATGACACTAGTAAAGAAAAATAGGACAGATGCTGTGCTCATCAGCTAGGCAGTAGATAGACAGCAAGCCATAACCTGAGCACGGAAAACCCACATTTATTCCCTTTATCTGCCTAACCTGTTCAATGCTATGATACAGCAGCCTGGAAAAGAATGACTTCAAATTCTTTTCTTTATGCTATTACAGATTCTGTGCTTAGTGTTTTTATGCTAGTGCTATCCTAGACAAGTGTATTTAACCTATTAATATTTATATTACTTGCATTAATATTTAATCTATTGTACTGGAAAATAAACAAACCATACACAAATCAGGCTTTTTTTTTTCTTTCATTTTCAATAAGGAGGAGAAAATAGAGATGTTTGCAGTAAACTTGAGCAAAACAATACAAACCTGCCTGACACAAGCAAGGACAATTTGTCAATAGGTGTTTTGCCCTGCATGGCGTAACAATGTTCCTTCTCCAGGGTAATCACTTCTGCATCGCAGCACAAGACAATCTTCCTGTACACAGTCAAGGAAATTCCCAGAGGCTGGAAGAGAGCACTGTAGAGTTCCTGGAATTCTCTGTCAAAGGCAACACTCCGAACTTGGTAGGTAACATAAACGAACTGGACGAAGCAGATAGCGAACAGTACAAAATTCCAGGAGAATATATCAGCAGCACACACATCCAGCCAAGCCCAAACAGAAGAGCAGAGAAAGCCCAGTCCAAGCAAGCTGAAGACGTAGAGGAGCCCAAAGAATCCACTTCCACCCATGAAGCCCACAACAAAGAAAATACTGGCCAGGTGGTAGATAGATCCCTCTGCCTCTTGCTTCCAGGTGGTACATGTAGGATGTGCAAATATCAAACTTTCCCAAAAACTTGCATTTTCTCCCATGGCTGGAATAATTTTTTGATTCATCAGAATCTTGGAAATTTTTATTTATGAGATGCAGCTAGCTTTGGTTTTCCTTTGGTTTTCCATTCTTGCAAACGCTGCCCAGTGATCACATGACATCAGGTTCTCTTTTGGTAGTGAAGTTGCACTTAGGATTTCCAGCAACTAAGCAGATAACATTCTCAGTGCTGTTTCTCATCAGTTCATGCATTGTTTTGACTTTGGTCATGTCATCTGTAGCTTCATCTGACCTGGACAAGTGAAGAAAAGATGAATTATTTATAAAATTATTTTCATCAATTAAATTTTATCAAAGTTTTATTGCCTAAAACCATGGACTGCATTACAATCCAATTACCCTTGCAGCTCTGTGATTTCAGGATCAAACTGTAATATTCACTCAACTGAAGATCATGTTTTCTGTATCTGTGATCCCTGTAGCAACCACTGAACTGTCACTGAATCCATGTAAAGCTGTATGTTGCATTCACAGCATCCTGCGACAAGCCTTTGCACAGCCTCACTGCTGAGAAGATAGTTAGATTTGTTGGTCCAGACCCTGCACCCTGAGAGCCTTTTAAAATGCCCTACCCAGCTCTTTAACAAGAAGGGAGCGTGAACTCTTCTTCCTTGTTGACTTCCTCCATCTCACTCTGGATTTTGGTCAAATCATTCTCATTAATGGGTTGAGCAAAGCTGCTCTCTGTTCCTGGAGGCAACAAACTCCATCCCCAAACACCAGAAGGGAAACCCAAGTGTCACAGGGGATGGTCCTTTCTCCTCCAAGGATAACAAGCAAAACCCTGTCATATATGAGGAAGACTACAAATCACAATCTGTCTCAAGATGTATCAAGACGGCTACAATGCCTTCTATCAAGGCATCTTGATACAGATTATGTTATTAGAACATGAAGTGAGTAGTCCTGCGAAATACTACTCAAGGGACATTTACAAAGCAATTTTATAACATTCAAAGTTTACATCATAGAATTTCATGCCATGGACCACATAATTTTCTTGTTCAACGCTCGAAAATGTAAAACATGCTATTTGTTTTCATATGGTGATGTATTCCTAGGAGTTGTAAAAGGAAAACACAGAACCAAGAAGCATGAAAGAAACCCCGAAATAAATTAAAAAACCCAAATCAAAACCAGCTTTCCATATCTGTCTTTCAAAATAAAAATACAAACTTCAACGTGAGATTATACACAGTAGAAATTGCAAAACCAGAATATATTAGTGGTATAATCAGAATTGAAATCTTCCAAAGCCTTACTGTCCGGTTCTTTTCCTGGTAGAACAGCAAGGAAACTAAGAACCATCTTGCTATCAAAATTATCAGATTCTCTAGAATATCAAAGTAGCTTGGGTTTTTTTCCGCTCAGAAGAGCCACAGAAGTCAATACTTTAAAAGCACTGCTGTTGCAGTGAAGCATCCAACATCATTCATCAGGGCTTTCCCTGGTGCTTCTTTTACAGTGACATGTCTAAGAAATTAATGAAGAAAATTTGTATTGTATTTCCTAGCCACCACAGCATTACTTCTTTAAAGTTCATTCAAACCCCAACATTAATTCTGTGAATAACACTGGTGCTAAATAAAGACATAAAATCCTTAACAACTGAGCAGCAGAGCTCAGAAGAACAAGTTAGGAGGAGACTCTCCCTCTCTGGGAGTGGTGATAGGAAAGTCACTGGCCCATAAAAATACCACAGCTAGAGAGCACAGAACCTCTCCAAATTACAATGCTCAATATCCTTCCGCAGTAAGAACCAGCATTACAAGAGTAAGGTAGTTCACAACTATAACCTTTTCAGTTTGTTTCTTTATCCAAATACTTTCCTCTGGTATAGGATCCCCCTCAGATGTAGGATTTATCCCTTGGAGACTGGGAGATGAAAACTGCACCAGCTATAAAGAAGTTGCCTAAGTATGGTAAGATCATGTGGAATTTTAGGTGGTACTTCTGTGATCAAGGGATAAGATTTTTGAATGAAAAGAAAATAAAACTGGAACATGCAGTTCCCAGACCCGGTGTTCTGAATCCAGTCAGCAATTCCATTACACAGTCAAAAATCAGTGGTAGAAGTTTTTTGTTCAACTGATTGTTTGTTTAAAACAGCATCATTGATAACTGATTTTTGATTATTGTTAATACTACTATTCTCCTGCCAACATTTTGCTCTAAGCAGTTGTACTGAAGACCCTAATTTCTAAAAGAAAATAATAAAAATCAGTGTTTTGAAGGGAACCATGACTGAGGAGTTATATTGGAAACGATATGCATGCCACAAACAAAACCATGGTGGATCAGTAATTTACTTTACATTACCAATATATTTTCATTATGTAAGGTCACATATTGCAAAATTTGAAACAACATAATAGTAATTTCACAAAATGTATGTTCAATTTTTAATTCACTTATTGCTTTCTTAGTCTGCCCACACTACAGCTTACAGCATTTCTGTAAAGCATCTATTCATGACAAGATGGGCCAAAATAATTTGGAAGGAACAGCATACCACGGGGACACAGACAGAGAGTCATCATCTGCAAAAACAAAGTCCTGAGAAAACTGTTCTGCATTTGTAACTGTTCATTTTCAGAATGGGACCTGTCTTCCAAAACCACTGTGTGGAAAATTCCCACTTGTTCCATTAGTTCTACACAATGAGAACTTTTACTGTGCTGCAGCATCTCCCAGACTGGAGAGGGCCTCTCTCCTGCCAGGCAAGAGGAAGGGCAAAGGAGGGAGGCCAGTGCTAGCCCAGAGCACAGCCTTACCAACACAACACTCTCCTGAGCTACACAAAGTGTGCAGCCAAAAACCAAACCTTCTGGAAATACTGACAAAACCTACCCCTAAATGGGACTGATTTCTCAGGGCTATGGTAAAGAGCAGTGAACTGCAGTGCCAAAAAGCTGCCAGTGAACTGCAGGCAGAAAGAGAGGACACAGGTCTTCTGAAATAAGAAATTATTCTAATATTTGGGAGCTAAAAATTGTTGGCCGTTGTAAAAAGAGCAGAGAAATAATAGGTATGGGTCTAAGTATAGTAAAATTTCCAGTTTTGAAGGGTATTTAATGCTAGATATGGCCTTCCACATTTTTCTTCATAGTTCCTAAAAGTCCAAAATTTAAACTCTTGAGGGCTTTAAAACAGTCACTCTAATTAGGCCATTCATCTACTGCAAGTGAGGCTGTGGGGGAGAAAAATCCCCCAAACCAAAAAACCAAACAGCTGTGATGCCAACTGAGTCATCCTCCACAGCAGCAGCATCACACTACCATTTGTAAACACCTGGAGGGGACACCATGCTGTCACTGAGGTGCTTTGGCCTTCTGCTTTGTTTGATGCCCTGCTTCGATTGCCCTGGCTGTGGTGAACAGTTACTGCTACAAGTTCATCTGGTGGTGATGACCCAGCAAGCAGGAAACTGCATGCAAAGCAGGTGTCTTGGCTTATAAAGCTGAAGAACTGTGTCTCCCCAGGCAAACACTGAGTACTTTCTACTCCATCCCCTGCCTGTGGAGAAGAAGCAGCACCATGCCCAGCACCCTCCCTGCTGTGGGACTTGCCGTAATCAGAATAACACACATTGACTTCTCTAGGCTGCCAAAACTCAAGCTTCATGCAAGATGAGCCCTCCTAGCTCAGGAAGGAGATGTGCCTGGCCAACACAGGCTGAATTACTGACATGCTTCAGATTGTTTTGCCCCACCACACGTCCCACCTTCTCCTGCAGGAGCAGATGAAGTGATGTGAAAAATCAGACCAGACTAGATATATGAGCAACATCCAGTGGCATGGACTCTTTAAAATAAACATCAGTGCTAAAAGGGCTAAGTTGTCATCAGAAAGTGTTAAAATCACTGAGTTTGCTCAAGCTTCAAAGCAGAAAATGGCATATTTCACTTATACTCTACCACATAAATACTTGCTGGCAACTTAAAGCTACATATAAGCAGTATACTAAACGAGTCAAAACAGAATGAATTTGTACTGTATAAATGCAAATTACAACCTTCCGTTCCTCAAATGGGTGTTTCCCCCACACGTTGCAGTATTCACACAAAGAATTACCTATTATGTACATTTTTAATTTGCTAGAAAACTGTGTACTTTACATTTTTGTTACTGATGACTCAAATTCATCTCTGAGAAGCTCTGAGTGTTACCGTGTCTGGATCACAATAATTCCTGCAAAAAAGAAACCCTAAAAGCCCTGAGGCCACCAGCAGTTCTCTCTTGGATCTTTTTAATTAAGTCAATAGAAAAGCTATTCTGAGTTTGAATAGTCCATTCTTTAGTTGCCTTGTCCCGAGTGCTCCAAAAGAAAGCCCTTAGCACTTTCACACTGTACATGTTGACAGGCTATAGAGCAGGACATGCTAATCATGTAACCAGCCTGGGTAAGTTGTTTGCTACAGGTTTGGAAGCAAAAGGAAAGATTTTCCTTTACAGCATGTACACTTCTTTGCACAAAATGAGATTATGCTGGATTTAGCACACTACAGTGTGTATGTTTATACATGAGCTGGGGGTCATAACCTGGCTCCACACTCCAGCAACTCCACCAGGAGCAAGGCAGTCCCTCCAGCCAGGGGGGGTCTTCCTGGCCTTGACACCCCCCACTTCCAGAGGGATGAACTCCAAGCATCTCCTCTAGGCTCACAAATTACATCTGGTCCAGCAATCATTTAGATCATGAAAAGAAACTGCTCCTTAATTTCATCAAGTAGTTTCACGTGCAATGTAAAGGCACACTTTGATTGAGATACCCCTTCCTTCTACTGCACCTACGTCTCTGGAATCCCCTCTGTGGCCCCTAATGACAACTGTCACTCCCAATTCCTGTTTATGTTGTATACTTTCCCCAAGCTATTTTCCTTCTGCAGTGGGGCTGGAAACTCCCAGGGACCGAGAGAACCAAACTCTGAATTGCAATGCAGTGTCTAACTCAGGGCAGAGGAGCTCTGCAGCTACAGAGAGCTATGGTTACCTGCCTATAGGCAAATATGGGCAGGTAAACCAGCTGTTTTCAGGGATAAACTGTCCCTGGACCCACTTCAGGCTGAGAACATGCATGCAACAATAAGGACAGTAACTAACAACACAAGCTGCATTACCTAAAACTTCTTGAGATTATATCCTAGAGAAAGCTGTTATTATAATACTGGAAAACACAAGGTTTCCCCAACAAAATGCAGCCTGTAGGAGGGTGAAGATGAGAAAGAAAAGGACTATCCAATCTAAAAGACAACAGTATCAAGATAATCATCACTATAAAACTAGATATATTCAGATTTCAAAGACACACAAGCATCCATAGCAAAGGTAATTAATTAGTAGGATGGCTTTAAAGATTTCCTTTGCTAGGAATTAAAGAAGTTAAGGTGCTCTCTGGTTCCTAAAATAAATCTGGGCATAATATTATTTTAAATTTTCTTTACTACGATTCTATTTTTTATGCTACAGGAAATCACATTAGATGATGGCAACAATGTCTCCAGGACTTCTGTCTTAAGTTACTTGATATAAAAATGTTGTATATACCTAGAAAGTTTTGGGGCTGGTCTTCCCAGAGAAATTCAGAAGCCTATCTCAGATACCAGCTAAGAGCTACTTTAGACAACAGAAAACACTGAAGACAGGTATATCTCTGAAATTACTCCTCCTTTAGACATTATATATGGAACCTTCCTCCATGTGAAGCCAGCATCCCCTCCTGTGAATGATTTTCAAAGAAAAGGATGTGAATGCTGTACCATGGAGCTTGCCTGCAAACTGAGCAACCAGTCCTGAAGATCCCATTCCCTGGGTGAGCATCCTCATGGCAGAATGAAGAGGGACTGCAGAGCAGTTTTGTGTCCCTTCTGCACAACATCACAGCTGCAACAAGAAGGGCAGCAGGTCAAAATGAGTCACTGGGAGGATGCTCATGGGAGGAAGGAAGATGGATTAGCACCCCCTCGGGTTGGGACAGGCATCCCGTGTCCCATTCATGTCTCATCGCTGTCTCATCCACTGGATCAGTGCTCTGGGTGAAAGCTGTCACACGGAAGGTAAAGTGTCTCAGGCCTTAGGAAAAGCAGTCAAACCACACTCTTCCTAGTCCTTCCAGTACCCCCCTGGGCTGCAATTCCCAAACTGGACCGGCCACACTGAGATCAACCACGTGATGTGCTACCTCCCAGGACAGCAATCCTTCTGGGAATGCTCAGAGCTGCAGAACAGGCAGCTGGGGCATGTCCAGCCACCAGTGGTACTTTACTGCCTTCAGGGCAACGCTGAAACACAACCACCAGCCAAGCAGGACTTTCAGGGCCAAAGCCCCACTCTGGTCAGGCAGAATTTAGGCTACCATGCTTAAGGTTGTTCAACCAAGCAGCCCCTTCAGCCAGCTGCTGTCCAACCCTGGGGACACTCCGATGCCATCTCTACACTGAAGGCAATGCTCCACATGAATAACCCATCAAATGGCACGAGGCCAGCTACTGGCTGTCGTCCTCGTCAAGCTGGGCCTGTCTCCCATCTCCCTGTTGCAGCAGACACAGAGCTGCTGTCTCCAAAGCACAGCTCTTCAACAGGAGACGTTTCATGGGACTTCCCACTCATTGAGCTTGTTTGGGTGCAGCTGGGAAAGCCTGATTCTGCCTACAATTTGCTTAAATTCCCATTAATCTTTTTAAAAAGTAGAAAAAAAAGCTGGGCAAGGGGAGGCCTTGAGAGAAAAAGAAACCCCACAGCAATACAGAAAGAACAGTTTAAGGTTCATTACCGTGAAGCTGGTGTTATTTAGTCTTTAATTATTTAATGGCCAGCTAATTGTGCACAACTTCTAGTACTTCAACAATTCCTCATTTATCACTGTAAAATATACAATGCAACCCTCTGTGGTTGCAAAGTCAATGTTGAAGATGCTGTCTGTTTTATCATCTAGACAGTGTCTGAAATGAAAAAGAATTACATATTTCTTTCAATTTGAATCAGAATTAATGACCTATAAGTAGATGTGGTATTCCCACCAAATTAAGAAGTGTAATCCCCTCTGTCATTTTTTTTAAGTTCTTTTGCTCCTAGAAACATGAATACAGCAGTCAGACATTTTTTAAACTACTTATAGATCGCCAGCACTTGGATAAATTTGAGCAAGGCTCTTGTATATTGAATATCATTAACAAAAAAAAAAAATTAGGGTGTCTGTTTGATTGTGCTTTAGAATAAAACTTGAAAGGAAGTACAAGTTCAAGGTTCTCTTTAGTTCAGCTTTTAAATTAATAGTGGATAAACCAGCCACAATGCACATTTCACAAGTGCTTTAAAAGTGGGTTAATGAACTAGAGCCGAACTCTGCAGAATTACGCCTAAATGAGTTCGTATGGTGCAGTGGTGCCTTCCAGTGGGAATGTATTCCCATGAAACCAATCACCTGACATGAATTTTATTTCCCAAAAAAGAGGCTTGGTTCACCACACCATACCTGCACGTTCAACTGGCTAACAGAGATGTGCCATGAGCCATGTGTCCAAACACATAAACACAGGTTGCCTATCATCCCCTGGAGACACTGACCAGAGCTCTTCTTTGCAAAGCAGGGGAACACACTAAAATGAGAAAATAAAATCTCCTCTGAAGAGCCCACTCAATAAAAAGATCAAATGTAGCTTCAGTTAATACTTTTCTTGAATCCTTAATAAACTATCTTCTCAATTTTCATCATAAAAGCTTTACCTGACACAAACTTTGCCTTCACAGTTATCTGCGAAGGCAAAGTCTGTGTCAGGAACCACAACTGACCACAGTTACCATTTTGTTGTTTCACTAGAGGACTTGCAGTGAACTTACTATTTTGCAGGCAAGGCATTGCTTTAAAACTTGACATTTTAAGCTACTTTATTATTTAGCACCACACAGAACTTTGTGGAAAGCCTGAACAGGACCAATTTTGCAGAAGTGGAAACCATCTCTCATTTTGCAGTCAGTGAAGGCATTTTAACCTGTATGTATACAATCATATTCCCATTAAACAACAAAGTTAGCAAGAAGCCCTAGTTTTGGAACCCAGGTTTCATAAGTGACATCTCTGTAACACTATCTGTGATTCAGTATTACAAGAGATCTGCTATATAAAATGTTTGCCCATAAAGTGATTGACAGTCTAAATGCACACAAAGCTTTACAGAACAGATGAAGAAAATGTGATAAAACATTACAGTTTAGAAGAATGTATTTGGCAAAAAAAAAAAAAAAAATAGTTTGGGGAAGAGAAGTGCTTTGTGTCTCTCATTCTATCTTTGGAAAGGAGCTACTGCAAATGCAATTTCAGGGTTCATCTGCTCTTACCATTAGTTGATGGAGAGGGAGAAGAATCAAATAACGCCAGCCTACGAGGCAAACCCCCAGCCGGAGGAAGAAATCCCCGGATCCCGAGGTGGTTTTGTGACAGTAGAGATACTCCCCGAGCCAGCTCTTCTGTCAGTGAGCCGCAGCAGCTGCACCCGGGCAGAACCAGAAACCCCGCGGCCCCAAGGGACAAACCCTAACCCGAGACACACAACCAGGAGTCCCACTTCAGATAGAGCCCTGTCGAGGGGAAGCGCCGGGGCAGCGTGTCGCGCTCCTTTCCAAAAGGGACGCGGCAGAGCTCTCCAACTTCCAGGAAGGGCTGACTCGGGAGCTCCGGTTACCCGCCGGGCACGCAGGGAGGGAGGGCTTCCCTCCCGGGGCAGTGACCCCCCGTCACCCCCGCTCAGGACGCTGCCGAGCCCTCGGGGAGGGCAGCCCTCCCTGGACCGGCGCTTCCGCAGCCACCCCTGCACCGGCGCGGCTGTCCCGGAGCGCGGCGGGGCCNGCTCTCCCCCGGGCCGGCCCCGCTCCCCCGGGGCCCCCGCGCCGCCGGTGGGCGCCGGAGGCACGGGTGGGTGACAGGGGAGGCCGTGCCGCGGGCGGCCGGGAGCCCTCGGGGACGGCAGCGCCCTAAACTTGGGCACCCTAAAAGCCGCTGCGGGCGCAGCCCAGGTGCCGGGCTGGACGGGCACGCAAAACCTGCCTCTCCTGGCATGGCTGTCTGGGGTTAAACTGTCCGCAACTGCTGGTTTGGATTAAATGAAATTACAGGTCTCTTCTCTTTCACCTACTCACCCCAGCAAGGTGTTTCTTCAGAAGGGAGATGCACGCCTTCGGGGTCTCCTTCATCACAAGGCTGGCGCACCATTCATACTGGGCTTCAGTTCGTTTCGGAAGAAGCAAATGCCTCCCCAAGAACACAAGAGGTGCCAGTGCATGAGCCTTTGTGTTCTAGCTACGCACTTGTGGTCATCACTTTGTGTCTCGGGGACAGAGTTTATTGACGGGGGAGGAGGAGGCAGATTTACAAGTTGTTAAGATAGAAAAAACCACAGCCTATTAAACGTGCAAATCCTGTTGCTACAGAAGCTATTTGCCAGTAACTGGAGCATAAGCAATAATGTGTTTTAAGCAGTAGGAGTGGAGAAGCCCGTGTGTGTGCCCGTGGCCAGCTCTCAGGTCCCACGGCAGGCTGACACGCTCGTCGTGCAGCAGGGCGAGGCAGGGCAAGGCACTGACGGGACTTTCTGCAGAAGTTAAAGGACAGAACAACCTGTCCTGCTCTAGGTAAAGAGATCAACACTTTTGTGAACTTTTTTTCCCAAGGGGGTTCTTTATTTTCCAAGACTTTTTAGGTCCATGTTTGCCGGGGAAGAAGATGAATACATTTTTGGAATAATTGATTCTTTTAAAACTTGAGAAAACAATGAGCCAGAGCACTTTAAGCTATCCTGAGTTACATATATTCAAATCTTCATTATCTGATTGCAGTACTTATATTTATTATTTTTGAGGGAAAAGAGTATTTTTATATATTGATTAAAATAAGTATTAAGGTTCTTGTAGTTAACAAAACATTTAAAGGGGTTTGCAGTGTAGCTCCAATACTTACCTTTCAGGGATGCTTTTTCACAACTAGTTTAATTTTAGCAGTATAAGTTGAGGGACTTCTGTACTGGCAAAACTGAGGCAGTACTGAGTCATGGTTTTTCCCTTTTTGTTCTTTATACTTGGGTGGAGTTGAAAGCACTTATTCAGATTTATCCCCAGTTGCATTAGGCATAAATTTGCCCATTATATTTACTCTTCACTGGAATGATAACAAAGGGATGAGAAAACACATAATAAAAGAAGAATGCTAAAGTGTTCTTTTTGATAAATGTATCTACTGAGATTACATTGTTCCAATAAACCGCTGTTACAGCAATTAAAATATGTTCCTTCTAATCACCATAAAAGAAGGAAGAAAATATTGATGCATATCTGTAAGATATTTTTTGAATTGTACTTAGTTGGAAGCAATGGCCATCGTAATCCTCCACAGATAGATAGATCACCAAGGAACAGAACCACTATCATATTCTTGATTTTAAATCAGTCAACCCCACATCAATATTATCCTGTGCTCTAAGACTGAGACTAAAAATTACCTTCTCCATCTAGCCTTGGAAATCAAACCTGGATGAGAGACCCAAGGGAGGCAATAATAAGATGGCAAAGCCACCATGTGGTACAAAGAAACTAACTCTGCCCAGTGTGCTTGGAACAACCACTTGAGTCATCAGACTACTCTGATATTTTTCAAACTGCTAGTTGTACTTATATAAAAAGTCTATTTCTCAAAGGTCAGATAATCTAGTAACTGCAAAGCCAAATTATAACCAGTATTACTCTTTGCAGCAGCATGGCAAGACATAAAGGTCACACTCAAAGGTAGACTTACAAGAGAGCCTGTGGTAAGACTCAGAAATCCAATATCAGACTTGAGAGGCTGTAGGAGGCTCTGTGGCCCTGGATCAAGAGAGAGGCTCAGCTGTGGCAAAGGCTCTACACAGAGGCTGGGAAGGCAGCTGGCCAAGGGGCCTCAAAGGCCAGCTGGGAACGCGTAGCAGCAAGGGCAAGATGAGTTCCAGTTGTGCTGGACAGGAACCTGAACACTTAAGCAGGCATCTTTGGGCCAGTCCCACTGCTCAGCCACGAAACTGGGCACTGTGAGCTTCTGACTGTAAACAGCTCTCTTCTCACACCTGCTGCTGGATTTACAGCAGTACCTTAGACACATCTATACCTGGACATGATTCATCCTACGAGAAGCCTGGCAGTGCTATAAAACATGCAGAAAGCCTTTCTGTTGGCTTCTCCACTGCCCTGTCCCCATATGCCTCTGGTGCTGTTGCTGCAGCCAAGGCAGGGTTACCCAAGCAGGCATCCAAAAGTGCCCCCTTAGAGTTGGCGCCAGACCTTCCCTTGGGTGTGCTGGCAACTTCCCCCAGAGAGAGGAAAAAGAGAGTTCAGTCTATGATTTTGCTCTCTAGAAAACAGCCCCATCTATTTCCTCAACAACTGCTTGAGGAGGGACTGACTTACAGCATCAGATGGCTGCCTTCTGCATTATCTCTGAAGTAATGGTGTTCCCTACATCATGCTGTCCTCTAAGAGGAGAACTTATCAATAACTGTTTAATGGGAAGATTTTTTTCTATTTTCTTAGACTTTTAAAATGTTTAATACATCTCTACTGCATTTTTCTTTCCCTGCATTGTCCTTGGTCAATAAAAATAAGCTATGAAGCAGGGGGACATGGTAGCAGGTGGCATGATGAATTACCTCTTTAAGAAGCGATGTTCTTTTCCACTATGGATGTAATGTTCTTCTCAGGTAATCGTAAGAGGGCTTTTCTGTGGGAGCTCTTAGTCATTCTGGAAAGAGAATGAAACTCTCTGTGTACTTTGAAAAGGTTTTAGCAGACTTATGTGTAGTTGAGCTCTAATGAAACTCCCCTTTATTTGTGAGTAATGAAGTAAATAGAATCAGGTTTGCATTTCTTTAGTGAACTAGTTTTTTTGCTAATACTTACAAGCAAGACATCACCAAGTTGTGTCATAACACAACATGATACTGTAATTCAGATCATATCCAGCCTGCAGAACTGAGAAAAAGTCAAACTGGAAACCTTTTTTTAAGATGTTATTCAGCTAACAGCATTCCCTGCCAGGTAAAGATAAAAAAGTTTTAATTCATAGCTTAAAATTAGGGAAAAGGCACTCTTTTTTTCTTTTCTTTTTTTTTACGTGTCAATAAAATAAAATGCTAAATAGTACATTTAAGTTTTTATCTTTCCACACATAAAGGCTCTCAGATAATGGACTTGGAATTGATTATCTCTGTACCCTCAGCTGGAGTTAAGGGGGAGAGCCTTAGCTGCTTCTACACCCAAGTTTCCATAAGGAAGGGTTTGGGAGACATAGCTCCCTGTCCAAGTGGCCTCACACCTTGAAGCAGCCTGACCACAGAGATTTCTCCTTCTGGAAACTGGCTCTTCTCATCCTGAGCTCATTTCAAACACCACCATCTAGAAGAGGTGAAAGAAATAACCAGTGTAGGATTTAGCTGTGACAAAAATACTCAAATCCCAGTCAGTGGCTGCTGCTGCTGGAGGAGATGTTTAAATTCACTTAGTGAGTGTTTTTTTGGGTTTAGGTTTGTAAAGGGTCCTCTCTGGTTTCTGTATGTGGCCAGAGTCACTCTGCTCGGGGCACTTTCCACAGCCCTTGCTGGGCTGGACCACAGCAGAACCAGGGTTTGGCTCAGAGCTTTCTTCTCTCACCCTCAAAAATCAGAGCCCTGCAAAAATTTCATCTGTTGTCAAATGCAGGAACAAGAGAAGGCTCCAAGAAATCTATGGGACAAAAAGAAGGGTGCAAAAACCAGGGCTGTGTTGAAAGCCCAGTGTTCAGAGCACTCCGTGTGGGAGAGAAAAGACCTGCATTTTTTCAAGATTGTTTCCACTTTGCCGCTAATATAGCTGAACGCCAAGTTACAGAATCAAATTTGGAAGCTAGCACTAAAGCTGGAGTGTGTGCCAAAGCCACTGCCCTGTGGCATCACTGCCTCATTGAGATGAGTACATCCCACAGATGCTGAGTACGTCCAGGTGAGGGTTAGGGTTCAGAAGTTGGCAAATAGAGCACAGTAGGTGCTTGTATGGCAAACAAGGGATTTAGATTTGAATTGTTCTAGACCTCCAGCCGCTCGGATGGGTAGTTTAACAATGAGTCTGTTGGGGATGTGGCTGAATCATGGCTCTGTGAGACAAGCTGCTTCACTGGGCTGATGTTTGTTGGCATCTCTGCAGAGCTGTAGTTTAGTTCAATCCCCGAGTAAGGTGTCTGCTCAGGAGTCACAATGTAAAGTTAAAAATACAGAGTGTAAACCTAAAAGCTGTTCAAAGCATTATGTAACTATGGAAGATACCAACTGTGAAAGTGAAAATGTTATATTATAGTCAAGCAAATAAAGCAGGTGCTTTTCATCACAAATGTTTAAAGACTTCAGGAGTGGAGATTATTTCTGTTAGCAGTATCTGATACTCTCTCTTGCTGAAGTTCTGAGCTGTCATCAACCTCCTACTAGATGCTGCTGGAAAAAGGAAGGAAACCTTTAATTCCCAGCCTAAGCTCACATGTCAAATATTTCAGTAGTTACATAAAGTTTTCAATAGTTGTTAGATTTACACTTCTTATTTTTAACTCTACACTCTCACTGCTCACTTTGCTTTTTCACCTTCTTCTGGCTCACCCTTCATCTATTCCCAGAAGTCTTCTGTCTCAGTCCTTACCAGTCAAGCTCCTTTCACAAGCACTGTCATTAACAATGGATAAAGATCTTTTAAATAAATTATTATCTTTACTTTGAAAGATCCAAATGACCAGATGTGCTAATGCAAGAGATCTGTTTGCCCGGGGGAGGCTGTGTTCTTGTTAAAACCAAGTTTGGACTAGCTTGGAGTTGCACCAATTTTAGTTGACACATATACAATGTCATTTACCTTGGTTTCATCCACTGTAGCACTGTGTTATGAAGGTGCATCTACAAAAATGTGTTAGATTAATTGCAGGTGGAAACTCTGGGTAACATAAGTTGCTGAGCCCTAGCAGTGAACAGAATAAAGGTGAGCCCCAGTGGACAGGCTTGTCGTGAAAGCTTATGAAGTTTAAGAAATGCCTCCTCTTCAAACCAAACTTTTTATCTTCAATTATTCAAAGAGAGATTAGAAATCATGTAGCATACCAAGCTCCATGTAGGTACAGAAGAGTGATGTGGCTTTGTGGAGATTTCTACCCATATTCTGGACCCATTGAAGTAGAGCTGGAGTATGGAAAAATCATTGCAAATATCTTTTCTTGCATGTGGTTGCACTAGTTTAGTTGTAGACTCACCTGCCAAGGGGTTATCAGTAATACTGAGATGTGGGGCTGAATTCCACCACAAATTCCATATTTCTGATCTGAATGGTTGAAATCAATAATCTTAAAGGTCTTTTCAAACCTAAATATTCCAATGAGTCTATGAATCGTGGTCATCAATACAATGAGTAAACTCGTACTCCAACCCTGTAAACAGGTTCCCCATATGATTAACTATCTCCATCGTGGTCACTGTTCTTACATTCTACTTCAAATACAAAGCTTTGCAGAAAGCCACAGATAGCAAGGATGCAGTTATATTTAATTCAAATGTATAAAAATAGGAAGCGAGCATTCACTTTATTATGTTTCTAATGAATTATAAAATGTATATCATCAAAATAAATATTCTTGAAATTGCTTCCTAATGAATCACTTACACAATGTGCCTACTCAGTTGTGTCAATGATTAATTATATTCTTGCCTCCTTCCTGGAATACAAATGCTTTTATTAAAGCAATCCAATGAACAGTAAGACAACAGACTCATTCTTATGGCCATTCATTTGGTTGTGGATTGATGGAGTATTCCTTTCAGCATTTTAGAGTGCATTTGAACAGCTGCAAGTGGCTGTGACATAAATGAAAGTTCATGTCACCTTAAGCAGAATGAGATGAAAGACAGTCTATTCATCCAGTTTCAGCTTATCAGTGCACAGTCATTAAATACTAATATTATCTGGAGCACTGTGATAAATACAGAGCATACAGAGTCATGCCAGCTGCAGACGTCATCAGATGGGAGCCTATTTACAACATTCTGATGCACAGAGGTGAATTATTCCAGATTATTAAACATTCATTAGTTCTCAGCTTCAAGATACAGCTTTAGAAGTGTCCAGTCTCACAGAAAAAAATCATTATCACAGGATGCAATACTTACAAATTGGTATTTGTGAAGTTCAGCGACTGCCACTATGAAAGAGCCTCAGAAACGTTTGTGTAGGTGAGTGACATCGTTCTGCAAGGCTGAAAAGCAGTTGCTTATTTGCATAATGGCATTCATGTAATTGTTGAAAGATTAGGATTCATTTAATGAAAGTGGTCATGGGCAGAGAAAAATGCTTTTGTACTGATTTTAAATCAGCCAGTCCTGAGCTTAGGTGTTCCTCTTTGGCTTCCTAGCACAAGACACATGGAAAACCTTGACTGCCAGCTGTCCTTGGCACTGATGGACTTCATGTCAGTGAAGGTAATTAATAATGTTGCTTCTTATGCCCAACTACTTAGATGTCAGTAAGCAGGTTGCTTTAATCTAGTAAGTCAACTTCTGCAATTACATGGAAAGAAAGGAGCACTGGAGAATTCATTTAGTCTGGTCTGTCTTGCATAATGCAAAGCAACCAATTTAAATGACAGGAAATGAGGAAGGGTGGTAGTAACTAGGAATATACCACATGTGGCTGTGGGATGTAATACTTTCAAGGTATATGGTTTAGCTCAAATTGATGAAAGTTAAAAGAAAAACCAAAATACAATTAGGCTATTATGAAGAATATCCAGACATAAAGAATCCATATTTTATGTACTTTCTGTATTAAAAATATTTGATTCAAGTGAAATTTTAGTAAAAAAAATGCTGAGAGTTACCTTGTACACAGGCTGCAGTAAAACAAAATCAGTAACTTACAGAAGAAGAAAGTAAAGGCTTTTAAAAAGTGAGTATTTTGTAAATGCTTTGGATGACAAAGAAAAGGCAGAGTGCCTGAACTGCAGCTGACTGCATCTGATAGTGCTCTTTTTCTTCAAAGTGCAACAATTACACGTAGGGAAAATGACATTTAAAAGGAAAACAACACAGCCAAGAAGAACAGTTTCCTTCACCTAATAACATTTCTCTTTCTTGGTTCAATCCTGCCTTTGTTTTTGCACATGCATCTCACTGAATTTAGTTAGTAACCCTCTGGATGACCTGTCTCCAAATCCATTATGGAAAAGGAGACCCTTGCTGAGTTCAGGGGAGTATAGGGGTAGCTCTGGATGAAAAAGGATCTTGCGTAGGTCCTGTTGACGATCACAGGGGGCAGAACCACATCCTGTTTGCCCTGACTTTGTCCCTTTCAGCCCTGAGGTCCCATAGCCTGGCCAGCCTGGACAAGACAGGCTCTCCATGGGTGGCACAGTGGTGCCTCCCAGGCCTGTGCATGCAGGGGGGCAAGTTCTGCAGCATGTGTGGCAGCGAGGGAGAAGACAAGAGAAGGCTCTGTTCTTGCAGTCTGCTGGGGTTATCCTGTCTGGGCAGAACTGTGGCCTCTGTACTGTGTATGGAGCCATGAGAGGGAAGGGAGAGGTGCTGAATGCAGGGGAGCAGCCATCTCCTCCTGGTGCCAGGCCCTGACTTGGCACCATCTCCCCAGTTTGCTTGGGCAGAGAAGCCTTGCAAGAGTTACTTGGCCATTTCTGCCAAAATCTGTTTTTCCCTGATGCTGCCAGGAGGCGCCTGGCTAGCTGGGCTCATTAGCCTGAAGTAGCATCTGTGACCAGCTTCCTGACACATGAATTCGCTCGTGCCTTCCTCAGGCATTCAGGTACAGATGAAAAAAGACACAAGCACTGGGGAGCCAGCCCATTGTCTGTGTGGTGTGGCATCAGGACAGCTGCTGTTTCCTCAGAAGAACTCACCTGGGGCTTCCGTGGCACCAGAGAGCATCTGGCTCCTGGACCATTCCCACAGAAAGCTGCCTCCTCCTCACCTCCAGATGCTCGCCCAGACTCTGCCCATATGCAGGACCACGAGAAACAGACAGAGAAGATGCAATTACTGGGTTAATGATCTCTGCTGTGACTACAGACACAAATTTCTGTGCCGTGGAAATCAGCAGGAAGGTACAAGTGCAACAGAATGTGAAAATTAGTGAGTGCTGGTGCGTCAGGGCTTGGGGACTTCTTTTCCCCAAACAGGAAGGTGCTGCTGTTCTCACTGAGCAGCCTGTCAGTGGAGCACCTCTGCTGTCTGTGTATTAGCTGTACAAATATATTACCTAGACAGCCCAGTGGGGGGAAAATGGATACATTAAGGGAGGGTGGAGTTCAGAATATATATACTCATACCAGGCACACATACACAAGCTTTGATAAAAAAATGGGTGATAATTGAAACTCAATTTAGGGACTTCGTAGCTTATTTTTTCTGGAAAGTGTCATCCACTTCAACATATTCCTTTATGTTGTTCTCCCTTAATAAAGATACTGTCTTTCAATTGAATTAACTCTCCTTGTTGCTTAATTACTTTAGAAGAGGATCTCAATTACTCCTTTCATAATCTGTTGTCAGACGTGTTTGCCTGCCCTTATTTATAGCAATTGAGAAATTTTTTTCTTTAGTCTTTTCTGGTGTTATCTCTACAATTTGTGGTGTATTTGGCTGAACACATTCAGCCAAAAGAGTAACACAGACAGATCTAATTGCAGACATATGGGCTAAAATGTAAATTCAGTGGGATTGCTCTCAAAAATGAAACTGTTCAGAAGGATTTATGAAAGTGGCAACTGAATTGTGCTCCTGAAGGCTGGAAATTTGGGAAGGTTATTCTGCTTATTAATATGGATTGCCTGCCATAATGCCAACAGGCTGTGTATCACTGCACACATAAAATTAATAAATGCTACTAAAATCTGCACTGCTTTTGCAGTTATTACATGCACAGAAAATGGTAACTGTAAGAGTATCTGAGCATGGATGACATGCTCAAATACTACAGTGATTGGCTGCATATGGAAATCAAAGGGGAATAAATAAAAAATACTGTGCTATTCTTTTCCTGCTTTAGAGCTTTACTTTCTGAAGTAAACATGTATGGACAGATATGTATCAGAGATTTATCCAAGTTAATTTTCGAATCACAGCCCTCTGAGCATGCTAATTTACTGTGCTACTGTATTTCTGTGCAACAGCTGTAAAGTAGATGTACCTGGTTTAGTGCAGAGCTAACTCAGAGCTGTCTGTGCTTGCTTAGCCCTGCAGGCACATAGATGCACTAGAAATCATGTCCAGAAGTTTTCAAGGAACAAGATGGAACCTAGGGGGTTAATATTTTACTTTGTTTGGTTATTATTTGCACTGGTTACAAAGCATTGCACAGGAAAAAATAAGAAGTGGAAACACAATTTACTGCACTACATTTTACCAAATGGTCTGTGGAATGAAGCAACAACAAACTAAAAAACAACCTCGAGAGAGTGATACGGCTGCAGAGCTCCAAAATATTTCCCAATGTGCTGATCAGCTCATGTTTATCATTAAACAATACTGTAGCACTAGCAGTAATACACTGAATAACACAAGATCCAATTTGAACAGTGTGAGAATCTCATCCTGCTGCAAATTGCTAGGAGGGGAAGAGAAAGGAAGGGAAGAGCAAACTAATGTGAAAAACATGCAAAGCACAAACATTAGGCTGGATTTTGAGAGCTGCAAGTTATTTTACAAGCATTATAAACAGGATATTTTGTCATTTTAATGAAGATTTTGAAATCTCAGCTAGCTTACATTATAACCCAAGCATCAGCACTAAAACAAAGATCAATAGGCGGTTGAAAACATTTGCAGATCATCCAGTCTCAGCTTTAACCCCCATGTGCAGGCCAAGCAAGCAGTGCTTGCATCAGTGATGAGCCGGAAGCAATTCCTCTGTTTGGCTCTGTAGCCTGCAGCTATGGAAGCACCCTGTAAGCTTTGTGCTCCTCTTTGTCAGATGAGGCTCAAATGAAGGAGTATCCAGAAGTAATGGGATCACCTCCCACATTAGATTTCATCCTGATCTTTCATACTGAGATAATAATTTAATGCCTCATTCATGAGTTTCGATATCCCTTCCCATACTAGTGAAAAACAAGCAGGAGAACTTCAATTGTGGCTGCCAAACCTTCTTTGGAATCTTGCTGACTTCTTGATGTGGGTGATTTCCTCTGGAAATGAGTGCTAGATAATAAGTCATATGGAAAATCATCCGTTTCCTCAGTGATAGATTCCCTGCATTGTCATTTCACTAAGGAAATTTTCTTGGCTGGAATAACAGCAATCCCTTTTGTTAGAGAATAATTGTTATAGCTCTTATAGATGAACATCACCTTCCCAGACCTTCAGTTCTTTGAAAATGTCAACAATTGAATAAGAAAAAGCTGGCTGTGCTGTCCACTGTAATTTCCAAAAGGCTTTCAGCAAGGTCCTTCACCAGAAGCTTTTAAGGAAGCAAAGCAGCTGTGTGGCAAAAGGGAAAGTTCATGTGTGGTTAAATACTTTACTAAAAGAAAGAAACCAAAGGGTGGGAGAAACTGGTCATTCTTCATGGTGAAGTGAGATTGTAAGAGGAGTCCTGCATGAAATTCTTGCCGGCACTTGTGCTTTTCAACACTGTCATACAGGACATGGAAGCAGGGTGAGGAGTGGGGTTTGCTGATAATATGAAGTTAATAATTTATTCTGGAGAGCAAAGATGATTATGCAGACTAGCAGAAGGAGCCTGCTAGATTGAGTGGGCAATAAAATGACAGATGAAATTTGATGTACACAAATATGAAGGTGGGGGAAAACCAATCCTGTTTTCATATATAAAAAGATGGGTTGACTGCTTCCCTCAACAGCAAAAGCTCTGGGCTATGGCAGATAGTGCCATGAAAACTATTCATGCTTGTTATCATACTGCAATCTAAGAAAAAGCCTGTATTAATAATTGCCAGGAAAGAAAGAAAGAGAAAACTGGACATCATCATCATGCCACTTTATACGTTCATGATTTCTCATTCCTTCTATTCTGCATGCACTTCTGGTCTTTCTTCCCCAAAAAGATGTAGAGATGCTGAAAAAATTCAAGAAAAGGGCACCAAGGATGATCAAAAGTATGAAACTGCTTTTATATGAGGAACAACAAGAGGAAGGGAGCAAAGCAGTCTGAAAAAGAGCCAATTAAATAGCATGGAAGGGAGCTAGCACAGAAGTTAATGAAGTCATGAAAAGCATTGAAAGAGAGCATCAACAGAACACTCCTGGTAGAGGAATGGGGCACTGGCAGATGGAAGTAGTAGGAAACAGGTTCAGCTGACAGCACCAGAGGTTGTTCCACCCTCAGGGTGTCCCTGGGCTATGAGCCTCTGCCTACAGACATGGATGTCCTAAGTTTGCCTGTACTCAAGGGGCACAGGACAAATTCATGGAAAAGAGCTTTGCTGGGGATTACAGGATGCTGCGAGTCACTTGCAGTCACTGCTGAAGACAAGGCACCACCTTAAGAACCTTTCTGGTCTTATGTTGCAATCAGCAGCTTTAAATGTTGGGGGAAAAAAAAAAGAAAAACAGAACACTTTTTTGGCCTAGGATAAGTGATTCCTGATCTGAAATTTGGAAACAGAAACCTACAGTGAAAAGACAAATGCTTTTTGACCCATTGCATTTGAGCCTGGTGTTGCACCCTTCCAACTTACTTTCCTTCCTTGTCTGTATCAGTTGAGAGCACTCATGAAGAACCCCTTGTTTGAGTAGAGGCCGTGCTTGTGGCCACTATGGTTCCTGACCTTGTTTCCACCACTCGACTGTAGTACAATGCAATGTGATTAAAAGCAGTTAGGTTTTCCGTAAAGGTGGGACTCCTTTGGCTAAAACCACATTAAACATGACACTGAATCAGCTTGGGAGCTATCAAAATGTCCCAATCATTTTTAGCACTCCTACCCAGCTCAGCTCACAGTGCTACCTATCCTTAAGAAAATATCAAAGCAATTACAATTGTGTAAAAATTGTAAAACTCATACTGAGCATAATTTCAAGCTGTGTTGGAAAACAGATAACACTACAAATTGGACTCAAGCCATGCTTTTACTTAGAACTAAAAGCAACCTAAGGCTAACCATGAGCTGGTTAGACTAAATGCTAGGCTGTGTTTAACATTGTGTTTTAGCTGCCATTTGTTAGCCCACTACATTTCCTTTGTGAAGGAGAAGCTTTGGTCTGATCAATTCGTTTGCTGCTAACAATGGGCGAGGGATTTTAGAAAGCATCCCCAGGGTAGAGAGAACCCTGCTGGGCTGTTTGCCTTCCTCCCAGAGCTTTCCTGTGGAAAGGTACAATATAATTCTTGGTTTTGGCAGTTAGTTTACATCTGTTGCTGTCTCTCATTTGTTATTCCTGCTCCCTATGCCTGAGATTGTCATACTTTGTCCTTGGCATAATGGATTTCACTGAGCGTGTATGATGTCATGAAGAGGATTATTAGCTTCTAAATTATGACAAGTGAGAGCAAATGTAGACTTAGAGTGAAGATATCAGTTCTCTGAGAAAAATACTAGAATGAAATTAAATCAGAGAATAAATTACAGAAATTTGCAATAGGACATATAGACAAAATTGTTTATAATTAGCTGGGGGCTTTTTCTGTATGGACTACACACTCTTTGCACTATTGGTTAAATAGACTAATGACTCTTCTGTGAAACAATCTCTTTGAAAATAGTCAGAGAAGGCCTTCTTTGGGATCACTGTTGTATATACCATGCTGGCAAACCTGGCATGCTGCCTGGGAAGCTGCCTTCACCCATGTTACACCTGAGACAGGGCAGGTGTCTGCTCTGGTACCACATCCCAGGTGTGTTTTCATGCAAGGGTCTGTGTGTCTGGCTGGTAGGACACAGCAGTTTATGTATGGGCTAAACTCAGAACATGCATTTGGAGGTCCAAATGCAGGACATTTAAGAAATTTGTGCATTTACATCTAGATGCTTGTATGATAGAATTGGAAATAATCCAAGTATGGGTTTCGAGTCTGTCTAACCATTGCACTTGGGGGGTCTACAGAGACAAGGCTTGGTGCCCAAATGCCTTTTGTGGCTCTCTGGGGCACATCAGAGCAGGTGTGGAATGAGTAAACAAGACTTTTAACCAGGTGCAGGATGAGAACTCTACTTCTGATCCAGTGAAAAAAGTTTTGTTTATTCAATGGATGAATGCAGGAAACATGAGTTCAAAAACTTTAGCCAGTTACCACTTGGAAGCCAATATACAGCTACTTCAATTTTCAGATCTTCAAAGCATTCACAGATGGCTTGTATTGAAAAATAGGCATATGAAATAAACTCTGACAGCAGAGGAGAATAGTTGAACTAAGCTGACAGTCTTTGAAGTAACTCCTAAACCCCCCTGAAGTCCATACTCACACCAGTAACCAGAAAGCTTTGCACTACAAACTTTAGCTGCTGAGACCTGGCTCTTGAAAAGTTAAGTTGGTATCCCACTTCAAATTCATTGCCATCTCAGGAGAAAAACCATTTGATAATAACAAAGTGCCACCTGATAAAGACTGTATTCATATTTGTAGTTGCTGGACAGTTTCTATTTTTGAAGCCAAGCGAGTGAGCAGAGTATAAATTCTGTATTTGTGGCAGCACAGTAGTACCAAAACATATTTAAACACTTGGATTGTAAAGTTATGAGTAATCTCCTCAGAACAGGGATATTGGTGTCAGAGATGTGACTGGTTGACTGATTGACTTTCAAGCCCTACTCTGGCAGAGAAGGTAAAAATAACTAAGACTATTTTGGAGGGTGGCTAATTCTTGGGTGACTCAAGACTTTCCTTCAGAAGTGTATCAGCCTTACTGACCATGTTGTGCACACAGAGTGCACTTAAATGAGCTTAGGTAAGGCTCCCATTATGGCCCAGATATAAGAAGTTGTTCAGTTTGAGATGCCCAGGGGTTTTCTGTGATGTCTCTGCAGGGCTGGCACACACCTCCCAAGGCCTGGGAAACCTGCACCCTTTGGGAGAGCCCCTGGAGGCTGAGGCAATGCTCAGGAGAATCCCAAGGGTCACCAGACATTTGTGGGCAACTGAACTGCTCTCCTAGAGACATAACATTGATCAGGTACTTCTCAGCAATCACTCATGAGCTCATCTGACACAAGGGCTATGTGAGACTTAACAGGTTACTTTTCTAAAGATCTTCTAAAAATGTGTATTTGTGGGTTTTTTTGTTGTTTTTGCTTTTTAAATTTTTTTTTTTGTGCATCACAGAACTATAAAGCACACTCACTTGCTAGCTGAATTACATTTTTACAGGGCACCCTAGCAGACTTCATGAAGTCTCCATTCTCTGATTTGTTTATCCATAATCCTACCTTTTACTATTCCCATTCCCTCTGCTCTATTTATGAAAGAAACTGTACTGAAAACGCTCTGGAGAAGTGTAAATCATTGTAGCTTGCTTGAATTTAATGAAGTTAGAAGAATTTATATTAGGGAAGGATTTTGCCTTTTCATCTTCAGTTGTCATGGGTTTCTCCAGCTCTCTTTGCTGTAAAACCCAAGGGATGCAAACTTATCTGATGAAACAGTATTGTGTAGTTCATTCAGATGGTTATGATTTATCTGTTCATTATAAATTACAAATTTCTGTTCAGAATTGATTAGGTTTAAAAATTCTGAGAAAAAAAAATTCTTTGTGAAATTTTGATTAATTCTGATGTGATGTGAAAGTCATCATGTGTCTTCCACAGAACACACTCCTTTATTAGATGAAACAAAGACTAGGAGGGCAGTAATGGATTTGTGGTCCAAGAGTAACTGCACTGATGTGGAGAAATATTCTTTGTGTAACAGAGGCATCACAGCCTTTAAGAAATCATTTTTCTTGGGTACGTAAAATAGAAAAAAACTTTTTCCTTTCAGCATAATGGAATCCTGTCAGGAATTATGAAGCACAATTTTTCTTTTTCAGGTTTTAACACATTGCTAAATAAATGGAATTTTTTGCTTTTGACAGAGACAATAGCTAATAATTCACTGTGTATGAAAATAATACCAAGATTGGACAAATCTGCAAAAGACGTTGTTAACAGAGCTGACAACAGCCGTTAATCTTCACTTTTTTTTTTTTTTTGCAGCTGGCAAACTAAAAGATATTTTCCATTTCCCTCTGAAGATGTGTCTATGAGATTCATTGCAGCACTATGGTAAGAGGGCAAGAAAAAACTAAAAATGGGATGGTATAATCTGAATTTTCTGAAGGGCTCAAGAGAAACCTTCCAGTACGCTCCTCTTGAGCATCTTTAAACTGAGTTCAGTGCACATGTGGCTCCCAGTAAAGTTACTGGGAAACAGCATGGGGATAACGGCATCCCATTGTCCATTTTACTGCTGGGATCATTCCTGCCTTTCCCTGCACATCCATGGCACCTGCAGCATCACCAGGGGTCCTGACAGGAAAGGCAGCCCTTGCTTGATGAGGTTGGGTGGCCACTATTGTGAAGTGAAGGTGAGGTACCCAGGCCTGGACAATGCCTGGGCATGGCAGGGCTCAGCCGCTGCTGCCAAGGGACCACAGAGCCCTGGGGAGGCTGGTGGCTCCTGTGCTGCTGGTGCCGTGTCGCTGTGAGCCAGGCTTTGTATCCTGAAAAATGAAAATGATGAAGGAGGCTGAAACCCACAATTCCTCACTGCTGTTTCAGACTTATCCTCGAGGATTGGCATTTTCCCTGCTGCCACTGTCTGAGACTGTAAGGGAAAGGGAAACCAAAGCACACAGAAAGGGGAAAAGAAAGCATGCCCATCCACTGGGCAGAAGCATTTGAAGATGAGACTTGCAACAGGGCAAAATCTTGCACTCCAGTATGAATTTAGGAAAACTAAAATGTAACTGCTACAAATCCAGCAGAGGATGCATGAGGAAGTGTCTCGACCCAGCAGAACTGTCACTAGAGTTAGAATAATAAGCAAGAGGTCACTGATTATGAATAGAGGCTGAGAAATAATTCCCCAAGTGCTGTTTTGAACTGACAAGAATTTGGCAGGAGGCACTGATTAATGCTATTGTGCTCTAGCTCCTGTTGAGAGCTTATATGTTTTTAGCAGCAAAGAAAACCAGAGGAGCAGCAGCAGATCTGTTCTTTGAAGAAACCTTATAAAGGTGAAGGTGGAACCACACCAAAAATCTCTCACAGGCTTATAAATGCTTTAGAAAAAGCATGGGAGCCTTATGGTAATGTAGGATTATTTAGAGCATGAAGGAGAGTGAACAACAATATACTCAGACAGGACTCCATATTTTAGGACCACACAATGATGTGTTCATGACACATTTAGTGAATTGTTGGAAAAGACCCTCACAAAATGTTGGCAAAACCAAGTAATTTCATTTTCAAATTGCCTCCCTTTTGTGATGGATGTGCTTAATTTTTTTTTCCTGGAAAAATGACAAATTTTCTGCAATTAAACATGAATTTTAGGATGTGTTTCAGTGAGGAAAAAAACCAAACAGCAAGACATTGAACTTATTATATATGAGTTTGACCAGAAAACTGAAAACCACATTTTGCAGAAACAGCAGAGGTGAAAATAGAAGTGTAAAGGCAGAGACTACTGGCATCAATGTCATCAATCTACAGTGCAGTCAGTTAAGTTAGAAGAGAGAAGGAAAAAGAATGAAAGGAAGTCAGGTTAATTGTCAGTTGTCAAGCCAACTTATAATTAAGTGCGAATAGAGCAAAGGATGTGTAGGTATTTAAAGGCATTTCTAGTAACGAGCTGGCACCAAACGCTTAGTTTTGTTTTGATCAGAAAGCAAAGAGCTCAGGAAACTCCTTGATAACCCTTGCACAAATCCAAGTAGTAAAGGAGCAGGTACATACATGGTCCTTTGCATAAAACCATCCCTGAGCATTTCACCTGTTTCCGTCTTTCAAAACAGTGTTCTCAATCTTCCCAGAGGCCAGCAAATTCACCTGGGGATTCACAGGGGATGAAGACACACAAGGACTGAGTACAGAAGTGCATTCCCTTGGCTGAAAAATCCCAGAAGTGGTGGGGTGTCACATTCAGAGAACATGTGATCTTAGTCTTTATAATCTTATTCCTTTTTATGTCTTAAATGGCTTCAGACTGCAAGAGCTGCAAAGGGTTTAAGAATGAAGGAAAATGTTTCCTTTTTACAACCACTTCCTCACTTTTCTCCCACCATCTCTCTAGCGTGAACAATCTTCAGGATGTGTCATGGAGACTTGAGAACCATCATGTTTGGGGTTTTTTTCCCTTCTATTTCAACAGTAAGTTGTACATAAAAGTGATTTGCTCCAGTTCAGAGGGGATTGCCCACACCTCTGTGGTAAGGTTCAGACTTCTCAGGACTTGAAGTGAGCAGGTGGAGCAGGGTCTGAGGCTGCCACTTTTCTGATGCTGAGCATCCCCCAGGGGCAGGGCTGAGAGGGAGATGCTGTTAGGAAAGCCTGCAGGGCTCCCTGGGCTGAGCTGCTGGCTTGAGTCAGGTGGGATCTTCCCAGGGATAGGGTACAGCTCCCTGGCCTAGTACCTTTGCTGGCCATTCCCTAACATGTGTTCTCACCCATCACTGAGGGTGGCTGTGATAATTAATGACCTGCAGTTCCCAGATTGTTCAAGGACTCAGTTAAATATAGGCACAAAATCAGCAGTGGCAGAACTGCCCTGGTGAGGTATACTGAAATATCTCAATAGGTATTTGAGGGCTCTTTTGTACCATCTATGCTGCAACTTCACAATTACACTGGTGTGAAAATTTCCCTGCTGTTTTTGGGTCTGAGCTGAAAGTTCATTGCCAAAATGGGAAGATTCACATGGATTGTTGTGCTTTGGATGAGGACTGCCTACTGCTGCCAGTCATTTTTCAGCTTCCAGTACTGAAAACCGTGTGTTGGGGGGATGGTGTTTCACTCTGAGGAATCCCCAAACTCCTCCATTCTGTCGGATTTTGTTTGATTTAGACCTTGCTGGCTGTGCTTTCCTGAAACGAGAACAGGCAAATGCAGTGCCAGACAGGCTATTTGTGTTTCTGCAGGAGATGTTGGAATGAAAACAGCATGGAGTTTGCAGGAGGAAATCCCACATTGCCTTGTGGGGGGCCTGTGTCTCTGGGACAATTACTGGGACAAATGGCTGCTCTAGAGGCAAAATCACCATCAGGGCTGAAAGCTCTGTGAGCTGCCCATCTTCCACTGTGGAAAGCATACCCAGGAAACGTCTTTTCATTAGCAATTTCAAGGAATGAGATGGAGGAGATGCACAAGAGGTGGCAGCAGTCTGTGGGGACAGCTTGCCCTGGTGAAATAATGAGGGAAAGGAAAAAACAACAGAAGCTAGACCACAGCTAGTTCCAGCTAGAGGAGCCAATTAAACAGACCAGGAGGAAGTTCAGAGCAGCAATATGTCTCGGGCATTACTTGTTTGTTAACCAAGGACATTCAAATCTCACAGAAGCAACTGGAGAGAAGGTTTTTCAGAGCCACAACTAATGTTCCAAAAGTGTTTCTTTAAAAGCCAACAGCTGGAGTTTGCAACAGATGGTGAAAGCACAGAGAAAGCAGGGATTACAACCAGAGGGCAAAACAGGAATTGTAATGCTAGTACCAAACATTCCTGACGGGTGAGACTCAGTTGTCTGTGGATAATAAGCATGTTGTCCCAGTCCCTGTTGCATCCCAGAACAAAGATTTGAGGGAAACAGTCCTTAGGAGGGCCATGTATGTGGGAACCATATGTCACCCAAGGAGAACAGCTAGTCTTCAGAAACTGGCTCAAGGGATTTCTGAATTTCCAATAAGTTTTCTGGAACAATGCAGAGAGAAAATGAAGTAAAACCCCAAGGAAAGGTCTCTCTCTGCATATGTGTGTGTGTGTTAGCCTGCAGCTTGTTTGTTTTGCCTTAAGCTTTGTAGTCATTCCCACATGTTGAAGCTCCAGGTAACTCAAAGAGTAGACAAAGTTAAAAAGCAAGATTAAAGAATGAAAAATGATCAGGTGTAATGTGATTAGGAAAGATGAGAACACCTTTTGGAGCTCAAAGGTAAAGAAAGTTAGGTATTCCTGCAACACGCAACACAGTGTAGAGAGAATGGGATGGGAGAACGAGGACAAAGCTGTTGCTGTAAGACATAGGCTCAGAGTCAACAGGAGGATCTATGTCAGATAGACTTTAGGTTTTTAAGTCTGAGGCAGTCATTCAGAAAACCCTGTCAGTTCATTGCTTCCCTCCAAAAATACCTCTCATGCAGGCCAGAAATCTCCCTGGAGGCCTCTGCTGTGCCGAAGGCCTGACCTGAGCAGGACTTCTGCTCTGCACTGCGTGACAGGCCAGGCATAGTTTCCTGCCAGCCTCATGCTTTACAGCACAGCAGGACAGCTGAAACAAATGAGCCAGTGGTAGAATTTTGGTAAGCCCTGAAGAAACAAAGGCTCCCCAGCTTTCCTTGCCTTGGCTGCTCTTCCTTGCTTGTGGCACCTCCCTTATCTGCTGGTCTGTGCAGGTCCTGGGTTGGCAAGCCACAGAGATCAGGCTCCATGCTTCTGTTGCAGGGAGGAAGACCCCTGGGAAGCTGGCTTCTAAGCTAAACTGGTATTTTCATCAAAATCTGTGCTGGAGATAAAGATGACATGTTCTCCCAAAAGGCTTGCACAGCCTTCTAGGGCTTGACAGAAGAGTAATTAGCCCCCCTAGACATCTGCTGTCATTCTGAACAGTGGAGAAAACCCACAAATAAGATGAGCAGGCTAATAAACATGGAAAAAAATAGCTTTGAGTGCAGATGTTTAAAGGAAGAGAAAGGTAACCTCTGTATTTTGGCAGCATTCAGGCCCTCTGCTGAGGCAGGGCAGGTGGTTCCAGAGACTTCAAATTCCAAATTTATTTCCCGAGTTCCTAGGTAAGCCCATTTTTCTCCACAGCCAAGACCCAGGTCACAGAATCAAGCACCCAGAATCACTTAGGTTGGAAAAGACCTCTACACTTTGACCGATCACCACCTTGTCAACTACACCACAGCACTGAGTCCTGTTGTTTCTTGAACACCTCCAGGGATGGTGACTCCAACAGTTCCTTGCGCAGTCGGTTCCTATGCTTAACCCTTCCTGTGAAGGAATTCTTCCTGAAGTCCAATTTGAACCTCCCCTGGCACAGCCTGAGGTAACAACCTCTGAATTTTACCGTGGTAGCCAGGCAAAAATGATTAACACCAGACTTCTTTCTTGAACCTTAATTGAGGAGAGGCATCTCCCACTAATCGGATCCTAACAGGGAACAAGTATCAAAAATAATGAAAGCAGTCCAAAATCTCCAATGAACTGTTCTCAATAGCTGCCTTACTCATTAATTGGAAGCAATTTGGTAACTTTGATACCCCTCCCCCTCATTTGACTTCCTCTGGCAATCACAGTGGCCCTGGAAGGCTCTACCAGGCAGGAAGAATGGGCAGCAGGCACATGGCAAATATTAAATAGCAAACTATTTAATGACTGGGTTGTTGTGTGAGTGACTGTCATCTGTGAGAGGAGGATGTTTTCCAGTTTGTCCTTGGCAGCCGAAGCTTTGCGGAAGGATAACCACATTGCAAAGACAGGGAATTTCAAGAACTGCTTTTGCTTTTAGGCATTTTGAGTGGTGTGCTTTTACAAAGTTCAGATTTGGATTTGTACTTCCTTGAAGCTCAAGAAGGGTGAGCATCTCTAATTAGGAAAAGGAATCCCTTTAATTTCAAAATACAGCTGGAGGCTTGTTTACAGAGAGTCAGCCATAGGGGTTTGTCAAGCTCTTCAGTTTACAGGCAGCAATCATCTATCGTTATTTCACTTATTTACTGTAATGTGAAGTTTCTCAAGTTCAGTCTGGAAAAAAAGGCAGCTTTGGGCTGAGCTAATTGTGGCCTTTCAGTACCCTACAGTTAGGAAGCCTACAAGAAAGATGGAGCGAGACTATTTACAAGGGCACGCAGTGACAGGACAAGGGGGAACGGCTTCAAACTGAAAGAGGGCAGGTTTAGATTAGATTTTAGGAATGAACTCAGTATGAGGGTGGTGAGGCACTGGAATAGGTTGTCCAGAAAAGTTGTCGATGCCCTTAAGTGTTCAAGACCATGTTGGATGGGGCCCTGAGCACCCTGGTCTAGTGGAAGATGTCCCTGGGCAGAGCAGGGTAACTGGAACTAGATGATCTTTAAGGTCTCTTCCAATCAAAACCATTCTATGATGCTACCTGTGTCTACCCAGTGAAACACAAAATGAAAGGTAAACCATTCAGGAGCTGAAGCTTGGGTCCCCAGTCAATGGTCTTACGTCTACAGCTTTATGCCATTTATGATGAAAATATACTTTTAATGCTGAGAAGCTTTAAACTAAACCATAAAGCAGTTTCACCCACAGAACATTAATTATGAACACTAAATAGATGAAGCAGGAAGTATTTAACAGCTTGGCCCAGCTACTGAAAGAGATACCTGCACATACCTACATTACAAAGCTTGTTCTACTACAGCAGAGCCTCCTCTGCAACAGCAGTACTACCAAAACCTAACATATTTTGTTGAGAAATGACACTGTTTCATTTGAAACAATCAAGAGGACAATAAGTATTGTTTATCTACTTCTGTTACTGTTCCAAAGGATTCAGAATAGTGAAATGCCCAAGCCCTTTATTCAGTTTCTTCCTCAGGAAGGGAACAACAGTCCAAGTCACAGCATTTTGTCACTTGCTGTCACAATGACATGCTGTTGATGCATACCAGAAATGGCCTAAAAGAATAAATCAGCATGGATAACAGCTTTTCACCAGCTAAACACTCTCCAAACTTCTAAAAAATTGCATTAACCGGTGTAAAACTAACTAATGAATAAACTCCTCTGTTATTTAGTATGTTCATGGTTGCTAGGTGGCAAAGCAAACTTTTTTTCTTTTTGATTTGATGGCATCACTGAAATACAACTTACCTTCATTTTCATCTGTTCTTCTGCTGAGGAGATGTTAGAATTCAAGTACAGCTCTTCACAGGGAAAGAAAAGCAGAATAAAAACCATGGTGCTGAGAACTAAATGAAATTACCACCTCCTATTAGTTCAGGTGCTACCGCTGAACTCCTGCTTTTCTTCTGATTATTCCCCAGTACTTTAGGAGCAAGGCTAAGATAAAAATCATAGATAATATTTTGGGCCTAGGAATGCCCTGTATAGATTATAGAGAAGTATCACATTTAATGCTTAGTTAGCACTACCAGATATCTACCTAGTACACATCTTGTTTAAAACAGCATTTGTCCCTGCACCTTAGGGGCTTCAAGAATAGTAGCTCCTTCCTTTTTGCACATAAGGTCCCAGAGGCATTGAAAGCAGTGCACAAACACAAATTACAGTTTTCTGAGCAGCACGTGGCTAGCTGGTAATGTCACATTTGCAGGGATGTCATCCATCCATTGACTCCAGCTGTCATGCTGCATCTGCCGTGGGAGTTGGAAATGTTTAGTGAAGTCGCCACACGCTGACTCTTGCTATTCAGACTTTTAGCATTAAACTTTACTGCAATGGGTAAGGGCATAAGCACAAAGTTTGTTCCTTGCCTCTGTTACTCCTGGTAACAAGGCAGAGGGGTGTCTACAGAAAGGAGATTCTCACTAATAGGTTATTGCTTAGCTTTAGTTTTAAATGTTGAATTTTCAGTTGTTCTTATGAAAAATTAGGAGAAACACTCAAATCACAGTCCTCCTAGTCCAGAATTTCAGTTAATTTCTGTGCCAGTAGCTAGTCCAGGTCCCACTGAGGGACTCAGTCACTAGGATTGCTCTGCCATGAATAAACTGAAGACATAAGCTTAGTCAGAATTTTCTATTCATGAATAATGTTATTTTGAGGGCACACTATAGTTATCTTCAGGGACATGAGAATTGGAAGGCTACCCCACTTCACTTTTCTGCAAGAGCATGCTAAAAAAAGCCCAAGAAATGCTTTTTTACCCCCTGGCATGCCATATATGAAGGCAGAAGCAATTAACACAAGGAGAAATGAAAAAAGTTGCCGAACCTGGCTGTTCAAACCAGTATGACCTATCCAAATTCTGAGGGGTCTGGACAAAGAGACAATTACACAAAAGTGGTCTACTAAAGATTTTTGAAACAGAAGAGCTTGGCCGTTGTTTATTAGCCTGGCTTCCAACTCCCTCCCTTCCCCCTAAATCCTACTCAGCTTGGAAAACCCCTTTCACAGGAGAGACTGTCAGGAAGTCTATAAGCAGATCTTTAGGCAATCCTGAGGGGCAACCTCAGGCTAAAAATAAATAAATGACCTGGCAACACTGATCTTTGAAAGCTGTTGCTTGCTGTTTTGAATCCAAAAGCACTGCTGCTCATGTTTCTGCCTTCCTACAGGCAGATGCAAAGTAGAGCCAAGTCAAGAAAATCCTGGTCAAGAAACTCCAGGTGCCAGGGACAGGTATCTCCAAACTCTTGAGTGCCCTTTATTCTCACATGGCCACAGGCCAGCTGCCCTCTTCCACCCCTGGACCACAGAGTGCAGCTCCCAGCTGAAATCAGTACATACATACATACACATCTATATCTGTATCTATATGTATATCTATATATCTATATCTATCTATACCTCTACCTTTTTTTGCAGCTCCCAATATGTAAATTAACTCCAGTGCAAAGGAATTCAAATATCTCCCTCTGTAAAGAATATGAAGACTCTTGGCTTTTAAAAATACTTCTGATCTTTCTCACATAAATCAACTCTAATGCAAATGCACACTCACGGGAGGAAAGACAACTAATACGTCTTTACATCAGTTGTGAAGAGTATTAGAAGGAGAAATATGTAACAAGTTTGTTTATTTCCACATAAAACCAGATTTTTCTTCATGTAGCATAAGGCTCTTACAGGACTTTTTTTGGGGGGTGGATCTTGGTGCAAAACATCAGTATCTATTTTTCTAACATGGTTTTGAAAAGGCAGATAGTTGTGAAGTTACCTTGCCCAGCTTGTGAATTTTGCTTCACATACTGGAAACAGAAGCCACAAAGCACAAGAGTATCTTCATAAAATAGTATTTCCACTATAGAGAAAAGAACTTAACCTTGAAACTAGACTAACAGAAATTTCATTATGTTTTATACAGCAGGAATGGTTTGGCTCCAGGTCTATTTAATCAAAACCCCAAAGGTTTAAATCCCACTATATTACAAGAGCATTACTTGCTCAGACTTAATTACAGATTCCATTTGGAGTATGACCCTGTCTGCCTCAAAAGCAGCAACTCAGGTAACAGGACAGCTTTGCAACATCATTTTTTTGGCACCTTAATCCTGAACTTGGCACAGCTGATTAAGATCAAATAAATGTTGACACGATGATCCTGTTGCACGAACACAATGCCTTCCCAATACTGACACCAGCATTCTACAAGGGATACTCTGGAACACTTACTTTGTGAGTGGTGTCTCCAGCAAGCAGCTCCACTTTCAGTGCTATTGATTGCTGCTCAAAGAGAAATGTTTGTTCCCAAACTCCCCAGATTATGGGTCATCTGTCATGACACTGAGTCATTCAGGGAACTCAGCTTCAACAGAAGGCTTCAGAAGGAAAAAGAGTTACTTTTAACCTGTGCCAGAAGTTTTGTGCTTGAGCAACTGGAGAACAAGGAAAAACATTTTTAGGAATAGACCTAGAGATGACTGAGGAGGCTGTACCCAGGCATTTGCAATTCAGTGCACCGACACAGTTCAGCTCTATTTCTCAAATGCCTGAGAACCATGTTTCCACACACCCTTTTCCTGCAAAGCTCTGTATCAGAGGCGAAGCTCTGCCCTCTTGACAGTAACTAAAAATTCAATAGAAGGCCACATGCCACAACTATGAATATTACAAGTAGAGATGGCACAGCTTTATATGCCATGTGAGGAAGCTGTTGAAAATTTCCAGATGATCAAAGAAAGCAGTTCATATACCTCTGGGAAAAGGGGGATGCTGAATCTCCATCCTGTTTTCATAGCCTAGAAGGAAAAAAATCAACCCTCCCTCAACTCCCTATTCTGATTGTTTAATTCAATGCTGTGATCAGAGTGTAAAAGTCTACAAAGTATCTTGTAAACAACTGTAATGCCCGTGGATCCCAAATAAACCCCAGATCACATACAGGTTTTAGGTGTGGTATTTCATACAAGAGCAGAAATCATCTTTTATTTTCTCCTAAAATCAAATTAGCCATACATAATAAGGGCCTGGAGAGGATCATCTTTCCTGGACTCCAGGAAAAAAAAAAAGTCCAGATCATGAGGGAAACACAGAGTGACTGGTACAAATTTTTTTTTATTTCTGCTGCTGTTAAGAGCACCCCCCTCTCTTTTAAATACCACTCCCTCCTCTTCCAGCACCAAGACATTGTTTATTTAGAGATAAAACTCCTGAGCCCAGCGTTAAAATCAGTCCTTAGGGTTTAAGTATGAATCTAATGACAATCATGATTCTGGAAGATTATATCTGTTCATCCAAAACTGAGAAACAGTGATGTTTTCTGGAGGGGCAACAGGACTAATAATAGTTGACAGAATACTTTTTTTCTCTGCAAAACCAAACTCCAATTGCTGCAGTGCATCGGAGATTAGACAGTAGACAAATACATCTACTTTATAGCTCTACAGCCCAGATGAAAAAATGGCAGTTCAAATAATGTGCCTGTGTCAAATCATTAGGGAGTCTGACTACGAGATCTTGTTGTTTTGCAGCCAAAACTAGGTTATATATGCATGTTCAGATTGTGCCTTGATAGAGAATGTCCTGTCAGAAGCGTCAGAAAAAAACTGAACCTGAACAATCTGGACAAAGCTGTGCCTTTGGGTTGGGGTGGGATTTTTGTTTTGTATTAGTTTATTTTTTGTTAATTTATTTAAATCAGTGCCTGGTCTGCTCTTCAGAAACAGTTAAAGAAATGATTTCACATGGGTTGTTGGAGAGTATCTGTATAGCTTGACTGAGATTACAGTGAGAATCTAAGATTTCTTCAAGTTTTTCAGCCTCCAGTTTTCTCTTCTGTGCGGAAATAAATGGGAGAAGAGAAAACTGGTGACATTCTGAAATCTCTTCGGAAAGAAAGAACAATTTAGCAATATCATTATCATAGACTGTAACACGTTTATGAACAGAATGTAATATAAGCTTTTTAATAATATTTGATGTAACTGGATTACTGTCTCTTCGGTTTTTCATGGTTATCACTGAACACCTTCAATTTACATTCTTAAATAAATTACTGTGTAAATAAAATATGTTCAGAGTTCTTGTATGTGAACAGTACTTACATTTAATTACAAATGATCTGGATATGCTTATAGGTGAAATACATTAAAATTGTTCACAGGGAATAAGCTCAACTAGCACTAATTTTGAAATGTAATTTTTCACAACAGTACTGAGAGTAGCTCAGCTATTTTTTTGAACATGCTTTTCAAAATGGAATTTGGAATGCAGTAGAAAAAAAAAATCAAAGAAATGCCAAAAAGAGGGAAGCACAGAAGATCAAAACTCCATAGCAGGTTGGATCAATAAAATATTAAACTGTAGTTCTTAAATGTAAGTACTACACCAAGTAGTAGAGTGGCTGTTCTTAAGTGTTAAAGCCCTTGTTTTCTAAAGGAGACAGTAATAAGCATTTTGCCTATTCAATCCACTCAAGATTTAGACATCGTGCTATAAAAGCAAACATATCTGACACTTCTTCTATAACTTTAGCAGTTGGCTTTCCCGCTCCGTGTCCAGCCTTGGTGTCAACATGGATGAGGAGAGGATTGGTTTGTTTACTGCTTCGGCCCACGACGTACTGCAGGGTAGCGATGAACTTCAGCGAGTGCAGAGGGACCACACGGTCATCGTGGTCTGCTGTGAGCAGCAGCGTGGAGGGATACTGGATGCCATCTTCTTCTGGTAGTTTGACATTGTGCAGTGGAGAGTACCTGAGAAAAACACACAAACGTTTCCCTATCTTTTTCTTCAAGACCCAAGAAGAAGGTCCTTTCCTACTGAAATCGTCACAGTGGCATTTGTTAGCACTCAGAATAGAGCAGTTCTCTGTTATGTTAATCAGAATTGCATTAAAGACAACTGACACACAGTAGTGGCCACAGATTTCTAGCTCTGAAATGTGAAGCAAGTACATTTCTTTAGTTTCAGAGAGACCTATATGTACATCTCACAGAAATGTCCAAAATATCAGGAGTAGCCAGCAGGGAAACTGCAGCAAAACCTGTCAAATCCATAGCAGGAACCATCCTGCTGGCTAGAGGGAAATTGAGCCTCTCAACAGAAGCTAAGAAATTAATTAAGATCCTATTATGATCTAGTGCCATTCAATTCCTACAAATAAATCCCACCCACATTGTATAATACAATTCACAATGGTGACTGACTCTCCCTCATGGTAAAAAATACAATTTATGTAGTGGTCCACTTGAGAGTATTTGTTGTAATAGCCTAAAAGAGTCATTATTCAGAAAGAAAACCTCACGAGCTGTTAAAAGCTGCTAGCAGAACAAGGTCTTTGAAAATACGTCCCCTTGATTCAACAGGGCTTTAAAGATAGTCTTTTATTCAAAACTGACTTGTAAGGAAATGTTGAACTCCCCAAATTCAGTGTAGGAAAGGATGAAGTAAACATTAGAATAGATACTGATCATGACAACTGGAAACTGTTGAGCAGACTACATGTTTCAACAACCACAGAAAGTAATTAAAGGCACTTACTTGCACAGCCACTCAAACTGCTCTTTACAGTCAGAGCAACCATAGTCAGTGGTCCAAGCATGGCCGATGGTGTACTTGTGGAATTTGAGCATGTCCATCACTCCCACTTGGGCAATAGCACAACCAAACAGGTCAGGGCGCTGATTAGCACAGGCAGCTTCAGCAGGAAAACAAATCCGTTAGTATTCAGATCTTAAAGAATTAAGTTCAACAGTAAAAGGTTCACAACCAAGTCACACTGGGAGTAGGCTGGCAGTGAATATGAAGTCAAATAGACTTTCAAGCAAAACTGTAAGCAAATACACAAATGAATAAAAAAACATAACTCTGAAAGATAGTATATTCAAAAGAACTTAAGAGCCGTTTCTGTGCTCTTCAGACACCAAACATGTCATTCTATGAGAACTGCCTTTCAAACCATCAAATTGGGTCTAAAGGAGAAATGAACTTTTAAAGCATGTGAGATTTTGAACTACTGAACTGAAAGTACCTAAACCATTTGCTGTTTAAACTTTTAATACTAGTATCAGGAAAGAAAAGGGCATTAAGGATCAAAAGCCCTCCACTTACTGATGAAAGTTGTCTTCCATAATTACTTGGTAAACCCATATGAAAAGAGTTCTGATAAAAGCAGACTGCTACAAAATCAGTGGAATAACCTCAAATTAACAAAGTGAATTACTGCTGTATTTTTTTCTTTTATGATTTTCATCTTCCTACAACTGGAAGGAACAATTTCTTTAAGAATAATGCTTGCCTCACATATTTTAAAAACAACTGCAGTAGGCCCATCAAGCTCAGTGTTCAATTTATAAGAGTGGCAACTGGGAGATCTCTCCTGTAAATTATTATCTGATGAACTAATTATTTCAGTTTTCTCTGAGTTGGAGTTCTCTCCAGCCATCCTATAAAAAAGTCATCAAAACACACATCGCCTATAAATACGACTATTTCCTCTCTTAATGTTTATTCATCCAGTGTTCATCATACCCTGTAGCAGTAAGTTCTTCCATTCTAATTCCTGTTTCTTGATTTAAACCCTTCCCCTGGTGATTTTTCAAATTCCCCTGCTTTTTTTGAATTTTAAGAAGAGCACTGAATTTTTCACATAACTACTACAATGGATCCCAGAATCCTTTAATTAATTCAGAACTATCCTGTGCATCCACGTGTAGGTACAATCTTCCCCAAATTCTTATCTCCTAATTTTTGTCTATTGTGAAAATGGATTGATTATTGCCACTCTTTGCCTCCTGCTAACCACGGCATTGCTATGACATGACTTGGCTTCCAGCTCAGCAAGGACTTTCTTTTGCAGCCTTATGTGAGGAAGCTTTTGAAACTCCAATAGCTCCTTACCTAGAACACTGTTACAAGCCCCATATGCAGTCCCACTCCTTCAGATAGCTCTAATACATTTGAAAGCCACAACTTCAGCCTGCAGAACTCTTTCTTTTATGTCAGCTATTATTTATTGGTTTCAACTAGCTTGCCCATTAGAGAAGTCAGATTTACTCTGCAGCTTGTGGATCACTATGAACTATTTAAAACTTGGCACTACACTTGCCCCCTTCTGTTCCTCAGATATTCAGGCTTAGTAGCCTGCAATTTCATATCAGAGTTCACTTAGGATCCTGCATGTGCACCATCTGGTCCTGGCAACAGACTACTTTTAGTTGGATTGATTCATTCCAAAACCTCTCCTGCTGATGCTTCAACTGCAGTCAGCTTCCCAGAATATTCTCCATGAAGATGGACTGGGGCAGAGAACTCCCCCACACTCCTCAGGAGGGAACATCAATACAAACAGACCATTTAGTTGTTCTGCTTTGCCGTTGTTTTTCTTTAATGCTCCTTTTACATCTTACTAACCTGCAAGTCCCACAGATCGTCTGGCCAGCTTCCTGCCTCTGATGTGCATAGGAAAAACGTCATTGCTAATCTTAATATTGGAAGCAATTTGTTCATCAGTCTCCTGTGGTCTGTCTGTCCCTGCCAAAAATTTACACTTTACCCTATTTTCTTCATTTAAACATGATTTTTACTTTCTGAAAGATAAAATTTTACTTCTGGTCATCTCTGATACATAACTATGCTAACTCTTCCTTATTTATGAGTCATTCCCATAAGGTATATATAGAGCCTTAAAGAGATGCTATGTAAAAGATCTTTAGGCTTTAACTGAAGCTTTTGATCAGATCCCTCCCCTTCAAGCTATTCTCTTTTATGAACATAAATTGTATTGTGGTAGGAAAAAAAGCCAAAACAACTACCATAACATTTTATTTTAATATTCTTTATTTCAGTGTCTCTTGAAGCACTGTCTGTTGCTCAGCATTTTGTAAGAAATTGCTCCTTGCTAGTTCCTTAAGTAGTTACTTCAATAAGAAATCACCTATGGAGACATTCATCCATGCACACTGCATCTTTTTAATTAGCCATAGTACTTAATAATATTCATTAATAAAGTGCAATCTGGGACAACAATTTATTTGTGAATTTGATCCCTCTATATATAACTCTGAACTTTAAAATGCAGTATGAAAATAAGCATTCAAAACGTTGGAACTAGTTTTGCCTGGGCAAACATAAGAGGTCAAATACTGCGTTTGCAGGAAGGTTTTCAGCTCGCAGCTGTGCTGCTCTGCTCAGCTTGGACATTACACTGCAGGACAAGGAAGTCTTGTTTTGTGGTTGAATGAGGCAAGACAAGAGCTCAGGGCTCTGCAGTCCTCAGAGTCACCTCCTGTCTGACTGAAAGGAAACAGTATTTTGGAAGAGTGATAATACTGTTCCTTGTCAGCTTTTTTCTTCAATAAATAAGAATAGAGAAAATCTGGCAGTGGGTTCTTGAACCTAAAGGATGAGTTATGATCTCTGATGTTGCATAAACAACTATTGCAAAATTTATTCTTGCTTTGATAAAGAAGACCTTACAAGAATTTCCTAAATTCACCTAACTCTACCCAGTCAAGGAAAATCCCTATGTGGCTCATCAAGAACATGGAAATCCTGCTTGACTGTAATCTACCAGTAAATCCAAGGGAAGGATTCTAACAAGACTTTTTAGAGCAGGAAGGTCTAGATTCCTAACACCTGTCTCCTATCAGAATGATGTATTCCCTGCAGATGTCACTTGCTTTCCCTTATTGACACAAGGAGCCCAGCTGAACAGTTCAGCCAGTAAACCAGGGGATTTTATCACTGAAGCTGGGTAAGATGAACCTCATCCTGACTGAAGCTGAAGTCCACATAAGGATAAAACAGCATTTTCAGAAGCTATGTAATATATTCAAAGTTCAACTGCATTCCCAACTCTATATTTAGGCTCACATAAAATTGAGTTGTGCAGTGCTTGCATTCCCAAATGGAGTGCAAACCCTTTAATCCTTTATCATATTCATCCATTTCTATTTTCAAAGCACAAACACCTTCTGCCACTTGTAATTGAAAAGCATATAAACAGAAACCAAAATACAACTTTACAAGTAGTTGTTACTTGATCTTTAAAACAATTGTTTTTCAAAAATAATAATGCAGGTCTAGCCAAGATGGTTTAGACCAAAGATCTGTATAATTTCAAATCCTGTTTCTTACGCTGGATGCCAATTCACTGAAAAACAGAATAACACCAACAGAGTCAGTATATAGCAGCAGATAAATACAAAAAGAAGAGCGAGCAGAATGGGCCTAGTAAAACTGCTCATTTTCTATAACTCAGTGGTTTATGAACTTGAGGTGCCTTTTTTACCCCCTTCTCACATAAGTAGCTCAAATCTGTCATACTGTCACCTTTCATGCTCCTTAAAAAAGGCAAATAGACCCTGATACTGTTACTATGTCTCCTTTTCCTTTCAAAATTGCACAAAACAATCATCTTCTTTTTTCTTCTTATACTTTCAGATACTTTCAGGCAGGGATCTTATCAGAAATAAATTTTGTAGCTCTTAGACTGCTCAGAATACAAGATCTTTCTATGACAAGACTTCTGTTTAAAGAGGCTATTAATTTCCTTGAATTTAAGAACATAGCAGTAAATTTTAAGAGAACAAGATGCATTTGTAACAGACCACACACAGTTTCCCAATGCTACATAACAAATGAACAGTTCAGTAGTTATTTTGTAATGGTTAACCTTAAGAAAGAAAAATTTAGAAAACCCATTTTTAAAAAAATAATTCTTACTTTCTGTGTGATTCTACCACAGGGTTAGCTCTTCACCACATAAGACTGTGTGGCTTTTAACAGTCAGTCAGAGACTGCAGAATCTCAATGTCCTATGCAAACAGCAAATGAAGTACTACTGTACATATTTAACACCTGGTATATATTGATGCACTGACATTCTGGCAACTTTTGACAGGCAGATCTCACCAATTTTTGGTTACTTTAAAAAGCCCAGCACCAAATCTGGGAAATAGACAAGCAGTTCTTACCAACTAAGAGGCCCCCATTTGAGCCTCCATTAATAGTCAGCTTCTTTGGGGACGTGTAGCCTTCCTTGATGAGGTATTTGGCAGCACACTGAAAGTCATCAAAGCAATTTTGTTTGTTGGCCAAGATACCACCTAGCACAGAAACAAAACGAATCAGTTGATACCATAAAATCCTTTTGATACCATCTCTTCAGAAAAACATGTGTGCAAAAATACCTGGGAACAATTCCAGTTTCATGAACATTTTAATAATTGATGCAGCTCAGAAAAACAGCAAAAATGAAAGATTCTGTCAACACAGAGAGGTTATAAGATGGTTCTGTCAATAACTCTGATGCTTTCAGAAACTCTGAATAATACATACCTATACTGCAGAGCGAGTGCCAGGTAATGTTCCTAACCAGGGAAAGGAAAGCTAAAAGCTTTGCACAGCAAAATATGTACAAAATGACCACATACAACCCACTTGAGGTTTGAGCTAATGGGACTTTAACATCATTAAACTCAGTGACAGTTTCTTAAGGCAATAAAGGTTCAGCTTATAAAATAAGCTGTATAAAATAAGCACTCCTAATTTCCTGGATATATAATATGCAGCTGGTAATTTACTTTTTTTCCTAATAGCTGTTTTCAAACCAGATGATATATAGCTATGGTGAAAAAGGGACTTCAGAGTTGCATCTTGCTTTGAAATTTTATTAACTTTCAATATGGAAATGCTTAAGATACTGCTATCATGTTGAATGAAATTCCAAATGTCATCAGATATATAAGGGAATAAATAATGACAGAAAATGTAGATCAAGATGACATCATTGATAAAACTTCCAGATCTGAAAAAAAAATTTGCAGAGTGGGATAGGGAAGGAAAAGGATGGTTTTCCCCATAATCTTTCAATTATTTTTGTAGAAGTGTATCAGCTTAGAGAATTCACAGTTGTCCAAATCTTGTTTGTTTGGCAAGAGACTAAAACTAGCTCCTCTTCAGATGTTATCTTACCTAAAGACCATGGTAATCACAGGCAATTAACTGCTAAGAAATGGGAAGTAGGAAGAAAATCCTTGCATTCCTGTAGCAAAGGCAGTGGCCCAGCCAGGCAGGTAGGGCTTAAATGATTCAGAAATTGAAGTCCACTTTCTTCTACTTTCTTGAAAAGCTGGATGTCTATTCCAAGCTGATTGCCTAAGATTCCCTCTATTGTCCAAGAACCTCCAGGACAACTAATTTTACCCTAAAACAAGTGAGATGAGCTACAGTTTGGAGGTGTCTCTTTGTCTCCACTCTCCATCAAGTGATCCTAGACAATCAGTTTATAATGGTTGCCTCATTTCTATATCACAGAAGTTTAGTAAGGTAAGTCTGACATTTAGTCATAAAGACCTTGTAGAATTGAAACCAGCACATTTGTAATTTTTTTGTCTTTTTTTTTTAAACAAATACATATCATTCCTGTATTAACAAGATCATTAAAGAGAGACATACTGGGACAACAAAAAAGTCTTCAAATACGTGGCAATAAAGGAGAAATAAATCTTACTCCTTGCTCAAAGTACCAGCCTGGTACTGTAAGGTCAGAATCCTATCTATAAAATTAAACCTAAGCAAAAAAACTTCCGTAATTGCTTCTGGAATTAACAAAGAACAGATACATATTTTATTTCAAGCTGCAATAAAATACTTGGGTCAAAATCAAGCAGGAAATAGGTGGATCAAAGAAGCATTATCATATTAAGATAAATTTTATTAAAATCTATTACAAATCAATCTGCAAATTAAAATTAATGAAGGATACTTCATCTTTAGCAATAATATCCTGTATCTGCAAGCACATACAGCTTCTATTTATGAAACTATTACATAATTAACTCAATTGTGAGGAAATGACCCAGACAAATAGTTACCACAGATGAAACAGTAAAATCAAGATGCAATGATCTGGAAATACCATTTTGTCTGATAAAAAGATATTATGGATTACTGCCATGGCAAACTAGTACATCATAAGCACCACTGTTTGGGTACATTTGCCTTGCTGATAACATATCCGGCAACTTATCCACCAGATTCTTGGAATATGAGTAAAGTGTCAACATTAAATAATGATGGGTAAGTTACAGAGATAAGAAAGACTTTTTCAAGCTTTTTTCCCTGGTGGAGGAATGTGGACAGTCAGCAATAAGGCAAGTAGACAAAGACAATTAAATTATTATGACAAAGACTTGATGGGAAAAACATGGACAGAAATACATCAAAAGTGTTAAGAAATGGGAAAAGAGATTGACAGAGCTTTGCAGTGTTTGACTGAGTTTCCCTGTGGCATGAAAATCAGCTTAAAAAAATTTAAAAAGTCAAATGGTTGCCTACAAGTTGGATCCCCCATGAGTGTGGAGGGGATGACGTCAATGCACTTCTGGACCTGACAGTTTTCATATGAACTTCAATCACAGAAGCATTTAGGCTGGAAAAGACCTTTTAAGATCAAGTTCAACTGTTAACTCAGCACTGCCAGTCCCTAAAACACACCTAATATGTCTTTTAAATACCTCCAGGGGTGGTGACTCAGCCACTTCCCTGGGCAGCTTGACACTGTTCCAGTGCTTGACAACCCTTTGGTGAAGACATTTTTCCAGTCACATTCATCAAATATAAAAAAAAAAAAGTATTAATAAATTATGCAAAAACTATATGGAAGAGTTATACTCTGAACTCAAGAGTTCACACCTTCTGTAAAGTTCTGCAAATAATTTTTGTGTGTGTGTGTGTGATACCAAGAGAGTCTAAATAGTCAGTGGTGTTATCTTAAGGGATTTAGAATTGTGCGCCTGCAATAATGGAAGAGGTATATGAGTGCAAGCCAGGTCTTTTGCAATACAGACAGTCATTTTTTGTAAGATCAGTTCAAGATAAATAGCTACATTTTCCAGTTTTTAAGTCGAGGGAACTTGATCTTGCTTAAAAAACCACAGTGAATTTCTTGGAAAATATTGCCTTTGTATAAAGCAGTTTTTAAGTAGTCTGCAAAAATGCAAATAATCTAATGAAAACCATCAGATTAACATTGGACAATGTACGGATCTAACATGTAAATAAGGAAAAAAAATCTACTTGTTTGTAGAATAAGTAAAATGTAAAAGGAGACGTGAGCGTGGAAGAGGGAGTGAAAAGAAAATGTTGCAATTTTCATTGCTCAGACTGCAGTTTGGTTCCTCTGCTTTGACTGACTTACCTTTGTGCCAGGTCTCTCCATATTCACCCCCACCCCTGATGTTCGCCACTGCTAAAACACCTCCCAGGTGTCGCACAAAAATAAGTCTTGACACACTGAAAAAGCAAACATAGAGGATTATTTTTATTTTCCAATTTTTATACACCTACCATTTCTGCAAAAATACTTTGAGGGAAATATCTCTCCCAAAATCAATGACGAAATTGTGAATGAGGTCCCTCTTGATGGTGAACTGAGTAGTCAGGCTTTTTCCCATGGTCATCCATGGAAATGAAACTCCCAGCAGATTTGGGATAAGAAGAAACCAGTGCTGGTCCATTCTTCCTTAGTTCTGCTCTTTAGAAAGGAGAGTGGCCAGTGGTTTGGCCTAACAGATGACCACTCAGGATGTGTCACCATTTACAAAAATTATCTTCAAAGCCACTAGTCTGCACACTAGAGTTATGGACCTCCATAGTTTTCTGAACTGTTCCTCTTTCCTGGGTCCTCCACTTCTTCAGAGAGGAAAGGAAGACTTAGCCCAAAGGAACAAAGTAAAGAATTAAGACTTCAGATCAGCACCTGATCTTTGTTTATAAGCAGGTATTTTTAACCCAACTTCTGCTTAATATACTTCTTTTGAACCTTTGCAATAATGTGCTTGCCAAGAAAAATTCTGTATCTATCATTCTTTTGTGCCATGGTCAGCAGTCAAGTCAGGAGCTGGCCAATGCCATTCTTATTCATTTTCCTCTCGCATTGCTAAATACAAAACAAATAGTGCAATAGAAAATTACAGGTTCTGCCTTCCCGTACTATCTCCTGAACCTGTCTGAAAGCTAAAATAGAATATTTTTTTAAAATGCCAAATTGCAAAAGTATCAGAGATATAACTGTCTTTATTTTCAAATGGACTGAAGCAATTTAAATTGTATTTAACAATTAAAAAAATTTAGTTGCTGATCTGTTGAGGCAGCAGCTTAACATAGCAGAAGATGCAGAAAGGCCAATCACACATATGCCAAGGAGACAAGTAAAATATTAAAATTTAACCTCAAAGTCTTTTTTCCTCCCTCTAGTAGGGTTAAATTTCTTATTTGCTTGAATGCTTTGCTCATCCAGAAACCACTGTCTGCAGAAAATAAATCTGTTCAACAACAAGGACAAGGATTGGGTCTTTTTCCCTTTAAGTCCCACTACTGCTTATCAGAAATGGCTTGAAAAATTGTACTCCTACAATGTGTCTCATGTGGATGTAGTACCACAATAGGAGAAGTTTTCATACCTCCCAAAGCAATTACCTGTGTACTGGCACATGTTCTTAAAAGTAAGGAATATCAAGGAATAAGGAAATGAAAAGAAAAGCACAAGGCTAACTGGTAAGAGATTTCTGTATTTTCATAACCATCAAAGGAAAACCTTTCAACCTAGGCTGGTTATCTGGCCATCAGACGGCTCAGGAGGCATGAATTATCACAGCTTCTGTAAAATCAGTTCGCAAGACCATCACTGTGAATTGCATTTTCCTTAGATTGCTGTGACATGCTGATCATATGCATGACTGAAATTCTCTAAGTACATTGTGCAAAGGTCAGAGAGCATTACTCTGTCAGACTCCAAGACTCCTGATTTCAACAGGTTGCTACACAGCTAATGTGGAGTAGCCTGACAGTAGGGTGCCTTAGGAGACTGTGGCTTCTTAATTTTTGGTATGTAGAGTCACAAAACCTCTCAAAATATTCTGCACTTCTTTTCCCTGTCTGCCTCAAACTTTAGATCTCTTGGTCCTAAGTTACTTGATTTCCTAATAATCAGAAGTAGCAAGAATAAGAGTTACAGGTAAGGTAAAAGCTTGCTGCCCAAATAAATTGCCTATGAATACTTAATAAATAAAATATTCCACAACAGAGTCTGTCCTCTTCCATCTAGTGAAAGAAACTGTCTTCATGTCTGAGGATCATGGTGAGTCAGGATCCTAACTTCACCAATACTTTGAGGTAGATGCCTCAAGCTTGTAACAAACTTTCTCAAAGGTACTTCTAAGTTCAAGGAAGCAGGTTTTGTAAGTATAGAATCTGAATTTATTACTTTTTTAAAAAGTGAAAATTCCAAGTAATCAGCACAAAGCTCAAGTTTCACACACAACCCTACTACTGCCTCCTGAGTTTTTCCAGGTTGATTCTTGCTTTCAGATTTGATTTCAAGTCAGCTTGGTGTCTGAGTCACAGCAAAGTGCCCAGTCAACCTGCCTGGCTATGCAATGTCTCATTCTGCAAAACAAAGTCTGGCTCTCTGCTCTTGCCAACAGTCTCTGTAGCCTTTTGCTCATTATCCCTGTTCTTCCTTCTCTCCTGGAAGCAGAATAAAGGAAAGGGCAACAGGGTCATGACAGAGTCAGTGGAGAGATCAGAATAAAGTTCCTGCCCTGGAGCGCTCCTTCCAGATCCTCTAATCTCTCTTAAGGAGCATAACACAAAAAATAATAAATCAGGTATTGTTTTTTACTGTAGAGAACGATGTGAGGAGCTATGCCTCACAGAGCAAGAACACTTCCCCAGAATTCCTGACCTGCTGTCAGGTGTTAGAGCTGACAGAAAAATGCAGGCTGATGCACAGGTGATGGGGAAGAAGTCCTGAGTCACTGTACTTGGTTACTTGTTCAGCTTTTGTGGAGCTGAAGGGAGCAGTAACAGAATAAGCAAAAGGAGTAATCCTCCACTCTGCACTGAGGGCTGCTCTGCTGCCTGACCTTTCTCCAGGCTCACAGTCTCTCTTCCCTGCACCACCTCTTTGCTCAAAGGCTGGGAACAACCTGGCAGTGAAATGCAATTTCACAGTCTGCTGCACAATCAGCTGTATTCCAGGATGAGTTAGAAATTGCTTCTCCTGTACCCACGCAGGCACACACAGAACAGTGAAGGGAAAGATGTTGGTTCCTACAGCGTAGCTTGCCAAATCTGAGGCATTAGTGGTGGGTTTGTGATGGCATTTCCCTGGCAGCTCTGCCAAGCCACTGGTATCAGTTCCACCAGCCTTCACTTGCACTTGCTATGTGGGCTGTATAATTAATGACAGTGCTCTAGCAAGAACCATCTCAAAATGCCACCAAATGCAGCCCTCCAGCCCAGAGAAGCAACTGAAAGATGCATGCTTGCATTCAAAAATAAACCACTACTGTAACTGACTTAATGACTTTGGCTTATCATTCTTGCAGTTATTTCTGGATCTTGTAACCTGTTGGTTTGTTTCTATTGCTTTCAGTGAAAAAGATTTTTTCATTTTTGGTGTGAAAAGGAACACCAGTTTGTGAATTAAGCAGAAATAAACTTCCCAAACCAGACAGCTGGCTCACACGAATGGGTGTGAAATATTAGTAATAAAATACTGTACTGGCTGGAAGACATACAGGACAGAATTGAACCACTGGAAAGGAGAAGAAGGAATGCTTTGTGGAAAGTTCTAAGAGCCTGAAGTTTAAATACAAAAACCCATGAGTATTTAGCCAGGAATTGTTTTTTTAAAGGTAAGCTGGCTACTACGTGGTTACATTGTCATAGCTACATCCCAGCTGAGGATTGGGTGAACGATGTGGCAAGCCTCAGCCTAGGCCATCCTGTGGCTGCTTGCTGGAACTCGTGCCTGTGGTCATCAAAAAACAACAACAACAACAACAAAAAAAAAAGAGATGGTGTTGAGCTGTGGCTGGAACAGCACTTGTTCTTGTGGAGTATTGCAGCATATAGTAACAGGGAAGGAGTAAAACATTAGTGGAATCTGCCAGGTGAAGGGTGAACTGGACATCCTGCCTTTCTGGCATAAATTCTCTTACAATTTCCTTTCCCTGATTTTGCCTGCCTACTTTTGAAACACATTTCCTCACCAAGTACTCAATTCTCAAGTTATTAGTCATAAACAAGCATTTGAAGGCTTCGGCTTTTTTTTCTTTTAGAAAAAGAAAACTGAGAAATCATATCTTGATATTACAGGAAGAGAATAAGGAGGGAGATGTGACCAACCATGTTTTATTTACATTGTCAGTGGGATAATATATTTTGATCTGGAGGTCACTGATAGTTTTCTGTGCATTTACTTTTAAGGGACTGTTACAGATTCATATTCTTAATTTATAAACTGTATAATGAAGGTTTCATAGGGTTCAGGAAAATATAGGTCACTGCTCCTACCTCCCATCTTCCTCTGCTCTAAATGTCAGCTGCACCCTCTTGCTGCTGTTTGCTGGACTCCTACGAGAATCAATTTTTAGATTGCCAAAATGGCAGAAAACCACCCACTCTGTTTTGCTGGGATAGTTTTCTGTCATTCTTGCGAGGTAAATCAGCTTAGCAAAGGCTCCAAGCAAGCACCAGGGCCAATGGATGGGAGGTGGAAGTAGGCACTGTGAGATACCTTCTCCTTTTGCCAACAACCAACTCGTGTCAGCTCTGCAGTATGTGAAATTTTACCTCAAATCAATAGATATGTAGTATTTATTTTACATTCTTTAAAAAAGAAAACATGGTAAGTTTTATCACAGTTTTCAGCACCTACAATAAACTGTAATAAATCAGTGGTGAACCTAACTAGAAAGGAATTTTAAAATTATGCTAGTTATATAATTGTGTCTCTCAAGGACCAAAGGAAATTAAAAGTATAGATTTACGAGGCAGATAAAAAGCTTACAAACAATGACAGAGCACAAGATGGGAGGTCCACTGCTAGCCAAGGTATTTGCTAAAAAGGACAAGAAACTGTAAATGCTATTCAGAAATACAATCACAGAAAACAAGAAAGGCAAGTAGTACAAAGGATTTATTGAAATGTGCTAACTCTAAAGGAAGACTGGTAGCAGCTAAACTTAATAGGATTGTTTCATAATAGATTATTTTTCTGTGGTGAGCTGCTCTTCTGCTGCCTGAAAAACAGTTCTCTATTTAGACCTTTCCATTTCTGTTTTCCTCTGCCTCACCTAGGAGCACTTCTCAGGTATTCAAACAGTGCCTCTTGGCAAGTCTGTTCAAATTGCCTTGCTTAAGAAATAAACCTTTTCTTTAAAGAGATCATCTAAGCAATAAAGCTTATGACTTTTGAGAGCTTTAAAGCCTGTTCTGCACACAGTATTTTTGGTTTACAATGTGTTGCTTTGTGTTTGTTGAGACAGTATCATTTGCATCTCAAGATACAATCCTATTTCTTCTTTCTTGATCATATGGAATACAGAAGGATTTTGCTTCCTATGTAATGTCAAAAGTATAATATGAAAATGCAGCCAAAAATCAATTATTTACATCAATTTAGCCAAACATTTGATTTTCTATAATATTTAGACATAGGCAATTGTTTAACTTGGAAAAAAGAAAACTTCCTATGTTATTAGTTCAGCAAAGGGCTCAAATATTTCCTTAATATATATGTCCATGTTTTTCTGTTGAACTCAGTGACTGAGCAGGAAGAGGTTAAGGTGTAATCCTAAGGGCACAGTGACTATTGTAAACCTCAGGAGAGCAGAGCACTTCTCTGCTCTGACATAATTTCTTCTGCGAGCCTGAGCAAACCCCTTGAATTTAGAACTAAAAAAGCAGTAAAATGATGCCTGGGCAGCCCTTATGGCCCCCATCTTGCTTCTCAGGAACCTGAAATGCATCCTGTCAGATTTATGGTCCACTCCGCCCACAGTCTGTGACAGATGTTAACACCAGATACTTCAGAAGAAGGTGTGAATCACCCTCCTTACCTGTAGCTCGGTGTAATTGATATGTTGAAGCCTCCATATCCATACAAGAAGGCAGGATGAGAACCATCTAATTTAATTCCTTTTTTGTGAATAATAAACATTGGGATCTTAGTGCCATCTTTGCTAGGGTAGAAAACCTAAAAGAAAAAGAACACGAAATGCGCTTAGTGCTGTAACTCTCCACAGGTGCTGTTAGTAGGAATCAGGGGTGATCATTTCTGTTGTGTCTGATGGGTAAAACCTTACAAGCAACTTGCACCAATTGCCCAAGTCAGGTTCATTAATGGGCACCACCCGCTTGGTTGTTTAACAGCTCTGGAAAATGTATCAAAATGAGACAATACAAAGGCTTTGATGGTATCACCTTTAGGTATTTTATCCAACAATTCTACATACAAGAGGGTTTAAGAAAATGTTACAGACACAATGCAGTTCTCTGCAAGGGAAGACTGTGAAAACACAAGGGCTGTGTGGTCCATCACGTGTGAAAGGAGCAAAGATTGAGCTGGCACAGAGAACAAACAGGACTAAAACCAGATTTCCTGCACAGATGAATTCACCAAGGCAAGTCTATATCCAGCAAAAGTGGACTAAGCATTGCCCAGTCTTCCAAGGTTGTTTCAGGGACACTTCACCTCATCAGGATGGTAACACAAGCCATGACAGAAACTTTTGTAGCACTTTGGTGCATTTTCAGACATTACAAGGCAACTCAAACCAGGAGATCCAACCTTGCAGAATCCCCAGTCCATCAAGTAAGACAACTGAACTGCCCACTGGCTTTCTTCCTGAAAGGAAACCAGCTCCCAAACCAAGTATCCACATAGCACATGCTTTCATATGTCTTTGTATTGCTGCCACAGCACTGTGTGAAGTTAAAAGCTGAACTCCATGTACACAAATACAGACTGTAATTGCTTAACACAGTTTCCACATCTTCTTGTTTTGATGCATGTCTCTGCCTGCATACTCTGATTTGGGATCCACTGTGTCATATTTTGCCAGTCAAGCAAAACACATGGCTGTGAATGCAGTTTATTGCTTGTTCTAAAATTCTGCCTGATTCCTTTTCAGTGCATTGATTTAACATAATTTAATTAGAACATCTCTAATTAGAACAAAGATGTAGTAAATGAAGGATGACACATTCTTATATATTAGTTGCATGTTTACAATCTCTGCTTTTAAAGGAAATAGTCCTATCATGATTTATAAAGCCCACAATCAACAGGTTCTATTTTTACAACACATGAGCCTCACCAGTAATATGAACCTATGCAACACATTTATTCTGAGCATTGCCTGTAATGTGAAACATGTAAATCCACATGGCACTCTGAAAACAAAGTAATCACATTTAATTTTGGTTTAATTGTTGCCAAAGAAATCACATATACCTCCAAAAGCTTTACCAAAACCTCTAGACATATTACAGATAAAAATTCAGTATTTCATAGTGCCCAGTAGATGGAAAAAAACCCCAAACTCACGAAAGTCTAAGGGCTTTTACACAGATGAAATCACTGTTTCCAACTGCTTCCATGACTGTATTTTACCTGACAAAGTGCTCGTCAGAACAGTAGAGTATAAAGGATTTTCACTTTAAATAGTTACTTAAACACTATAAACAAATAAAATAACTGATGAACAGGAGAACTGCTGCAGCTGATGATGGGTTGCAGAGATTCTTCCCTAAAACACCATCCATCAACTCCAGCTGTTGCTGGCAATTCTCAGGAAGCGAGCATCTGGCCTTTCTGAATTTCCAGAAACTTACTGCCGTTGACCAGTCCTTTCCTGATGATTAAAGTGTGCCACTAATTTTACTGCTGCTTTCTGAATGAGGACTTCATTTTTTTTGTAACAACTCCCTGAAAACTGACTGCTGTAGGGCTTTTATTGTCATCAGTTAAGATAAAATAACATAATATTAAATGAAATCTCAACAGGAAAAAAAAGGTGCATGTCAAGCTGACATTTGCAATTTAAGGGTTTTTAAGGGTTTTCAGTCCTATCTTTGCTAAAATAATTATTACCTCTCCCTCCAAAATGAACACACAAGGGGGGGGGGATGGAAATCAATTCAGTGAGACACTAAGATACGTGAAGCTATTTAAGCTTCTCCAAACAGACTATTTTCAACAACTGATTCAATCTCACCTTTAAATTAGCTGTTATCTCTGAAGCAAGTCCAATGGTTTATTCATGTTACCAATAAAGGGACGTGCTTCTATGTCAAAGATTAAGGTAAACTGAAAAGGGCAAGCCCTAAAAAGGATTTCCCAAGATGGTGTTTCATGCCTAATTTTAGATGCTGTCAGCTTTTACAGTGTTAAATGCTCATAAAAGGGTACTACCTTTTTCTGCTTTATCACAGATAGGACTGATCCACTTCTGGCAGTCACATTATATTACTTGTTGTTCATACATTTTCCAATGAGGTCTCATGTCACTAAAGTCAGCGTATATAAGAAAAGGACAAGTTAGGAAAATGAATTTGAAGGGAAAAGGATGGAGAAAACCACTTCAGAAATATTTTTATGAATGCTGAAACTCACCATGCAAGGAGGGACATGCTAAAAATAAGTATCTTCAGCCTTTAGGAATGCGACAGCAATGCTGTGTGGTTGACAGGGCACTCCTGCTGCGTGCAACCCTTGGTGCTATTCTAGGACCACAGTGCTGGAGCAGTAGAGCAACCCTGGAAGAGTCACAGCTCACTTTGTCTCACACTAATGTCCCTGTGTCACATGGCAGTAGGGTCTCTGTGCCAGAATCACATTCAATTCAGATGGCAGAACCTGAGGCACACATTTATAGCCTCTGATCAACTTATTGTGAGGCAAGGAGAAAGCAACACTGTTTGCACAGTTACCCATTGCTACAAATTACATGAAGATTAAACTATATAGGCAAAACAGAGCCCAATCTTAATCATACTTCTTTCGTGCCCACACATATATTTATAGAGTGGAGTGTTCTTTTGGTTTTTGAACTTAGCATTTGATAGCAATGTACACTCCATTTTCACCTGAAAATCAATGGATGCTCACATCAAAGACAGTTTACAGAGCAAGTTTTACAAGCAAATACAGTTAATATCTCTGTGATCTGGCTTGTAAATTTACTTAGGGGTTAGGCAGGATAAAAAAATTCTATACATTCATTCCTGGGGAGGTCTTTGTCCTCCTAATTATTATCTGATTTAAATGTGCAGTATTTGTGTTAGGTGAATCTTCACTTTGGGAAGAGGGAACTATCAGCTGGCAGTGTAGACACAGACCTAAATTCAGAAGGGCTCTATATTTATCCATCTCTGCCTCTGCAATGACAAGCAGCATCCTCTCCATCTCAAGTCACCAGGAGGCAAAACTAAATACTTTAGAAAAGTAAAAGGTTTGAAAAACAGAGGCTGCAGATGAAGTTTTTCTTTCATTTATCTACAGAGATAACACAGGCAGACATCGATACTTGCATACAGAGCTAGAAATACTTTTGAAAATCATCCAATATGTACTTCTCTTGTGAGTAAATATGAAATCAGTATCTTCGAATGTTAAAGAAAGTGACACAATCATCCCAACACATAAATAAAACCAATCTGTCTGCATACTCACATTGCGCCACATAACTAAAATACTTAAAATTACTGACATTGAATAGAAACTTCAATTTTTTAAAATTAAAAACCTCAGCAACTTCTGAGTATTTAGTTTCAATTTTTCTCCCTTTCAGAACTATCTTCTCTGTTTATATAATGGAGAGATTAAAAGATGTATGTAATTGTTTGGGTAAGGAAAGTGCACCCGAAACCATCATGCTTTTACAAAACCTAAAATCCTTCCACACAAAAAACAATCCCAAACCTTTACACATTTAAAATTAACCTTCTAAGGTAAGATTCAACTCATGTTTTGAAATACTGCTGTAAAACACAAACCCAAAATAATCTTGTCCATACGGGTCTAATGTATATATTTTTTGAACTATGAACAACATCTGAATGCTCAGAAATCTTTTATCATTTGCCGGACTTGCTAATTAATGGCAAAGCATTGAAGCCCAGTTTAAAAGTGATTAGTTTGTCTTGTTAGAAAGAGTTATTTCGTGTAGATAAAACATGAATTTTATACACGAAAAGAAACTTTGATTTCAGAGACTTGGAAACACCCCCTAAGTCAAAGTAGGCTAATTATTCTTAGGAAGCCAGTAGTTATTCTAAAAATGTCTCTCCCTCACTCTCTTTCAAGATTAGGTATTACATACCAGAAATAGCACTTGTTTCCATGTCTATGTGTGCTTGATCAAAAGCAGGTAAGAATTACACTTGTCATTAGATTGACATCCATTGTCAAATGCCAAAAAATTTTACAAAGAGCAACTAAAATAGCATATAAATCAAGCTGGAATGCCTCCTTATTAAAAACTAATGTATAATAATTTAGGTTTATTAACACTACAACAGTGCCTTTAAAATAATTTTTCCCAGTGTCTCCTATATAGTTTTTCTGAAAAAATTCCTTTCCATTTGAAACAAACACAGGATTTAGTGGTTTTGTGAAATTTAGCAATTTTTTCTGCTTTTAGGTAAGAGCAGCTGCCTTCACACACTGAAGCAGCCACCACAAAGTTACAGAAAGCACTAGGGAGGCAAAACACTGTTCAGTCCCAGCAACACCAGGCACAGGGGCTACGGGAAATGACTGCTTCAGGTTTTACTTCTTGGAACTGAATTTCAAACATCCAGTTTCACATAAAGTATTTCCCCCGTTAAGTGAAGATTTTTCATCACACTTACACCAACATTTGCATTTTGAGATTTGGGGAAGAAAAACATAAGGAATTAATAGTAAATCACATAACATTGCCCACATTTTGCCAAATGTCACGAATACCTTGTTAAAGGTTCACTGTTTTAAAAATCCCACACCAGTATCTTTGAAAGGTGATGAAGAACAGCAAACTTAAAGGAGTAGATCCTGGAGAAAGTTTTCCTTCACAGATGGTGGAATCAAGGTTTTCAAACCTATGTTTAGGTACAGAGATAACAGTGCCTGAGGCTGAACAGTGCCACATAGCAACACCTCCCACTGACAAGTCCTAATCCTTGGTGCTTCAGGAAAGCAAGTCACAAAAACCCTGCCCTCATACAGGCAAGTCTGAACACTGCAGCACTGGCACGCAGGGAGAAATCCTCCCTTGAGATGCCAGGGCAGAAAACTCACTGATTCAAACAGAATCATGTGCTGCCTTCCACACCATCTGTCCATAGCCCATTCCATCCCTCATCACCTCTGACCTTACAAAAAACCTGACACTATTTTGGGGCTGAAGACTATAGCACATCACAAGCAAAACTCCCTATTTATTGCAGCAGTGGTGTGGACCCAAGATAGGATCAGCAGTGGCCCCTTAGGCAGCTCTGGCAGCCAGCCAATGGCCACCCAAAAGAGCAGCTCTTACTAAACACCAGTTTTTGTATTCTTATATAGAACATGAATCAGAAGTCAGGAAATATAGCAGAGAGCTGTTACCACTACAGAGCAAATCCACAGGATCTGAGGTTTCCTTTCTTCAGAGGGGAATCCTCATCAATCTTCTTTAAGCCTCTTAAACTAGCTTCAAAGCAATTCTGTGTGGGTTGCAAAGCTTGCTTAACACAGAGCTGGAGAGGGGCCAAAGTAACTCAGTACAGTAAAAATTCATGCAGGTAAAACCCAGAAAGAAGGACACCCACCACAGATATTTGCAAAAGGACTAGGAAAATAATCAAGAAACTGCTCAGAAGAAATTGTTTCACCACCCACCCACCAGCACAAACAGCAGACTCATGCTGACAGAGGCAAAGTGCCAGGAGGTGGTCTTTTAGAAGCAATGTCTCCTTGCTACTAGGCTCAGCTGCCTAACTGCAATTGACTGCAGAGAGGTATCTCACAGGGTGGTGGGAGGATGTAGGGGAAGACAAGAGAAAAATACAGGTGGAAGATAAGAAATCCTGCAAGACTGGCACGGAAGAAATTGCTTTAAATCACCCTCTTCTAGATAAGTTAAAAAGTATCATCCCCCTTACATAAAGCCTTAGGGGTAAATGGGATTCAGTGAGACCCACACACACTCTACTTCTGCAACCAGAGGCTTCTTGCCTCTTCTGTTTATCCTTTGCCCCTTTCAGTGTGATCTCAGAGCTTCCTACAGCAGAATAATTAGAATCTGCTATGTACAGTTATTCTTTTTCTTTCACCAATTTGTCTTGAAGATGACTTAGTGTACAGTGTAGAGACAGACAGATATGAGACAGATAAATTTACCTTTTCATTTAAATATACACCATAGTCATGTTGAACAGAAAAATGTCCCAGGGGCGTTTGTAAGTTAGTGTCTCTTTTCTGAATTACTTCTGTGTTTATGCATTCAGGAAATGTACTACTGTGAAGTAGTACAGCATGAGATAAGAAAAAGGATGCCTTCGTGGAAGTAGCACACCATTATGAATAAAATCATAAATAACAGCTGCTGGTTAGTCCATTTTCTTTCATTAAATCAAACTTTACTTCACTGAGTCAACTGCTCTGACAAGAGACAACTCACTGCAGTAGTGTGTAGGCATTAGAAAGTAAACATTACTCATTTTTACCATGCTGGAAATCAGTTCAAATTGTAATGAGAAACATTTTAAGAACAAAAATGTAGAGGCAATTTATCATGGGGTAAGCAAAAGGGAGAACTTTTTGCAAGCTACTTCACAATAACCATTATTTATGGTTTTATGATGTGGTAGATGCACACTCCTAATCTGACATGCTGAGAGAGAGGTACATTCACTCAAACTAGCTGGTAACTAGCTAACTAACCACCATTAGCTAGTAACTAGCTCATGCACATTTTCTGGTTTTGACTCCATCTTCCTTCAAACTTGCTTGGTCATCTCAACATAGCCTCACTGTTTAGTGTTTACAAGCTTCAGGAAAATGACCCAATTACTGTTGGATTTTCTCCCTAATGTAGGGGCACCTACACAGGTGCTCAAATTTTACTTAGAAACTCATACCCAAAAATTCTTGCACAGAGAAAATTCAGTCTTGGCAATGGGGATGTCAAGTGTCAGCTTGTGTCAAAGCCTCAAAAGGATCCATGCATTTGCTTACGTGGCCAAGAAGCTTTGTTCACGACTTTCAAAAGTGGGGCAATTTCAGAGGGTTTCTGTTAGAGAATCACATCATGTTTATAGATGGCAAGTTGGCTACCCAAACTCAGAAGTGCTATAGATCACTCAACACCTACAAAAATTCTGTATGTGGCTAGTAGAATATTAAAAATTAATTCTTTGAAAGAAAAGACATCTTCTGCACCAGACAGCGCATGTTACAAAATCACTTTCCTGTGAATATTTATTCTGAAGTACTCACTGAAATAACTAGGTCATTAAAGATATTGTGAAGCAGTTCCATGTGCATTTTCTCATTCAAATTATAGCTACATTTAACTTACTATCTGAGATAAATCTGAATTTAAAGTTACTCATTTGTACCCCTACATGATTAAAAAACCACCAAAATGGTAGCAGAAGGTGGAAAAAACTCCTTGAGAATGGTCAAGGAAGAAGTACAGTCCTGTAAAATATCTGGGGTGCTATCTTAGAAAAAATAATTCTAAGGTTCAGATGCTATTGATTTCAACAATTTGCTGTGGAGACAGTACTATTGTTTTCAGATTTGCAGTAGCCATTTGTATAATGAAGAAAAATCACTCAGTGAGTAATAATAAGAAGAAAAGTATGAATTTTCATTCACTGTTGTAACAATACTTAGGGAAAAAATTAATCCAAATCTAATACAAAGCAACCCAGCAAAAATTTCAACTGATTGTGTAGTTTCCAGACAGATGTAAAAACCATGACTTTGAAGGAACATCATACCAGGAACACCACGGAGTGTGCTGAAGCACCCTTGTAATACTCTTGGAACAGGGCAGAGAAAAATGAGTAACAAAAGAGGAACATTTTTTTTAAAGCCCTAAGACTAAGGACTGTTTGAGGCAATCTTTCCTTTCTTAGGCAAAACATGAACAAGACAGCAAAAGCCAGTAACTTGTATCACACATTAGGTAAACCACAATTAATAATCAACTATCAATAAACCAACAGATCAAATTTCTAATGACGCCAGATCAACTAGAATGGGTGCTATCAATTCAAAAACTACCAGTAAGCAGAAAGAAAAAGTCAGGGACATCCTTACTGGTAAAATATGACTCCCAGATTTCAGGCGTTCTACCATTATGCTTTGAAGCTTTTCTGCATCCAGACTATTTTTAGCTTTTAGCAGGGATCTCTGTACACTGTTACTTTCAAAAATAATTGACAAATTGGATGAAAAGCAAGCAGTCCAGGGAGATGTCAGGGAGAATTTATGTAGCAATTTTCCCCTGTCTGTGAGAACAGAAGTTGGAACTAAGGAAATAATCGATTTCTTTATATCATTCATCTACACAGTTGAAACACTAGTTACTGTGAATAATAATGATAGTTCTTAGAGGCTTCCCTTGTCCCATAAATCTCATGGGAGATGACTCAAGGACAGAGCAGAAATAATTAACCTAAGGAAAGATAATATTTTATCAGTACCTCTGAGCAGTGTTGATGAAATCAAATCAACTGCTAAATGAAGATGCAAACTAGATTATCATTAATAAAATTGCATACTGATGAATTTGTGCTGCATCATAAGCAGACAAAAGCCCAGTGAAAATTAGTGACTGAACTGTTTCTGGGTAGAAAGTAAACCAAAAAAAGAACTATCTTCCTTTCTTTTCCTCAAAAAAATGTCCTTTCAGAATGCCCCAAGATTTTGTGGTTTTTTAGTTTTTACTACTTCAGTTCTTATACTGAGGACAAATAAGAGAGGTTTGCAGAACGACTCCACTCATATGTGTTCCACCGACACAAGTTCACAGCTTTGCATCTCTGGATACTTATCAAAGCACTTTATGTTTAGCTTGTTTTTTCTCTTCAGCAGTGAATCCCATTTAAGAAAAAACAAATCTGTTGATAAAGGTATTGACTAAGCTTGTTAAGCTCTGCCTTACTGTTACTAGTGCAATTTTTTCCTGTGTTTGGTATAAATGGAGACTACGCCCTTCAAAGTGGCCAGCAACACCTGTGTATTATTAAGAGGTGTGATTGTGCAATCAAACACTGATAATAGAGGTTCTCCAAAATCCCCTCATTACTATTTAGCAAAAATTATTTTCTCAGTATAAACTGAACTGGTCATAGCTATTATATTATCATCCTGGTTAATATGCATCCTTTTCTAAGGTAATCATGTTCACAGTGAATGCAAGAGTTGTAACTTTAGGTTACAAGTTTTGCTATAATTTGCTTCCCTTTTCCCCTTTCAATAGCAGAGTCTGCTCCAAGTAGTGACCTCACAGACTTAGTCATTTTTGCAGAGATTTTCATCTTACATATGTTTATGCAAGATCTCACCAACATCTGAAATTGTTTTCCACTCTCAACTCTGTTCAACTCAATTAGTCTGCTTTCCACCATGATCATGAATATTAATTAACAGCAACAAAAATCCTAATCCATCAAGCAGTTTTGGCCCTGGATGAAGACAGCAAGTATAATTTTACTGGGCTGTAGTGNCTATCAAGAGTTTATCTGCATTTTTTACCAGTTCTAATTTGGTTTTGTCTCCTTTAGGTAGTTAATGCATGGTCATCATTATTAATCTTCCAAATATAATTTATTTCTCTGCTCTGCTTCAAGCTGTGGTTGGTAAGGGCCCTGTGATGATCTGCATTTCCATGCTATCTACCACACTGTTGAATGTTGTCCTTGATTAAGACTCTTAAGTCCTGCAACAGCCAAGTAAATAAAGGAGCAACAATCTTCTTTTTTGTTCTCTGCAGGCTGCACTACCTCCTTAAACCTCTTTGTAATAGTTGTGTGACAAGCCTAATTAATAACTGCATAAACTAGTTATGACCTTGTGCGTGCCTGGAGGCCTGCAACTCTGAAACACAAACCTCCAGCTCTAACAGAGCCACGTCTATTCTGAAAACACTCCAGATCCCCAGCTGCCTACAGGGACACTACTCAGAATGAGAGATGTATCCACTGTAAAGTAAATGGGAGTATGGAGCTGTGGTGAAGCTTAATTGCTAACAGGAAAACACTGAGACACTGCAGAAAAGAGGGGACAAGGGAATGCTTTTTGGAAGGAGTAACAAACAGAAGGCAAAACTACCTGAAATAGTAAAATGCAATCCAACAAGGCCAGAAATACAACATGCTATACAACCTGGCAGATGCAATCACATACAGAAGAGTGAACAGCTGACCAAAAAATAATTTAGAGAAGTATCTTGGAGTTATATACATACCACACTGAACTTGAACTTGTTAGGGGAAAGGCAAACCCTCAATGACGACATATAAACCAAAGTCTCACCCACAAGATGTTATGAAGTAACCCCTCCTGTTGAATTCACATTTGCAAAGCCTCAGCTGGAGTGCTGTGTTCAGCTGAAACCATGGCACACCATATGCTGAGCATCTAAACAGATTCCAGGAAGAGGAAGAAGAGTGATAGGAGGCTCAGGAAATACAATCCACTAGAAAAACTGAACAGAGTGTAGATTTTTCTTTTGCTTTGATTGTTTTTAGTGTAAAGGAAAATAAAACTGAGGGACACACAGTGACAGTCTCTAAATATGCAGAAGTTGGCTGTAACTAGAAGAGAACTAATTGCCTTCCACGGAAGTGAGGGACACAAAGCAATGCATTTCAAACTCAAGAAAAGAATTCAGGCAAGACCTTTAGGTGGCATACCCTATTCCCTGCAAAAGCTTTTTAACAGTAAACTGTTAGTGAGAACCTGGGACAGACTGCCTAAAGAGCATGAAGGCTTTTAAACACAAGGCAAACAGAAAGCGGTCAGGAATGATGCAGACAGAAGTGACCTGCCATGGTGCCCAAGACAGATCAGTCATGCCCAAGTCACCACCATGCCCAAACACATTCAGGCACTGTAATTTCCTCCTTTTCCTTTCTTCCGTTTTGCTCCTTGTTGATTACAGCAGCTCTGCTACAGGTTCTTCTGTTCTCTGCTGCAGCCACCTGTTGGGCAGTAGAAGCTGGTTCCTCTCTTCTTGCATGAAAAGGCAGTATCCTACCTCATGGGACTCCAGTGGATTAGATGAGCTTCTGAGATTGTTCTTATACAGATTTTATCTGATTTCAAGAAAAGAAGCTTCAAAAGCAGAAGTGGAGAAGACAGACTCTAAAACAGAACAAGTGCCTCCCTTCCTTTTGCCTTTCATAAAACCATGACTGAGAAATGTGAAGGCCATCTAGGGAGTTTAAACATATAACAAAATCTACGGGAAGAGCTGGTGAAAACAGAGATATGTTCAAAAATCCACTGCTTGCATTACAGATCTGTATTAGTTAATCTTGAGAAAATGGTTTAAAAATTTAAATATTAAACATTTACATGTTAAAAGCAAAGAAAACATTTTTAAAACTTGCCCATATGTATACTTCAGATCAGTGCCCAACATTTTATTTTCAAGTAATATGAACTCTACTAACAAATAAATAATTGCTACTGTTCTGGAAATTTCTTTGAATTTAAACATGGTGTGACACAGACAGATACATACAAAACTCTTAGTAAAAGGAAATCCCGTTCCTCAGAAACCTAATGACTATTAAATGCATTTACATGACACTGCTAGCACAGTACTGAAAAATACAACCAGAAAAGTCTAGTTTTTTCGGTGGCCTAGTAAAGGAAGGGCATGTGTCTCCCTACTAGGTCAGTGGCTTGAATGCTGGCCCACACCAGTGATGACTGACAAGTGCAATCATCTATTGATCTTTTGCCAGCTGTGTGAATAAAACTCATGATTGTGATCCCAGAGCAATCTGTCCACAATGCAGCATTATCATCACAATTGAACCCCACCCCACGGCCAGGCTCCATGAGGCAAAGTGATGGGTGGGCAGATGGATAGAAATATTCCCATTCTGCAGAGGAACACTCTCATTCTGAACAATGCTGGCATGCCAAAGTTTGACATTTATCCTCTTAGTGAGAAAAGGGGCAGCTATCACTTTTTTTTCTTTCAGTAGACTGCTGAAATTTCCCATTTTTATGACTACTTAGTTTAAGCAAGAATTAAACAGCTATGAAGAGGCTTTAGAGCATTTTTTTTGTGGAAGCATTCTGTGTTTGACCCTTCATCGTGGATAGCATTGGCCATTCAATCTGCACAATATAAGACACACAAACACCATAATAATCAAAAGACTGTGTGTTGTCAGCCTTTATTACTATTAGACATATCAAGGGGCGGACTTTTTATTGATGCTGAGGTTCTCTGAACTGCTATTTGTGTAAGATTTTAATAACTGTCTTGATTAAGTTTTCAATCCACATCTGAAAACTCACTTCTGAGCATCAGCAAACCACTGCCATTAGAAGAGCAAACCATGTCCTCAGAGCAACACCTCATCAATGTGAAGCCACAGACAATTTTCATTCTGAATGTTTCTGTTCCTGTAGAATGAAGTTAATAACATTCACTCCCTTTGAGAAATAACACTGATAAGCCTATACAAGTGGGACAAGAAAAGTAGGAAGTAGATTCCCACTGAGGAATATTAAATAGAATTCTTACTTATCTTGTGAGGAAGACATGTAATTAAAATAGCAATGTGTTCATGCTTAATTACTGGAGGTGAGGTCAATCAGAGGAGTGAATATGGAAGTTGGAGGAAAAATAGAAGGGAAGAAATTCTTCAGTGACTTGTTTAGAAACAGGACAAACCCCAAGTATTTTTACTACAACTTTATCATTTTAATATCTCTATTTCAGCAAAGAATCTACCTACTGAGGTCCCTGAAGACTTTAACACACATGTTCATTTAAGGTGTCTGAGTGAATGACTTTTTAAATATCTTTTATGGCAAAAGGTATTTTCCCATTAAGGTAAAAATCAAAACTATTTTTTATTTACAATCAACAATACAATCATTTAAGACATGTGAGGCAATCCTTTAAGTTGCAATTCAATCGCTTAAGCTCTTGTTTAAAACTCCTGTGTTCACAAAGGAATTCACTACACTATACAGGTCTGTTCCAGTGTGTTCTATTTCACCTTGTGTTTTAAGGAATTTTGAGAAAGAAATGGAGCGTGGAATGCAGCTTGGGATTAAGTAAGCCAACTAACATCTCCCTTCACTAGAAAAGTGGAAAACAAACCACTGCAACCTCAAACAAAAGTTCTACTGAGTAAGGCGTAAGAATAGTATTTCATAATGATGCTTTAGTTAAACTATTCAGCAAATACTTCTCTTGTAGGCTTGAAACAAGTGAACGTTTTTATAAAGTCTAGAGTGTGAAGGTTCTACAGATGCAACCATTTTAAGAAGCTCTCCAACTCTCTGCACACTTAGCAGAAAAATAAACAATTTACTAATTGAAGCTTGGAACTAGTGAATCACAAAGCCTGTATGACAATACAAATGAACACATAAAGTATTTTAAAAATATTTTAGTACTATTCTCCACATCGTGTAGTTGGTAGTGTGCTAATACTTCCTAAGAGCAGTTTTGCACTCCCCTACATCCCAAACCACATTTCCATTGTTCTGCATTCTGCTGAATAAAAGCTCCCAACTTCCTAAACTGTGCATGAATCCCCTGTGGTACTTAAGATGGGGATAGAGCAAATCCAGACATTCAGACCTTAAAACAGGATTTGAACTGGATCGGCGAAGAAAGCAACACAAAGACTATCACCTCATCCTCTTACTTAGACTAGAGATCCGGTTCCTACTCCAGATATCTGAGGAATATCTGAACTGCATAGGATGGGGCTACTTAAATTATAATGGATGTAGAGCCAACTGCTACTCTGCTCCTCCGGCATGTGGATTTCAAGGTTCAAGAGCATTTACAGACATCATAAGAAATCCATCTCTTGATACTCTATCTAGACATAAAGTCCTTGATTCTGACCATGTCCTCCCTTAAAAAGGAGTGTAATGTGGCTGCAAATACGTAACATATTTAATATACAATCTCTTGGCTTTCAAGAACTACAAGGGCCTTTAAACTAGCGTGCTACATTTTCAGTTAGTGTTTCTTCACCGACCTCCAATTAGAAGAGGTAATGGCAGAGTAATGTGGTGCTTGTAACAACCACATGCCAAAGGTGTAAGACACTACATTCACAGGCAAACTGCCAGTGCTGTCACAGCTGTCACTGTGATTTTGTTGATGTCCTCCAGAGTGAGACTGGTGCCTTCGTGCCAAAACACTACACGAGATCAGAGCCAAAGCCTTCAACCTCCTTCCTGGGAGCTCTGAAAAAAGTGGCTCAAAGATTATTTCCTCCCTGCAAGAAGGCAGGTGTATGCCATACTGCAGCAAGCACTAAAACTGTGCTGTTTGTCGCATTCCTTCTTCCCCCAGAATTTCACAGAATCACAGAATATGCTGAGTTGGAAGGGATCCACAAGGATCATTGAGTCCAACTCCTAGCCCTGCACAGGACCATCCCCAAGAGTCACACCATGTGCCTGAAAGTATTGTCTAAATGCTTCTTGAACTCATTTTCTTCCTTACTGCAATACAAAACCTCAAGGACATAAAAATAATAAAATAGAAACAAACAACAATAAGCAACTTGTTTTCCCCAAGCATTAATTCTATCCTCCCATCCCATGAGATCATGGCAGGATTCAAACCCCAAATATTGTGAGAAGAAAGTCCAGTTCTTCAAAAATCAATCCTTTTTTGGTTGTGATGGATTCTTAGGAGAGGGATGAAAATTATGCCAAAATTACTCCTGAGTAGGAGTAGAGGGGACAATTATTTGTCCCTGCTCAGAATCAGTCTAAAGTATATGCCTTTAGTTCTCTGGTATAAGAGTGCTTTGTGCAGACAGATAGAAAGCTACTGAACTTTTCTCCAATTTACAATGATCTATTCATATAGAAAGTCACACTCAGAGTTCTGGTCAATGGGGTTGGCATTTGGGCTGGTGTTGCGTAACACCTTTGTCAGCAACATGGACAGTGAGATTGAGAGCATCCCCAGCATGTTTGCTGACACCGAGTGGTGCAGTGCAGTGGACGCACTGGAGGGAAGGAATGTCATCCAGAGGGACCTTGGCAGGCTTGAGAAGTAAACCTCATGAAGTTCAACAAGGTCAAGTGCAAATTCCTGCACTTGGATAAGGACAATCCCAAGCACAAATACAGGCTGGGTAGTAATAGACTGAGAGTAGTCCTGAGGAGAAAAGAGTATTGGTTGACCAGACACTCAATGTGTCTTAGCAATGTGCACTCAGCAACTGTGTCCAGAGCTGCATCCAAAGAAGTGTGGCCAGCAGGTCACCCCTCTGGTAAGGCCCCACCTGGAGCACTGCATCCAGCTCTGGGGTGCCTAACATATGCAGGACACCAACCTGTCAGAGCAGGTCCAGAGGGGGCACATGAAGATGACCAGAGGGCTGTCAGAAGACTGCAGACAGAGTTAGGGTTGTTCAGCCTGGAGAAGGCTCTGGGCTAGCCTAATTTTGGCCTTCCAGTACCTAAGAGGGGCCTATAAGAGAGCTGGAGAGGGACTTCTTACAAGGGCTTGCAACAGAGCAAGGTTCTTGCAACAGAACAAGCAGAAATGGGTTTAGAGGGAAGAGGGAAGATCTAGATGAGGTATTAGGAATAAATTCTTTACTATGAGGGTGGTGAGGCACTGGAACAGGTTGCCTAGAAAAGCTGTGGATGCGCCATCCCTGGAAGTGTACAAGGACAGGATGGATGGGACTTTGAGCAACATGGTCTAGTGGAAGATGTCTCTGCCCATGGCAGCGGGATTGAAACTAGATGGTCTCTGAAATTTCTTCCAATTCAAACCATTCTTTGATTCTATGATATACATGTGGGTAAGGGAAAAAAGCATTAAGACCATCTCTATAAGCACACTGAATAAAACAGAGCTAATTATAGTATCAGTTCTTGCATTGCTTAGCTGGTTTAGCTTACTACAGTTTTCAGAGGACACTCCTGTTATTTTTATATTAATGAGGGAACATAATGCTCATGGAACGGTAACAGCAAGATCCAGGAATAGCATGGGCAGGTGCTGTGCACAAGTTTCTCTGCCAATCAACCACAAGCCTGACTCATCTTCTCTCAGTGTTGTATTTTCCTGAAGCAGAGATTAATCACTGTGCCAAACTGTATGATGTAAAGTTCCACTTGGAATGAGAATGACTGTAGAAAAGTTTTCTCTATCAATGCTTCATAATTTGAAATCAGTACTGCAACGGCTTGGTGATGGGAGTGAAAGACTGAGCAAGAAAAGAATAAAATTCTCATGAAAATTATTTCACCTGCAAAGGTAATTTCTGCAAAAGAAAGGAGGAAATCCATTCCAGCCTGAAGAGAAATACCCATTTTAAGATCTGTGTTTCTTGCATCTGTGCAGCAGTATCTAAACAGCAGCTCCTTTTTAAATCAAACTAAGTTGTAAAATCAAGTTGTGTTATGAATTTCACCTTCTGCAAGAGCTAATCCAAAGTGCATCTGTCAATAGCAACATCTATTTTTGGTTCATCTCAAAGTATTTTAAGCACTGGAGGGTATTCAAAGAATGGTAAAAGGAGCCAAACAACATTTTTATTGTTGCAATTTCAACACTTAAAAGCCTACACATCAGCCTAAAAGTAGGTGACCTGTGAGCCACACCAGAAGACCATTTATCCATGATTAAGTGTCACTGTGAGGTGCTAACATGGGGAGGCATATAAGAATGTAGTTGGCAATTTTACAGAGATAAAAGAAAGACTTTTTATTTAAAGCAACAATTGAGTTATTAACACAGTAAACATCTTTGGGCAAGTGCTGTTTTTAAGTTCCTGTTAAAGTGTGTTTTCCTTCTGTAAAGGCCACCCTAGGCTATTTCCTGAAAAAGTCTGTCATTGTGATAGATGGAGTACACAGGGAAGCAAAACCAAATTTCAGGAAGTAGATGGCAGAGGAAGAGTGATAAATGCAACTTAATGTATCATTTAACATAAGTAGCCAGGACAAATTTTTGATGTATGGCAAACAGTTTAAACAGTTTGACTTTTTCATGAAGGTCACAAAGTCTTTCAAGGTAAAGGCATAAGCACAAGCTATAGCACAATAAATTAGACTATGTATTTGCAGGGTGTCACATGGAGCCAATAACTTACAAACATGCTCTTACCCAGGTGCAAAAGTCAGGTATGTTGAAACAGCTCTCCCTTCAGAGCAAGTTGGCTAATTTGTTCTTAGTTTGGGCTGTCAAAGTGTAAGATCTTAACCCTAGGTACAAAAAAAGCAGCAGCTCTACCACACATTTTCTTAGTGTAGTAAACTTTATCACTAGTCCACCCTTGCACTTTACAACATCTACCAAATACTGTAGATTGGATTTGAAAGATCAAAAAACGGGCACTGTGGCTATTTTCCAATTGCCATTAATTCAGGTTTCATATACACGTGACACCTTACATTTCTGTTCAAATCTTGACCCAGTTATATTCAAAGACTATTAAAGAACAACTCAATACAGTTCCATATATGCTAAACAGCAAAGCTGGGAAGATAGCTAGCATTATTAGGTATTTCTTCAGGTATATCAGAATAAAGAAAGAACCTGCCTTTCATTAAGGACATGGATTAGGACAGAGTTAGCAACATTATCCTTTACTACTTAGTAATTCTGATGGAAATGAAAATTATTAGATATATTCTGCAGCATTGTTCATTCTCCTATAATAATGAGGTTTTGCCTACTTTCAGTACATTTCTTGCATTCTTATTTTTGATTTTTTTCCACAATTCCCTGCAATGTTGCCCAAGTTTTGAAATGGCTATGCATTCGTGCAGGTTGACAGCCATTTATATCCTGCTTTAATACTCTCCCATCCCCTTTCCCTCTTCCAAGCAAAAGCGCCATCAAGGCTCTAAGTGGGACCACACAAATGGAAATGAAGACTGGAGTCCATCTGACCTGTGCAGCACTGATAGGCTCAGTTACTACAAACTTAAGCAAGCAGTCCCATCCCTGGCCCTGACAAATAGCCTTTTTCACAGCTCAGCTGAGATTTTTCCATGGATCTGAATTAAAGGTATCAAAAACTAATTTCCAAGAGGTTGTCATACTGAGATCATTTGTTGATATAAAGCAAAACTGGATGACTGGTGATCCAAGAGTGTCTTTTATAAGCACTGATCCCAGTGTAAGACACAGGTCACATTTCCTTAGAGCTGGAACTGAGCAGAAGCTGAGTAAGAAGAAAACCAGAAACAGTGATACTGACTTCCACCACATTACAGCCTAGCAGTGAATCTCTGCCAGTGCTTTACCAACTGAAGGTTTCCAAGAGCATAGCAACAGCATGCTTCCTCCTTGAAATTATTTTTATTACTGTTCTACTTTACCTTAATTTAGCAAGTAATTGATTTAAGTGTAAAACGAGATTTTGTTTTTCCAGACATTTATTTTATAAAATTTGATTTACTAGAAAAATACATTATTTCTAATTTACAGCAACCTCTTCTATACCCTTTTTAATTACATGGGTATTTCTGTTTCATTATTATCCTTCTGGGTTTGATGGCAGCATTACAATTGTACTAAATTATTTCCTAAAGAGAATACAGTTTTCTTTCTCTTATCCAGCTCTGGATAAGCTCACTATGCCCTAAAGTTATCCTGAAGAAGTCCCTTAATGAATTTGAGTGAAGCAGCAAAAATTCATTCTCTGTGAGAACATTTCCAGCAAACTGTTCTCTACAACACTCTTATTTCTATCTGGAGATGCAGAGACAAACAGATGGGGCTGTTTACAACCACCTCATGTACACATACTACAGTCTTTACGTTTTTAGAGAATCTGCCTTCTGCATGTGTCAGAGGCAAAATTAAAAATAATATATTAAGAGAAGTATCTGATCTCTTTTCAAAGACTCCAAGTCATGCTGTCACACTGTTTCTTAGCTTACACATAATTTCACCTTTTTGCAGGCTAAGCTTATTTAAGTTCCACTTTTGGCACTAGATTTTGTTATGCCTTTGTCTGTAGAAGGAAGAAGCCTCTACTCCATTCTTACTCTTACTCATGAAAAAATCCTACATATAAAAAAATGAATCCACCCTCCAACATTTATAGTGAAAATTGCAGGACTTAAATATGCTAAACATCCCAACATAATGACTGTTTTTCTAGACCCCTAATGATTTTGGTTGAGTCACCATCCCAAAAGCCAAGGAGATGTGGCACTTAGTGACACATTTAGTGATGAACTTGGCAATATTAGGTTTATGGTTGGACTCGAACTTAGAAGGTCTTTTCCAGCGTAAATGATTCTATGATTTCAACAAATTTCTATGAACTCTCTCTAGAAGTTCCATATCTGTCTTAAAAGTTCTGACCAGGGCATAGTATTTTATCAGGATCTTACCAAAGCTGTGTTTAGTGGAAAGATCACTTACTACTTAAAATGTATATTTTCTATAATCTTTTTAGTCACAATAGTTGTTATGAGGTCATAGCAGTTGTCTGTGAAGAGCCCTGTATTTTCCTGAACCTGTTCCATATAATCTGTAGCTTACACTGTTTTCCACTGAAGTAATTTCTCTTAACTTTATAAACCTTAAATTTAACTAATTCTTATACACCTTCACTATGTGTAATAGGCACCTCCAAAGGAGTCTCCATGCAACTACGCTGAGATACTTGTCTGAGTCTTTGGAGTACCTACAATAGGATTTCAGTTCAAAACCAAAGCATGGTTCTAAAGCAAGTGTCCTCACCAATAGCCAAGTCCAATTTTCTTGAGCTCTTGCCTAGGTGATTAGAGCAAGACAGCAGGGTTCATGTTTATTACCTGAATGGTCTGGTAAACTGAAGGATCAAATCCTTTAACAGTCACTTCTCGAAAAACCCTTGGCTCCAGTTCCTCTTTGGTAAGATCACAGTGATATATAATACCTAAAAATACAGAATACAGTGCAAGTTTGTTAGTATATAACCATCATTTAAAAGATGCCCGTTTAGGCACTGTGATGAAGTAATGAACGGTACAGGTAACTCAGCAGGGTGAAAAACAGTAGTTCTGGACGTATTTTTTCATTTATTACATAATTTAACACTTACATACATGCACTTCATTCAGAGAGGGTGCAAAGGCTTTTTGTACAGAAAGCATAATTCTCACTATTCACACAAAGCCAGGAAGCTTAAGCAAAATAGGGGGAAAAACTTTTCACAAAGTTAGAAAGCACTTATTAAGAACGATAATGTTGGAAGAAAGAAATATACAGTCAATTTTAAAACACTCCCTTTAGATCCACCAGACTGAGAATAAATCTGTCAAGAATTTCACTCAGATCAACATTTTTCTCCCTATGATAAAATATTTGAAATTAAAATTCAAATGAACCCAGATAACAGAAAGAGCTAAACATCCACTTGAAATTGTGGCAGACTAGTACAGGTTACCACTGGAACTGAACAAAATCTGGTCTTGTGTAATTTCTTTTATATCCTGATCCTGCAGGTTTGAAGACAACTTCACTTGAGTTGTATGTATGATTTCCAAAGGATTGTGCACATGAGAAACCTTATGTCTATAAACAGCATAAAACTAGGTTTCAGTAGAGGCCGAATTACTATCTAGACACTACACAGACGTGCAATTCGCCAAGAATAATTTTGCATTTAAACTATAAAACATATTTCCTGTAATTCAACCCTAGTAACATGTGAGTATGTGTCGTACAACGTGACTATTGTGTTTGCCCACTGGTTACATACTGAAAAATCCTAATATTCATGCCTGTACTACAGATACATGTGATACATAAACTAACTTGAGTGTTAATTATTCTTTGTTTTTCTCCTTTACAACAAGGTGGTCCCTGCAAAATTTGAAACATATATTACCAAAAAGAACACTAAAAGGTATGTCAGTAAGCACTTTACTGGGATCCTCCATGTAATAAATATTAACCAAGGATAGGACTTGATTGAAATACTGCTCTAATGTGTGCATTATAGCCACATTCAGGAAACAGAAGTAATTATTAGAGAGGTTATAACTATAAAAATTCATACTGAGTAAAACACGACATATTGAGGAAACTTATCAGATACCTCTTTAAGTTACTTTTATAGACTGGAAAATCAGGAAGATAGAGATTCATAAACAAATGCAGATGTAAACTAACAATTCTAGCAACTGATAAAGTGTTTTCCCCTGACAGTGAATTAACAGAGGACTAAAAGTAGGACTACCCTAGTCTGCTGGGATTGTTTTTTCATTTATCACAAAATGACTGGCAAGCCTAATCAGGCTGATAAGTGCAAACCAGCATTAAGGCAGCATTTCCCTTAAAGATTAGGATCCAGAAAATGACGGGGAAGTGCAGTGTAAAGACCTCCAGGCAGCAATAGCAGAGCAGCCGTTTGACACACAGGCAGCTGCCCAAGCCGGGCAATGTCCTGGCAAACACTGCACACACAGCAGGTAGAATGGCCATGTCTTAGCAAACCACATGAAGAAGGATAAGCACAGTCACAGACTCCATTTCCAGAGCAAATCAACCTAATGTTACAGTAACATGCAATTCAGTCCCTGCTACTGCAGCTCTTGTTCTATTTTTAGTGTCACAGCAGTTAACATCAAAAATCATTGTAATAATTTTAACTGTTTTGCTGGGTGCTAAATAAATGCAAAACGCCAGAGTGGTCACCTAAGCATCGGACTAGAGTAGACAGCAGGGATAACAGTATTTTTCAGGGAATAACAAAAATTATTTTATGGTGTCAACATGTATGGATTTAGAACTGATACATTCTGATGTGTACAACCACTGCTAACATGGATGGAAGCAGTTTATCTGCATCTTAGACATACCAAATAACTACTAAACTACAGAAAATGAGAAAGACATTGTTTTCAGGAAAAGGAACAATAATATGAGACAAAAAATCTTACCTGGAGATAAAAAGGAAGTAAACTGGTAAAATATTTCAGTGTCCTTCTTTTGGCCACTATATCCCACAATACTGCCAACTTCTAGGGGAAAAGTCTTGAGATGTGCACCAGTGGCTAGGTCATGAAGCTGCAGGATATTCTTCACATCATGCAGGTAGCACAAAACCAGGAGATTGGACCTCACACAAGCAACCCATTCTGCACAGCATTGAAAAGATAAACAAAGCCATGGAAAATATGATTTAAAAATGTAAGAAGGAAAACAATCAGACATACTCTGATCCTAAAATTGTTTAGCATACCTAAATGCATGCAGCAAAATTTCTGACACACACCACCTTTAACTCTTAAATCTTTGTAAATGAACCCAAAATAAAGTCTGACATTCTCCGGAAATGCATTAACCATGATGCTTAAAGTTAATTTATGCAGACAGAGGAATAAAGAATTGCTTAATCAATATGCTTATGCATTTGGGATATTTATAGATCAATACTGCTCTTAAATATCATGTATTTCAATGCATAACCCAAGCAAAACATTTATTTTTGCCAGCAATACTTATGGAAAGTCATGAAAAACAAAACAATCATTATGATTTATACTCAAACAAAACTTACAAGGAAAAAAGATGTGATCCCATATTGCACACTGAGGTATAGAACCTAGAGGTTACTACTTGTTTCAGTTCTATTGCTGAAGTAATCAGGACACTGTTCCGGTAAGCAAGCCCCCCTGGGTGTAAGAAAAGGGCTACTCTGGGGTGATATTCTCATCATGCCATTAAAAAAAGCCCCACATGCTTATTCAAGATGTTAATGTTGCTAAACAGCATTCTTGAGACTGTAAGTTAATAGGAGCAGGATGCAGCACAGTGAACTCAATCCAGCAAAAGGACCCAGGAACAAATCCCTCCGCAGAGGTTCATTGCCTTTATATGTCTCCTGGCAGTCCTAATTCTAGTCCCACCTTGTCTGTGCAGCTGTGAGAGCTGTCTGTGCAGGAATGAGAGCTTCTGCTCCACAGAACTTCTCCCATCCTGACTTTGTTCCTCGGAATAATTACTAGACATATGTGAACCTTTATTTCACGGCATGCTAATTTTTCAGTTGGACTTTAGAAAATTAAAACCAATTAAAATAAAATATCTGGGCTGGCAATTTCTAAAAATCTCTATGGTTCTACTGACTATCTCACTTCAATCTCCATCGCTATAGCCTGTAATGTGTAGAAACTCTTTGGAGCTCCAGCACACCCACGATATATCATGTAACATATTCTTTCCTGTTTCCTGTGCCATTTGATTTAGATCTCTAGTGACAAGTCTATTTATTTACTCGTACAGACAGGAGAAAGATTGAAACATCTTAATCTTGCTCAGTATTTCTGTCATTTAAGAAATTACTTTGCAACAAAAATATTTTAGCTTCTCATTAATTCACAAATTGAATACAAGCAAGACAAAATACACATAAAGTTAAAAACTAAAGAAAGTAACCTGAAGGAGGTAATGTGGGACATTTTTATTTGCTTGTAAGACTAGGTAAGAAGGTGATTCTTACTGTCTTCCAACTACATATACACAACTTCTTCTCTGACAAGTCAGACTGGAAATCCAGATCATAGGCAAAGCACCAGTGATAGACAGTGGGTTTTTATTATCTGCTGGAACCAAAGAATGAGGAGATGGAACCAAATGAGCAAGAAAACTGAGGTAGGACTGACAGGGGCACACTGTAATGCCAAAGTAGCACTGTAAGATGAAGAGTTTAATGTGACAGCCTTGGAGGAAAAGATATCAGAACAAAAGCATGTAAAAATTGACAGATTTTCAGTTTTACGCTATTTTATGTTATTCACACCATAACAACTTTTTCCAGTTTCCTCCAGGTTCTATAAAACCAAATAATTTAAATTCACAGAGTTATAAAGAAGACAGTCTTATAAATGCATCTTTGCATTTCAGGTTCCAGATAAAAGTTCTGAGTTGTATCATGTGCCCCTTCAATTAAGAGTAACACATTTTTTCTGAATTGAAGGTCAAAACTCATTATTCTGAAAGCATCCCATATGCTTTCATATAGAGTTCAGGTCTGTCATGACCCCTTAGAGCTCAAAGACCATCAAATCATTTTAGTTTGCTTCTGAAGGACCAGTGAAATGTAACACTTGTCTTTCTAGACATATGAAGTCATGTTTCATAAACACCTAAATAAAGCTTTACTACTCCTCTTCCCAACCACCACCATTCATATTTTTTTTAACCCTCAAACTTTCCAAGTCTCTCATGAGCTTCTAGTCTAAATTTGGGAATTTTCTAACCAAAGTCCCAGAAAACACTAACTGAAATTTCACCATGACCTGAAATAATAAGATACAGCATAACACTGTTTATAAATTAGTAATTGATGTGTAATTTTAGCTCTAAGGTGGCTAAAATTTCTTAAGTGAGGCTGGAGAACATAATAAACTTTGTAAGTTAATAGGTCTATTCAATTATATATTTTGACATACAGATTCATTCTTGGCTATATAGACAAGGAGAATACGTAGAAATTTAGAATAATTTCTACATTGTCACTGCACAAATTTGCCAGCATTTTTAAGTGGTTTATTAACATAAAATATGAATTAAAAAGTTAGCATCCCAACAGTAACACACCTTTTTTGCATGCAGAATTAATGGCTCTGCAAATGAGTATGAGATCCCATGAACTCCACTGGTATTCTCAGCAACATCTATAATTAAAATGTCCAGTTTTACTCTTAAAATTTCTTGAAAACAGTTTCACAAAATGGATTATGGACACTCATAGAACAACTTCAAATGTATATAATATATAGTTTTGCCTCAACAAAAACAAATTAAGGAATTTTTATTTTAAAATTACGTTGTCGTGATGCTTTAATTCCTCACTAATTATTTGATTAAATAGTTCAGTTTAATGGATTTTTTCATTAAGAGCTGAAGTACATTATTACTTTGACTTATATATTTATGAAGAGATATTACTCTTTTTATTAAAAAGATTCAATTGCCCAGGAGTAAGGCTGCTGGTTTATGTGGGGATTCCTGCTACTAAGGAACTTGCCTAGGAAGCAGCAATATTAACTCTTCATCACCTTTTTGGTTTACAAATTAGATGCTCTCAGCAAGGTGAAGATAACAGATGAGAAGACAATGCAAAATGTTTTAAAACATTCCATAAGATTTAGGAACACAGCTTGTGTGTACAGTACCTGTACTGTAACTGGTTTTGGTGCGTTGCTAACTGCCTCCAAAACTTACAGTAATGGAAGCTACAAAAAAATGCAAAAATCAAAATAGAGCAAAACACTAAAGCAGACTTAAAAGACCAGAAGAAAAAGAAGACACTAAGAACCAACACTTACATACACAGCAAGCTAAAACAATGCTGAATTATTAACAAGAGCTATTTTTTGACTGCAAGCTTAAAGCTGAGTCTCTGTTGCTCCCATGCTCAGCACTGAGAATCACAGATACTGTTGGGTGTGTTGCATTAGCAGCCAACCTTTTGGTTTCGCTTGTGCATTGCAGGATGCATCATGCATGCCTCTCTATTTCCTAGAAACTTTCAAGACTGCATACTTTCATCTCCTGTGAATGCCTGACACCATTGCTGTAGGCACCCTTTATAGACAGAGGGGAGAAAGAAGCACCTTCGGAGTGCTGTTCAACCATTTATTTTGGATACCCTGTTCTGGGATACTGTGAATTGCCTGCTCAGCAGTTTCACTCACACAAGTGTTTTTCAAAAAGCTAACTATACAAAACCTCTCCAGTGTACAGGTCAGTTTATCTTCAGGTAACACCAACAATCAGAGCAGTTACTCTCCTGTTTACACCTAAATTTATCAACCTACCCACTTTCAACATCCTCATTTATATTACTACACAGTAAACACAAAGAGGTTGCGTTCTCCAACCTGAGCCTCTTGCTTCAGGCATAAGAGAGAGATGAACACACTTGGAGGCTGTCCTAAGTACTGAATTCAGGTGTGAAGAATTATCCTTGGTACTGGCCAGTTCTCTCTGAGGATTACACTGAGCACTTTGATGACTACAATAGGTTACACACAATCTTCAATGGCAAAATTTGGGCTACAGGAGATACACTTCTTAACAAGGTCTAGAAAACTGAGATCAACCATATCTAGAACTTCTAGTTCAACCTTTCAGAAACTTATATACTGCTACTTTCCAAAAACTTCTTTTTATTTTGACAACTGTCATTAATCACAAAGCCACTAACTTGGCACATGCAATGTTGCTAGGCACAACTTTTGGAAATAGTTTCAGGGAAAAAAAGGGTCTAATCCTTACACTAAACATCTGTGCCACTAACCTTAATGACTTAAAACATTTTTGACCTTTCCTTTCTGCAGCAGTAGCTACAGCATGTTAGGTGTCCAAATGTACAAACATGCTTTGACAGATGAAGGTTGAAACGGTGATGGAGAACACACCATGCTAGAAGAGCCAGGCAGCCATATAGCTTCAGCAGGAATGGCTGTGTTACTTGCTGTACACTGTGCTTATGTGCCCACTCAACAAATAATTCATGTATTTCAATGGACCATCAAAGCTGTAGCTGCAAGACAAACCTGGCAGGTCATGATGGTTTTTTTGGTCATCACAGACAGTGACCATAAACTTCAGTGTCTCTGCAGATTAACAGGTACCAATGCTGATCTCAACTAGAACGACCTGTAACCACAACTCAAGGCTACTTACAAGTAGACTTGCAGGTAAAGTGTGAACAATTTACAGAATAAAACATGAATAATTCTGAAACATGCAAGTAAATGTTGACAAGCCCCCACAATATACAGCATGTATCTTCTCACTGAGACCCCATCCTCAGTGGCATCCTGCCATGTTAAAGTTAATGGGAAAGCTTCAATTAATTTCAACAAGTCAAGGATTTAGTGCTCCTTCCAGAATTTCCCTCCCGCCTTCTCTACAGTGCCAAAAGAAATTTCAGCAGTAACTCCCCTCCCCATCTCCTAAGCATTTATGAATTAGTAAGCAAGTTAAAGGTATAAAGAAAAACACTGTTTTTCACTTTGGAGTGCAGACTGCAGCTGAGGGAAGGGAAGTATTTTACATGCACTGAATTTAGGTGTTCAGATGTGTACAAGTACAGGGAGCACTGCTAGCTTTGCCTCTGCTTGTTAAATGGCCAACTGAGATTCAAAGAACTGTTCAAGATCCTCTCCTCATCTACAACACATTCAGGAATATGTCTTGTTTCTCAGCCCTCCTTACTCAGGAGATGCTTTTCATTGCTACAGGGAAAGGGCTGGATACTGATTGCTGCTCTCTCTCTACCAGTACTGAGCACTTTGGGCGCTGTGGGGAGCGTCACAGCTCTCAAAATGAATCATTTAACCTTCTAAACCCAGCAGGTTTATCCCATGCCTTAGAATTAGGGTTGTAGTTCTGCTATGGTCAGTCTGCATTTATGGTTTCATAGCTGCCTTTCAATTCAGCATGCTTCTTGCAGCTATGTGGTCATTTAAAGCACAAGTTCAATGTCAGATGTGAATCTCTCCCGTGGTTTTATTTCAGACTCCCTGAAAATTAAAACTAACACTTTATAAACAAACTCCAAAGGGGAGGAAATTAGTCTCATCGCACTACAGTATGCTCTAGGGGTACCCTCTTCAATTTCCTTTTAAAATAGCTATCATTTATTTCTTCCCCTCAGCTCACAGAGTAGAGATCCAAATTTATCTCATCTCTATGTGAAATCCTGCTGGCAGTTGTAAAATGAAGTGTGTACAACCTCACTGCTTTGGTTTTTCCCTTTATTCCCCAAATTATCTCATTTATAAACAGTTCTTGAAAAAGAAAGGGTCAAAACCAATGGAAAATTCTATCTTAAAGAGTATGTTGAGGAAACCAAATGGCATTCACACCATCATGTAGGTATGTGTGCTTATTTCTTTGTTGAATTATATTACCTGTAGTATCTTTCTAAGAATACAGTGATACTTTTTGGAACATCTCTTTATGCCAGTGATGGACATTGGTACTGAATCTTAATTCTCAGTCCTGAATTTATTATTTGTAAATAAATCTATTTCTGTAACTGAAGCTTTTATGGAACTGAATCTAAGTTAAGACACAGAAATGAACAGGCTATGGCTTCCAGGCAGGTCATACCAGAGTAGGATCCATAAATCCCAATAAAACACATTTGCGACCTACGGTATCACTAACTATAAGGCTTATGAAGAAATACAAATACAACTAAATTACATCCTGCTAAAGTCACTCCCACATGCAAGTAAAATTGGACAAGCAGCAATACCCATTTACCCTCTGAATCACTGCTGTCTTAGCTTTTGCAGAAGGAGCTTCATTACATTGTCATCTCTTTATTCAGGACTACAACATCCTGAACATGGTAAGACTCCCTTATCCTGGTGCTAAGGATACAACACTAATCTGCAAGTGTCTGTCACAAAGAAGCAACTGAACAATTTAAATTTACTTTACTGTAAGATCTACTATAGATTTATTAAGATCTACTTAAAACTCATCTTCTATGGAGACCTTTTCCTTAACCAATTTCTTTACATACGGCTCCAAAAAGCTAAAGAGAAGTAGACATATGATTGCCTGTTCTGGCTTCACATTCAAATACAGTAAAGGATTAATGACAGATAACATATTCCTGAAAGTCACCCTGATGGTTTTACATAACAGATGATGTTTGCTTTCAAGTGTTTAAGAGCTGAATGCATGTTAGGTTAACAGTCTAAAGACCAGTGTCCTCAGCAAACCCATTCATCTCAGCTTTCAGTTTTTTAAGTGCAGTTCTTTTTAAGTCTGTACAGTCAAGGCTGTCATGTATAAGCCATTAAATGAATGTTGCACGCATTAGTTTTCTTTTTGTTTGTGCATGAACATGATCTCATCACGACTTTGCCTTTAGAATGAAACCAAAGTGGAGTTGAGCTAAATACCACAGCGCAGGGAAGAGCAGATCTGGCATTTATCTTACTGTGAAGGAATAGATAATTAGCGCCTACAGAGCCAATGGTCAAAGCTCCTTTGGCTGCCTAGACCACTTCTCAGGTAAATCCACACATGGTAACCACATTTCACATCAGTCATATATTTCTGTCCCATTCTGTTTATATACTCACCACGTCCAAGTCAATTCTTCAGTTTGGTGCTGCTTTATAAACTGCTATTCCTCACAACTTAAGCATAGCTTAACAGACTGTCAGTGAATTTGCACATGACCAAAATAAGACTTGGAAACAATTTTTCACTTACAGCTATTATTAATTCTCTGCTTAGGACATACTTCATTTAAGATGCAGGTTGTTCCTAATTCAAATAGTTCCCAATCTTAAGAAAAGATTTGTGCCTCACTAAGCTCTAAGCTACATTTCCATTCACTAAAATTCTCTCAATATTCTAGACCCCAGTCATTTGCAACACCACTACAATTCTAGATATGTTCAGAATCAACATTTATATCACAGTGGGGACATCTGGGCTGTGGCAGAAATCACACAGGACACATTATGAACTGTAGACAGAAATTAAGATTTTTTTATTTTAAGTGACAAAAGCCTTAAATGACTTTGAAATAGTAGCAAAATATGTTTGTCTTACTCAGGAAAGACAGAAGTTACTGTATATGCACATATCAAATCATATACACAAAGAGAATTCTACTCACTCTACAAAGCAGCTCTTCACCAGAGAAGTAGCACATATGAAGGAATTTGTATAAAAATAGATTAATAAAAAATTCAGAGTATTTCTGAATAACTAATTTTGCTAGTCAGACAAATCATAATTGTATCCTGTACTTTATGGAGACAAACTACATAAATGTACACTAAACATCTGCCAAAAAACAGCTCAAAGGAGGTTCTTCTGTATTATCTGAAACTAATTCTAAACTTTCACAGAACTTTCTGCAAAATGATGGGATTAAAAAATATACCTTTATTTTAATAACATCAAACCCAAATATTTATGTTATGAACTTGTTTCTATACTTTAAGAATTCCATGCCCTTCAACATTCCTGAGGCTTTTTTTTTTAAAGTATTGTTTACTCCTCTTATTCCAGGAATAAAAGAAATCCTGTCTCAAATTCTGACCAATCCTGTTCAAAGCACGCTGCAGTACTGCCAGATTTGCTCTTTCCTTTCTTTCTGCTTACAAAGTCCCTCTTTTTAATCCCTGACTGTCTAGTAAACATATATTACACTGACATGAAGCAGGAAAATACTTTCCTCTCATTTCCTACAAACACAGAATTAAAAAAAGGACAGATGAAGCAACTTCACTAGGGCCACACAGGACGTTGGCGATAGAGAGAAAGAGATATTCTGAACCGCTTGCATCTCAGCAAGTCTTTTAATTGCAAATCCTAAGCAAAGTTTAAACATAGTAAAAAAGCAAGAAGGTCTGCAAAAGATCATTCAACAGACTAATTACTGAATTAATTCGGAAAAACCAGAATGTAACGTCTAACTTGACATGAACTCTTACCTAGAACATCTTTTTCATGTTCAGGGACGAGAACATTCCATTTGGATTCCTCTGGATCACTGAAGTCAATGTTGATTAAGCGATAATTTGGAGAATGGCGGTTTGTCTTGAAAGTGAACACTGTTCCTTCATTGGTGACATACTCATACTCAGCCTCAAAGTTATCTATCAGCTTCACCCATTGAAGAATTCCTGCAAGATCAAACATAGAATGTCAATTCTTGCCCTCCTGAAACAAAACCTTTCAACACCTGAGGGCAAGGCCTTCCTGGCAATTGCTGTGGGCTCTTTCTTGAACAATGGCAGTGACCAGAAGAAGTACAGCTATGGAAAGGCCAGAATGTGTACCAGGTATAAAGAACTCCCAAAGAATGCTCCAGACTGATAGGCTGCAGTGGAAAAATGCCAGTTCACGGACATGTTAACATGACTGGTTTGTAGGAGTTTCTAGTAAAATTTCTGTCAGTATGCTACTGACAGAATTATGGCTCATGTTTCACCAGCTTTCCTAAGGGGTTGCTGGAGGACTCAGATGTTTGCCACAAAAATGTTTCTACCACAGTGCCTGCTGTGAAGCCAATGATGTTGAGCACATCAGGTTCTCATCAAGAGAGCTCACAAGTGCCCCCTTCTACAGACTTAGAATGAAGGGCTGTAGCTGAGTTGAAAGACTGCACTAAGTTTTCAGGCTCAATTTTGTTTTTAACAGCTTTTCTAAAGTTACTGTTTAATTATAAAGAAATGTTTGGGGATTTTAGTTCCTGCAAAAAATTTTACTTAGAATGGAAATTTTCCCATTCTCCTTAAAAGCCCAGAACATCCTGCAGAACAGAAATTATGCTATTGGAATGAGTACAATAAACTTCAACATAAGAAATTTCCACTTCAACTCAGAAACAACATTCCTGAAATGTTGTTCTTCAGAAACTTGTCACCACTGAAGGACAACTGCAGTTAGCTACAACATCTGGGTTTGTGAAGAATGAAATTGCATTTTGCCTATCAAACTCCTAGAATCACACTCAGTAAAAGAAGTGGATTTCTCTCAAACATGAATTGCCTCAGTTTCAGACTGTGATACAGAGTGGGTAGTATTGACACAACCTGAAGATGGGATTTTAAGACTCCAGGGCTTTGTATTCACATTTTCTTGTTTCACAATAGGCTGAGAGGCTAGTAGAAAGAAAAAGCAGCAAGGCTAGATAAGATATGTGATATACTTGTTATATCTACAACCTAACCTATCATCCAAACTTACTATTGTAGGTATCATACATTAGCTATGCTGAAAAATCAGAGTCCTTATTGATATGTGAAACTAAAGCTCTTATACTTAAAGTAACATTTCATGCATTGTCTGCCTCTTTCCTAAAGCTACAGGTTGGGTCTTTGCTTTTAAGTATAAACAAATAAACTGTTCATAAATCTGTTTGTGAAACTCCATAATGCAATGTTTGCATCAATAAAAAAAGCATTTCAGCTTATTTTATAATATTAAAAGCTGAGCAGAATAATGCAAGTAGATCATAGCCAAGCTGTAATTACTGTAAATTTAAAAAAAGAAGAGATTAATAGAGGAAGCAGTGAGATGACTAAGGCCATTTTAAACCCATTAGATGTAATAACAAAATATAGTCAGGCCTGGTACATTCATAAAGTTTGTATCTCTTAATTGCCATTTTGGTTTAAGGTAAACTTTCCTGTCTCTTCATGCAAAGTGATTCAATACTATTTTGCATACTGCTGTAATACAAATTTTCCAAACAGTCCAGTCAATTTAGTATCCTGAGTGAATACATTGCCCCTTAAATTTTGATTTTTTTGCTGATATCCAAAGTCATGCCCTTCTCAAGAGATTTCACGTTGAAGAAAAATCCTGCTAAGTCCCTCCAGTTGCTGTGATTTCTACAGAGAAAACCTGCTTTGATGCCCAGTAAAAGCAAAGCAAATCCAGCCAACAGTGAACCCTGATAAACACCAAGTCCCCAAGTCACATTTCAAGACCCCAAGTCACATGCACAGGCATTTTAGTAAATAAAAACTTTAACTGCAGAGTAACACTGTAACAATATTGATATCTGACAATGAAACCATCATACTGAAGAACAAGACTTTATAAAAAAGAATCACCCACCAGACTGTTGAAAAAACCCAGATTTTAATGGTAGATGTGCACAATAGTTGTAGTCTCCATGAGTGCAACAGAACTTGGATTCCAGGAAGAAAAAGGACAAAAATCTGACATAAGGGATTTACATTGCTTCCTTACGACTCATTCATCCTCTCCCAAATGAACAGCTAGTAAAAGTGAGAGGGTTGATGTTCTACAAGGGTACACTTAGTTGTTATTCTACAAAAACAAGAGCATCCATCTTATTAAAGTGGCTTTTATGTACTCCTTAGAAGACAAATATTGGAGATGAATTACCCTCTAAACCACTGCCTTACTGAAGTGGTTAAATACACCAACATCTAATCCAGGATCAGAGGTGGTAATGAGGCAACTACAGGCAGCCCTGCAATCAGACCCATCATTACTGCACAGGGTATGTTCTGCAGCTCTCCAGTGAGAGAAGGAAACCCTTTGCAATGACACAGATACCAGACATAAGAGGATGCTTCTTTATGGCTGTTGGCAGGTGACCTAGTTGTGGCTGTGACTGTGACATCTAGCATTGCCTCAGATCCTCCTGTTTAGCTCTCTCCTTTGGGCTAGGAATAACAATCTGGTGACAAACACAAGCAGTTCGCTGGGTACTAATAAAGCTGAAAAGGGATGGGGACAGACACCATTCCTCCCCAGGTCATGCCAGTGGCAACACAAGGAAGGGACAGGCCCATACAGCTCACCAGCATGGCACTGCCTCCTGTCAAGCACTCTGGCCTTGCTTCTCAGTAACAAAAAGAACAGTAGGTCTGTAAGTTATGACTTCAAAAAGTACTTGAAAAACAAGGTGACAGATGGACATTCAGTCCATTCTTCATGAAAAGAAAGGAGGAGAGAAAAGAGTTGAAAAACTGGATCTTGATAAGGCACTTATAGGCTTAACCAGCAGCACTCTGAGAGCATGTGTCTTTGAGAAGAATCACTGACAAGTGGCATTTGTATAGTCTAAGGCTACTCTTAACACCTGAAATGCTGAAGACTTCAGTTTAATCCACATAAGCATACAATGAGACAGATTTATTATATACAGGAAAAGCATGACAGTTTCTTGTATATTGCTGCTATGTCCTAATCCTTTCCCCTACCTGTCCCTCTATTAAAATACATTGCTGAAAAGATACAGATGGTTTTGCTTACATATTTTATACCAATCACTTATTCATCATCACATAATTGCAGGTAGAATTCAGTGGACAACAAGCTATGCCACACAACAGAAAATCATAATCCTAAGGAGTTAGGCTTCTGCAAAAGACAAAAGCAACATTCAGTGTACAGACAGAATTTTTAAACAAAGTTTTTGGATCCATAGAATATCAAAAGCGAAATTGTATCAGCAAGCATCACAGAACAAGCCCTCAGTCTTGGAGTGGTCTCTGAACATAGCAAAATATTCCTTGGTCTGCTGAGAGCTCTGTGTGATGAAGCAGGTCTGTAACTGAATGATGGCAACTACAGGAGAAAGAAAAGCTAATTTGAACAATTGATAAAAGAATGAATTATCACAAGGTCTTTTTACCAATCCTCTATAGATAGAAAGGATAAAGTGGTTGAGAGTCACTGCAAATCACTTCACAAAATGTTCTCGTTACTTTTGTATTTCATGTTTCATGGAAAGGCCAAACCATCAGTTCATGGCAAATAATCTCTTGTGCCTACTGGAGAGACAGGGTTTAATGGTACGGTTATCTGACACTGGGAAAAAATGTTTTCAAAAAGCAAACACTTGCATTTGGCTTTTTTCATGTGCTCTAGCAGTCAAGATTATCTGATGAAGATATAAATGTTCATCTCCATAATTTTTTGCAAGACAGCTTTTCTAGAAATGGGGCAGTGCTGAGAAAGCTCAGAAAACAAACCTGGAGGTTTGGCTCATAACAATAGGACAGGTTTTCTTACCCAAAGAATGATGCCACATTTTATTACAGTAAACACATTAGGTAAATAAACTTCTACTCAAGAAAAGATCATGATTTTTTAACTTCTAGATTTTAACAGAATCACAGAATGATTTGGGTTGGAAAGGATCTTAAAAGCCGTCTAGTTCCAACCACCCTGCCATGGACAGGGTTATGTTCCAGTAGACCAGGTGCTCAAAGCCCTGTCCAACCCAGATCTGAATACCTCCAGGGATGGGGCATCCACAGCCTCTCTAGGCAACCTCTTACAATGTTTCACAGTACTAATCCACATTAGGTTTCACATTCAATAGAAGACAGATAATCTCATGGTACACAGTATACATCAGATTGGAAGAGACTGTTTCAGGGCCCCTGTGGCACATTCATAACATTCTGGGAACTGAATGGCAGAGTCCTTCACTCAGACATCTACTTCCACATCAGAATTTAATTTCTTTTTGAATCATGTAATACTCTGCTTGCTCTCAAGCCCTTGTNATGTTCTCGTTACTTTTGTATTTCATGTTTCATGGAAAGGCCAAACCATCAGTTCATGGCAAATAATCTCTTGTGCCTACTGGAGAGACAGGGTTTAATGGTACGGTTATCTGACACTGGGAAAAAATGTTTTCAAAAAGCAAACACTTGCATTTGGCTTTTTTCATGTGCTCTAGCAGTCAAGATTATCTGATGAAGATATAAATGTTCATCTCCATAATTTTTTGCAAGACAGCTTTTCTAGAAATGGGGCAGTGCTGAGAAAGCTCAGAAAACAAACCTGGAGGTTTGGCTCATAACAATAGGACAGGTTTTCTTACCCAAAGAATGATGCCACATTTTATTACAGTAAACACATTAGGTAAATAAACTTCTACTCAAGAAAAGATCATGATTTTTTAACTTCTAGATTTTAACAGAATCACAGAATGATTTGGGTTGGAAAGGATCTTAAAAGCCGTCTAGTTCCAACCACCCTGCCATGGACAGGGTTATGTTCCAGTAGACCAGGTGCTCAAAGCCCTGTCCAACCCAGATCTGAATACCTCCAGGGATGGGGCATCCACAGCCTCTCTAGGCAACCTCTTACAATGTTTCACAGTACTAATCCACATTAGGTTTCACATTCAATAGAAGACAGATAATCTCATGGTACACAGTATACATCAGATTGGAAGAGACTGTTTCAGGGCCCCTGTGGCACATTCATAACATTCTGGGAACTGAATGGCAGAGTCCTTCACTCAGACATCTACTTCCACATCAGAATTTAATTTCTTTTTGAATCATGTAATACTCTGCTTGCTCTCAAGCCCTTGTTCTGAGCAAGGCAGCTAGGGAAAAGAACTCAGTGGTTTTTTCCTCTTTTTTCTTCAAAGCCACAAATATTTAATTGTCTCACTCTGGTCTCCAAAGGCAAGAGAGATTTTCAAACAATTTGGACTCTCTTTAAAAGCAAGATCTCTCTATGTCTTGGGACCTGACTTCACTTAGAAACATCTGAGGGAGGGAATACAGTAAAGGAGATATTAAGATGTTCTTGAAAGGAATACAACTTTTATGTTTGTTATGAGAGGGTACCTCTCATTTTGCAGATGATGGATGACAGCTACTCAATGATCATGGAAAGTTAATGTATTTGCCATCTAAAATACAAATAAATGGAAGGAAGCAATATTCATTCCTTTGAGTTAAAAAGTTCAGATATGTCAAGATATATTCAAAGATTAATCCAGAAGAAAGAAATCAAGCACTTTTATGAACAGACAGACATTTCTCAGTTTCAAGGCTCCAGTTTTACTTCCACTGGGACAATCACTCAAACGACAGGAGAAGAGAAAATATATAATTCATTTTGAGAGAGTAATAGCTCATGCCCTCAGACAGCAGAACATAGCAAAGAAAAGTAGGCATCAGAGGTAATCTCTGCCCCTCACACTACACTTCCTCTAATATAAACAAACAAAAGCACAAATTTCTCATCTAAAAAATAAAGTACAAATACCTCATCTATAAAATAACTTCATTATGAATACTATTTACCCTGGTGGTGTTCAAAGATAGGTTCAATAAGGCTTTGAGTAACCTGGACTAATGGGAGGTGCCCCTGCCCATGGCAGGGTTGGGACTGGATAACCTTTAAGGTCCATTCCAACGTCTCAACATTCATTCTACGATTCTGTGAATTATAAATGCAATGTCCAGTCAGACTGTTGCAGCATGAAGACGCCCTTACTCAAATTAAAAGCAAGGTATTTAATTTCACAGAATGGTTTGAGTTTGAAAGGACCTTTAAAGGTCATCTATGCCAATCCCTTTGCAATGAGCAGAGACATCTTCAACTAGATCTGGTTGCTCAAAGCCCCATCCCACTTGAATTTAAATGTTCTCAGGAATGGGGCATCCATCACCTCTCTGGGTAACCCGTTCAAATGTTTTAACACACTCATTGTAAAAATCTTTGTCCTTATATCTGATCTAAACCTATCCTTTTTTTAGTTTAAAACCATTACTATTTTTTGAATGGCAACAGGCCCTGCTAAAAGTTTGTCCCCACCTTTCTTACAGTCTCCCTTTAAGTTGCAAGACAGCAGCAAGGTCTCCCTGTAAGCCTCCTCTTCTCCAGGCTGAACAACCACAGCTCTTTCAGCCCTTCCTCATAGGAGAGGTGCACCAATCTTCTGATCTTCATCATGGTCCTCCTCTGAACCCGCTCCAACAGGTCGATGTCCTCTCTGTACTGGGGACCCCAGAGCTGGATGCAGCGTTCCAGGTGGGGTCTCACGAGAGCACGGCAGAGGCNTGCCCATGGCAGGGTTGGGACTGGATAACCTTTAAGGTCCATTCCAACGTCTCAACATTCATTCTACGATTCTGTGAATTATAAATGCAATGTCCAGTCAGACTGTTGCAGCATGAAGACGCCCTTACTCAAATTAAAAGCAAGGTATTTAATTTCACAGAATGGTTTGAGTTTGAAAGGACCTTTAAAGGTCATCTATGCCAATCCCTTTGCAATGAGCAGAGACATCTTCAACTAGATCTGGTTGCTCAAAGCCCCATCCCACTTGAATTTAAATGTTCTCAGGAATGGGGCATCCATCACCTCTCTGGGTAACCCGTTCAAATGTTTTAACACACTCATTGTAAAAATCTTTGTCCTTATATCTGATCTAAACCTATCCTTTTTTTAGTTTAAAACCATTACTATTTTTTGAATGGCAACAGGCCCTGCTAAAAGTTTGTCCCCACCTTTCTTACAGTCTCCCTTTAAGTTGCAAGACAGCAGCAAGGTCTCCCTGTAAGCCTCCTCTTCTCCAGGCTGAACAACCACAGCTCTTTCAGCCCTTCCTCATAGGAGAGGTGCACCAATCTTCTGATCTTCATCATGGTCCTCCTCTGAACCCGCTCCAACAGGTCGATGTCCTCTCTGTACTGGGGACCCCAGAGCTGGATGCAGCGTTCCAGGTGGGGTCTCACGAGAGCACGGCAGAGGCACAGAATCCCCTTCCTCATCCTGCTGGCTATGCCGCTTTGGATGCATCCTAGGATACAACTGGCTGTCTGGGCTGTGAGCGCACACCGCCAGGTCATGTCCAGCCTGTCATCTACCAATACCAAGTTCTTCTCAGACCCAGCAGGGCTGCTCTCAATCCCTTCATCCTGCAGCTTGCATCGATAAAGGGGGTTACCCCAACACAGGTGCAGCACCTTGCACTTGACCCTAAGGAACTTCATGAGGTTCCCATGGGTCCATTCCTTGAGCTTGTCCAGGTCCATCTATGTGGTCCATCCTGTCCTTCAGGTGTGAAGCACCACTCAGCTTGGTGATGGCTGTAGACGTGCTGAAGGTGCACTCCATCCCATCATCTACGCAGCACTGCTCCAGTATGGGACCCCTGAGTATGTATGGTCCCATTAGACCATAGACACTTGTCACCATGTCATTGGGACACTGAGCTGTTGACCACTACCCTCTGGATGTGATCATCCCCAACTCCTCATCCACTCATCAAATTTATATCTCTCCAATTTAGAAGATGGATATTGTAGGGGATCACGTCAAAGGCCTTACAGAAATCCAAATAGATGACATCCCATAGTGCTTTTTTGGTCCCTAATTTATTTTTATTGCTAATAATTTGCCTCCAAAATGAAATACATACAAAATACATATTTATACTTATTTTTATGTATACATACAAGAAAGAAATACACTGAAAGCCAAACTCTTTGAAATTTATGTTCAAGGGATATAAAACACTTTTCTTAAACACTCTATTGTTGATCCTTCCACATATTTTTCAAAACAACTAATTTCTTTCTCCCCATTTGCTAGGCTACAATAGCCTTGTTTTGATGCTCATTTTTGAAACATTTTTTTAAAGTTACTTCAACCACAGAAAAGTTTTACAAAACATGGAAGAGTATTCCCCCTCCCACCATGTTCCACTTTATAGCTAATTTCTACTGTCACCTCACTATCTCTTGCTCATTACAAAGGTTTTGATCCACTTTTTCAGGCTACACAGCACATACTGACTCATCCCTTTGATGTTACTGTATATAGCACTGTTCATTGCTTATTTATTTATTAAGAGAGTCTGATAAATTGCAAGACTAAACTATAACACAAAAGGCCAAACAATCCTATTTTCAACACTGAAGTGGACAAACATTATCTTTTTCCATCTGCCCTCAAGTCACATACATGCTTTCTTCAGAGTGGGGAAAAAAGAACAACTTTCTAAACAAAGAAACAAAAAAAACTTCTGACTGACAGCCTTGCTCTTAAAATCTTTCTTGTAACCTTTCCCTGCTAGTATAGTACAAAGTAGTTCCAGCTGACAATGACTAAGCAACCAGCAAGCTGTGAGCTTCTGTGTTTGCTCAATTTTTATCACATCTTTTCAAGCCAGTGGTTCTCAAGTACTTTTCACTAGCTCCTATTCCCCTACATGTGTCCTCCCACCACCTCACATTTGTTCCCACCAGATACAAACCACCAACCTCCAAGCAGCCCAGAACACAAGCATAAGAGCCCCTAACACTGTTCTCTCTACAGAAAGCCCCTGTAACCTCCTGTGTAAAACAAACCCGTGTTTAGCTTCCCTTCCAATCCAACAACTCAGGTGTGCTTTCCAATTAGCCAACCCTCTCAGCTTTTTGCACTCCAGAAATCACTGCCGCTTTTCATTAAGGCTGTTTGTACATGCTCAGGAGTTTAAGAAGAGCCACATCTTCTGCTCTCCATGCTGGTTTATACGCCTTCTTTTTTCCCCTCTGTTCTCATGCTTCAGGTCCCACAGGAAGAGCAAAGAGGGGCTTTGCCCAGAGCTCTGAGTCACTAACTCATAAAACAGTTCTATAGTGTTCACAAGAGGATCCTGATTTTTTTATTAGGCTTCCTAGCTGCTACCACAATACAAAATAAAGAAAAAGGTCAATATTAAGGACAACTTCAAGAAGACCAATAGGCCATGTCATGCTGGTTTAAATTCATAGCCAAGGGTGATTAAATAGCTTTCATTTATTTCTTGTTGCACACCAACAGATTGGTGCTAAACTCCTTCTTCACAGCAACAAATCACATATTCAAAAGAGTAAACAGTCAAGGCTGACAATCTAAAAAAGAAACAATCTCATTTCTCAAGAAAAGGGAAAACCAAAATTATTACCAGGCACAGAAGCATGAAGAGACATGCTACAGAAAAAAACTCATTGTTTTTGTGGTTTGATTGAGGTTTGTTTTTCTTGGTTTGGTGTTTGGTTTTTTTGTGGGTTTTTTGGTTTTTGGGGTTTTTTCAGTAAGGTGTACAAGGTTTGCTAATATATAATTGCTTGATTACTGTATCCAGCCATTTGGCTACTATGAGGCATTTTCAGGTATACCAAGAACAGCTAAGCAAAGTGATTAATGAGAGAAGTTTTCTTGTTTGACTGGTTCAACAAACAAGCAAACCTAAGTGCTGTCTGTATTGCAGAAAACAAGTTTGATAAAACAGCTACCAAAACCTGTGCTTTACAGTGCTCAGTTACGGGGTAAATATGTGGTTTTTTAAGAAATACTTTGCATTAGATCACTTTTAAATGTTTGTTACAGGAGTCAAGAGTTGAGAAGACTACTAGCAGCTTAGCAAGGTAAGCAGGGAAATCTGGAATCTTGAATGAGGGATAACCTTCCGGAAACGAACCCACAGTGCTGTCCTTCCTGACCCAACAGGCACTGCATTCCTGCTACTGATTGATAAAGCAAAAGTAAACCTTATCAGTTGGCTGACAGAGTAGTCAAATCCAGAGAAGAAATCCATAATTTTGTCCCTGATCTTTCTAACTTTACCCCACAAGGAACTAAAGAGGCAAGCACAAAGGGGAGAGCTCCCGTATTCACAGTTACTTGGAACAGAGGACAGCAAGGAAGTTACCCCAAAAGCTTAAAGAGCAGCCAGCTGTCTTCTCGCAGTGCGGTCTCCTCACACCATTGTCTTGCCACAATACTGTGAATTATGACCACAGGTCTTGAGAAATGGAGTATCTGTAAAACACTGCTATGAGATAAAAATCTTTTTTCAAAAGTGTGTTAAGTTAGTTGTAAACATAAAATTCCAATCAGTAAACCTGGCCATTTCTAACACAAAGCGTTATGTCACAAAAACTATGCCACAAACCGGGTTAACCTGGTGGGATTCACAAGAGGCTTATGATAGTAGGGGAGGAAGGGAAACCATATCTCTCCAAATATTTTCAGACTAATTTAAAATCCCCGTTAAAATCAAGCTATTATGTATTTGTCATAGGTTATTTACACAATGATTTTCTGTTCTAAAAAAGAGCATTCTTGGCACAAATAGCTCACAATGACCTGCTTAAAAACCTAGCAAACAACCTGACCATTTGAAGAGGACAATGACTCAGTCTGTATACAGTAGAAACCCTGTGAAGGGGGGAAGGAAAGCATGAAGAACATTTTAGCTAATCTGGGAGGCAGAAAAGATGCTCAGATGCTCCTGTACTGCTCATGGAAAGAAACAGAAACACTGCTGTGCAGATCATCTTCTGGGGAAAACAATCTGACAAGGATTATCACAGGAGACTGCACTGCAAATTCAATTAATCTACAGCTGTTGACAAAAAGATCATTACATACAGTAAAGGCGGAAGATCTATCAACACACCTAAATTTTCAGATGTAGAAATAGACAAGCTAAATCCTTTTAAGTTTCCTGAGCAATTAGAAATAGTCTACTCTCATTTATTAGGTGTGAACTCCATTCAGAGACAAGATGATGTCCCACTCAACACAGGGCAAGTTAACATCCACTGAATCACAGCCTGAGAAATATGTGAAGAATCAATGAATGCACAGGACACAACTTCCTTCAGTACAACAGAACTAATAAAATGTCATGTTCCCAGAGAGTCTTTGATGGTACTATTATCACCTCACTTATTATTTAAAGGGAGTATATGCAAAAAGAAGCAACAACTCTTGCTGTGCAGGAAGGTAATGAAATGCATTAACTCAAGATTACTAAAGCAATAATTAAGTGGCAGTATTGGACCAACCACGTTTCATAAAAAGTTAACTTGTGAGCAAGTTAAACCAGAGGTTTCCTCTTTATCAAATCAATTTACTTTGGATTGTTTGCAAAATCATTCTGTTCCATTTCTTGGTGATTCTTGTGGAACAATCTGGATCTTCCATTTCAGTGTCTCAGATAAAAAAGATACAAATTTACTTTTTTATTTGTACTGTCTAGACAGACAGCAAAAATGAGATAGGCATGTAATTGAGCATAAATATGGAACAAGTTCACAATTCAAGAAAGCAAAAGAGAGTTTTACAGCTTTGTTTTTTTGACTGAATGTGTTTATCTGGTCGGATTAATCTTTTCAAAACAGCCACACGCTGTTGAATTTAATTTGAAATTTAAAAAGGAAATATTTTCTTGCTATAAAAACATGCCATATATGAGTAAGAGTAAAAACGGAAGACTACACGTCCCTTTCACCTACTAAGGAAAGAAATATCTGAGCTCCTGTAAGCCTGTTATGGGCTATATTGTGTTGCTTGATGATTCCCACAGTAGCTGACTCATCCCTGAATTCACAGCCATCTTCCAAGTTCTATTAGGCAGATATTTATTAAGCATTTTCTATTTCCACACATGAAACATACTGTTAATCTTGCACTTCTATTTCTTCATTCTTTTCCCAAGGTGGATATCCCCCTTTTGACCCTGCTTCTCCACTCTACCCTGCAAATTTAAGCAAAATAATTCAACCAGCTACTGTGCTCTTTGAGGGAAAAGGCCTCATATGTCCAGCTGTGTGCTGAAGTAGACTAGTTCAGCTAAATCAAACAAGTCCTCAAAAATGAAAGTAATGAAAAAACTCTATCAATAAAGTCTATACGCGAAAGAGAAGACTTAAATTTTTATTTGATCATTTAGAATCTGCCACATACCAACCTCTATATATCCAGTACAATATTGCCAGATTGCATGAAGTTTTCAAAACCTTTTTCTTAAGCCTTCAGTGAAATGAGAAAAATTATAAAACTAATCACTACTTCTAAATAAGCTGCATACCATCAAAGGGATCCAAACTATGAATCATTTCATGGAAACACAAATGGCTTTCACTGAATGCAAGGGCCTCTACATAGAAATCACAATATTGCTATTCAGTACAAGAGCTAGTAATAGGTAACTAGCCTATAAAATGCCTATGACAGAAATCATTTATTAGTGTGATCCCTTCATAGCTGAGGGAAGCCCTAACCTTTGTTTTGTTCCATCCAGACAAGGGAAGTCATGTCTGCCTATTTATCCTTGCTGCTACAGCCAGGATGCTGCTGCAGAATGACACAGTCAGTACACTGAGAACAGGAGCTTCTACAACCAGTGTGGCTTTAGTCCATAAATACACACTTGTGCGTTTATCTTGATCTGCTGCTCAAACAGGACTTAAATTCTGATGTATCTCAAAGAAACTAAACAGCATAAGGGACACTTCTATAACCAGTCTCTGAGGGATTTTAAAGGACAGGTCCTAACACTGGAAGTGACATAAGGAACACGGATGTAAGAGGTCTATTACAGAAGGAAGCAAAAAAGGAAGAAGGGAACAGAACAATCCTAGAACAGAATTATTGCAAGATTGTTTCTAATACCAGTTGTGTTCCTTCAGTTCTGAGGTACATTTCATATATTAGGTCCTTTCCCTTGATTACTAGCCCTGTTGCTTTTTTTCTCTTCATTACAAAATCATAATCCTGTGTCTTGACAGAAGCATTCCTTGGTCAACCAATTTCAACAATCCAGGAAGTAGTTTAGTCAGTATCACCTCAATAAGGTGTTAAAAACATAAGTAACTAAGAATTCAATGGTCATTGTCAGCTTTCAGTTGCAAATTCAGACTTATTTGCACCTCTGCCTTCAGCAAGCACCTCCAGAATGTAAAAGCATTTTGACTGAAATAATTAGAGCCTCCCCAAAGTTATTTCATCTCTTCTTTATGGTTACTAAATTGGAGTTTCATGGTCAAATCACTCAGTCCTTAAAACAGCACCTATATCAGATGTGTTATCGGCTAGATCCTAGGCTACCTATAATATCATCCATTTTCTTTCATTTTGCAATTTCCCTCATTCCCTCTTTGCCAGTCAGTACAATTTCTGAAATAACTAATATTCACTCAAATAGTCCTGCAACTAGTTCTCTTTTTTCTGACATCTTCTTCACAAACATCTATGTCTCAATCAGGTCATTTTTTCTCTTCCCTCAACTTTGTACTTTTTTTTCAGGTGCCACAGGAGAAATGTTCCTGCTTTAATTTTTTCAAGTTGCTTCCAGTTTTATGCTATTTCTGTTTTATTTTTCTCCCTTTAATCTTAGAAGCATGAGAGCTACAAGACATGGGCACCTTTTGCAATCAGCACAGGGGTCCAAATCTGTCCAGAGAGATACTTGTATTTCACATGGACTGAATTATCCTGAAGGAATACAGGAAAGCAGGAGCCTCAGCTAATGGTCTAAACAGGTACATTCAGTCCGTCATCTTATCACATCTAGAGTCTAGAGGTGATTCTCGCTTTACCTCCAACACAGAATTTGGCAGCAAGCAGAGTCCTTCATTACAGCATACAATAAGAAAATTCATTAATCATCTCATCCACTTTGGATCTCAAAGCAGTCAATGATGTAACAGCTGTTGAATGAACATGTGGCTTAGAGCAACTCAGCCTTGTTACGCATATCCAACTCAGCTAATAGTCCATTCAAGGAAATGGGTTTACAAATTTAAAACCAAACAGAATTACTCCACTTGTCCACTCCATAGGTCCTGTAAATCATACACTTCCCTATCAGCCAGTATTACTTGCCTATGATATACCAGTGCATTTTCCCAGTTACAGCTGTTAGACTTTATTTCAACTCTGAGAACACACTTGGCTAACACGCTATGAACTGACCTGTGACTTACAGTTGGCACTTCAGGGAAAAATCACAATAGAAACAGGTTGTTTAAGGAGCTCTCTAGAAAAATATCTGTGCTTACAATTGCTCCTTCTAATGCACAGATGGTTCTGAAACTTCATCATCTCAGGTCATCCCAACCTCCCAGTGATGACAAACCCCTGCTGAAAACCATAATGACCCAAGTAAACAGATGCACAGGAAGAGTGCATCTTAAAAGTCCTCTTAAGTGAGTACAACACACAGAGTCTTGTATGCAACAAAGAGACGCAAGTCTCTGAATACTGGATATAGTGGAATCCAGTGGTGTATGGGTTTGTATAAAGTCATTTGACATTCTAACTCAATTTATATTAAGATTCAGCATAAACAGAGTGTCATCCAAGAATTCACACAGGAGAGAGCTGTTATGAATACCAAAGTTGGAAGATAAATCTTCATTGACTTTCATATCTCCGATAATCCTCAGGGGAGAGAACTTTGAAGGTGGCTTAAGTTTAAGATGATAAAAATTTATTCTGAAGCTTTCTCCACATCTCAGGTATCCTAAAGGGTGCTCATTTGAGTGAATCTTCAAGGTATAATGAGATTAAATTTATACCACTATTCTCACCTCTGACTGGACCTCCCACACATTCTTGTGAGGGTTGGACCACAGGGACTCCTGCCTTTTCATTACCATTGATCGCATTTGGGAGCCAATGCTTCAAAAAGCAAAGTGGGATTAAACATCTCTTATTTCCATAGAAAGCAGGCTGCAAATAAGGAACAGGAGACATTCATCCATACATATCCAAGAGAAAAACCAATGATTCAGCAGCAATTCTAGGCTACCCCATTGTGTACTACTGCTGCACTGTTGTCCACCTGATTAAATACAGAACCACCAATCAGAAAACCAGCTAACTATGCCAACCACTAACAACAGCCATATGGAATAAAGTGCCATACTTTCAGCTCATACCATTGCATCTACAAAGCCTAATACACAAAAGCCAAAGGCTACTCCAACTAGAAGGCAAGGAAGGAGCACTTAATGAAGCATCTTTGAAATGTGAGTTGATACTTTTACTGTGACAACAATTGTGCTACCAAGTAACACTGCAGGTTTTTTATTTCCTAATACTATACATAGAAAAAAAATGTTACCTATAAGCCAGTTACTTTCTGCAAAAAAGTGCTATCAGTGCTTGAAGGGAGAGATATAAAATTTTTACTATACAAAAAGTTTAAACATAGAAGAGTATTAGTGGTGTAGAATGAAATGGAACATACACTGGTAGGACTGTTTATACTATACCAATTTTTCCTTGTGACCTTTAAAACAAACTACAGAAAGAAGAATTGAGTTTTTCACCTACTGATATGTAAGAGCAAATGAAATGCTAGCAGTGCTCATTTTATCATAATTTCTGCATTAAGGTGGTCAAGCAATACATGTATTTGAATATATATACATATTTAAATATATATATATATTCATTCAAACATAAAGTGTTTCAAATCCTATATTGTCTTAAAAGGAAGCAAAACTTGCAAAGCAACACATACCTGATATACCCTGAGACTCTTTCTGTAGATCACAGTACCACAGTCTGTTTACTGGATCACAGCCTTCTCTGATAGATAGCAAGACATATCGACCATCATCCGACACCTGTAAGAAGTTACAGAAAGGCCAAAGACAATTCACTCTCTGGAAAAAAGAAGTCCAACTTGAAAAGTGAGTTCACACACGCAGAAAGATCTAGTGCTGCTGTTAAATGAACATTACAAGCTACAAACACATCATAAATAATCTGATGAAGCTTCTTGGTTCACTTTTACACATGCATGTACACATGGAACAGAATTCCTGAAATGGCGTCTGCTAGTACAGAAAGTAATCAATTAATTCTTCTTGCTACTCAGGCTTTGCAAACATTCATTTCTTGACAAAGCTTCTAAAAGTGCAAGTCCAACAAGGATAGGCAGGAAGTAACAGGAAGTCATCAACTTAAAGTCTCCCTCTCCTGACTGAGCTGTTTTGAGCATATTCCAAAATTACCATATCTTGATGTTTTATTAACAGAGCTGATAGAGAAGGCTGTTTCCTGTCCCCATTCTTATATGACCATATTTAATGGAAATTTAAAACCCCAGCCACAAAATACAAATCTGGGTTCTGGAAATTTTCCACTTGGCACTATACATATCTTCAAAACAATTCTTATATGTATATTGTAATTACTTCTTAGATATATTTCAGTTTATATTTGTAACATCAGTTATGCAAAATATCTGTAGAATGAGTTATGCAAAAGAAATTTCAGAAGAATTAGGTTCTAATTATACTGCTGTTCCAACAGATCCACAATTTTGAAGACACAGGAAAGGGACTTAGTAGAACAGAAACAAATCTCAATATATGAAAGTTAACAAAAAAAACCCCAGCACCCAAACACTCCTTGAAACAAAAACAATCCCCAAACGAGGTTTTCTAAATTGTATTTTAATAGGTATTTTGTTAAGAGCTAATTATACCACAAAAAAACTCCATACAGCCAAAAGCTCACAAGACAAATAGAAAAGAACACCTAAGACTCCTACTGTAGCCATAAAACACCCCATTATATGAAACAGCAAAGACATCTTTAACAGGGCAGCCTGCAAAATTGAGGTCTTTTGCCTCCTCTTTCTTAGAAATAAGTATATCCAGAAATGGAAACCAAGATTAGGTGATCTTTAAAGAAAGATCTTTCTCGGTCTTCAGTGGTTTTAGGTAAGCAATAATTGCAGGTGTCAATTTTAATTAAGAAAATGATTGCAATGTACTGATAAAACATACATCCATACTTGGGAAAGCACCAAATTCCCTTCACTTCCTCACCGACTGAAAAAACATAACAAATAATATTAAGTCATATATAAAATACAAATTTCAGTTAAACTCGAGAGTATGACACACAAAACTCTTTTAGTCATGGTCAGAATGCACTTAAATTTATTCTTTGATTCTGTGAGTAAAACAGTTAAGAGAAGACTGATAACTTTACCCAAGAAAGAACAGAGATTTACAAATTTCTGATGTTGTTGTAAGGGCAATTGAGAACCTCTGGTGACAGCAAATGTGACTACATCAAATTTTTCCTTCCATATTCCCAGCTGGACTAGTTAAGAGCTGATAGCAGTTTATATTTAATTTGAAGTCAGAATTCCCAAAGCATATTGCTGGTGGGATACCAATTATGTCTGTCTCTATCACTAAAATTATTCTTACACCAGTGAGTTCTACAACCCAAAGGAATTTGGCAGAAACAGGACATGACCATTGAGTGCAGCATGCTAAAATGTTCAGTATTATACTGCAGATTTAGACATCCACACCCGCAAAGTTACAGTTTCATGAGCAAACTTGGCAGCAGCATCAGCTTATGTAGTTTCCACCTCTAGCTCTTCCTACTGCTACAGTTGCTTGTGTCCATGCAAGTTCATTCCCCATGTCATGCCAGTACAAGCATCCACCATTTGTGAAGTAAACCAGTTCAGGGAACTGATCCAACTGAAAAGATGGCACATTAAACAACAAAAAAAAAAATTTAAACCCCCAAAAAAACAGAAAAGAAAAAAGAATCTGGAGGAAAAAAATGCCCAAACAAACAAAACAAAGAATCCAGGAGGGGAAGGCAAAAGAAAAAGGCAAAAACATAAACAATCCACAATAGAAAAAGAAGAAGAAAATCAGCCTCTCTGCCAGTATCTCATTCAGTTCACTGTTCAGTTGCACAAATGGGCAAGCTAACACACAGCACCAAACAGCTGGAAACACGAATATCAGGGGCAGAGATTGCTCAAGGCAGCTCAGATTGCAGCACTGATGAATTTGTAATCATGGCCCAAATGCCACTGACCCTACACAGTAAACAGACAAGAGTCAAGGTTTCAGGATGCAAAAGGAAACAGGATTTACCAACTATCATTTGGATTATTCTTATACTGCTACATCATCTTCACGAGCTGAGCTGCAATCCCTGCTCTTGGCTCACAAATTTATGAACTGAAATTTCATACTAGTACCTCACTTGAATCTCAGAATGCATTCATGGTTCAGCATAAGGGAGACAGCTGCAATGTCAGACCTGGCTTCCCACATTTAAGATGAAAAGGAAACATACCTCAAGAATTTCTGACAGAGGTCTGGAATGCCACTCAGTGCACACTTCTCTCATTAAAATAATTACTATCATTTCAAACAACACCCACTGGTAAAAGGTAAGCAGGGTATAGAGCAATTGCACCTCTTAAAACAACATTTAGTATCTGTCAAAATAGGATAGAAGAAATCCTGCAGCCTTTAAACTGGAGCTTTTAAAAACCTTCAGCATAACAATGATTTTACTGGCATAACACAGCACTAATCCCTAACTCAGCACTAGTAAAGGAAGGAATATTTCAAAGAGCCGATGGTATGTAGCTTTTCATTTCACTACTACTGTCATTCAGACAGTTGGCAATTTTGAGTTTGTTAGATCTACTATTTCTTGAATATTTGTTGTGACCATCATTACACCATACAAACATACACAACGGTATCACTAAGACAGCTGTACTGTCAAGTACTATTTTATTCCTTAAATCCTCATTTATAGAAGAGTTTTGGCTTATAGTGGAGTGTTTTTTGTGGGTTGTTTCTTTTCCTAGCAATTTTGTTTCAATGTTACCTGTTCTGTCCATTTTGATGAACACTAACTACTGCTTAGACATTAAGAGAAGTGGTTTACCTATAACTGCAATATATCAATGAGCACCAAAATAAGAAAAATTATTTAAAGTCTAATTAGTAAAAAGAATCTACTAACCACTCAAATCTTGTCTTTTGTTACAAAAGACAACTAATTCATTACACAATCTATACAAGGAACTCCAAAGGGTTATGAGGATCCACAGCAAAAACAAAGTTGAATATTTTGTCTAGCAGCAACAGCACATTTCAGACCAAAAATTCATACATAATTAAACAAATAATAACAGAAAAGAATGAAGAGGAGAAAGCTGTCGGGTTTTTAGACTTCCTGGCTTTATGTACCACTCAACTAAAATGTCAATATGAAAGAAATCAGAGTGCTCTACTTTCAAGTCATGTGCATACCAACAGTGAATATTAATGCAAGTTCTGTGAAAACTACCTGGACAGCCACCACTGCCAGATTCAGAATAAGGAAGAGCTCTCTATATTTAGTTCACAAATAGGGGCCCTTAGAGTACATTGTATTATATTAGGGCAACTATATATCTGATATATATATATCATTCTTTTATAGGTAATAAAAATTTTATTACTTTTGCCCTTTCTTATTATCAAGGTGGAAAAAACCTGATCACTGTGTAATTTGTTTCTGCGTAACAAGGTACTAAAAATAAAATAAATAAAAATCAGTTATTAGATCCTATGTCTGTGTTGAGAAAAAGATAAACACTCTTCTTAATGGCAGGCATTAACACTATGGTAATCTACAATCTGATCTGCATCTGCAGTTATTTCACAAACTCCTGCTCTTCATGCACTGGTGTTCTTCACATACGAAACTGAGCAATTGTCACTGCTATCTAATGCATTTCCAATGAAGCACAGCAAATGAATCACATAAAAAAACCCTTAAAAAAATCAAAGTTCACAAAAATCACAGACAGCATCAAGGCTTTCCAACAGAGCTAAAAGGTCAAATTACTAACTGTAATGTATCCAGCCATGAAAGATCAGATCATCCAGAAAAAGAAAGACGCGTGCCAATAAAGATGCAACCATGCAACGCATGGCATTAACTAGGAACTAAAAACTCATTGCATCAATAAGCAGCATTTTAACATTGCTACAATTTTCACTATATGGTATGGATGTAACAGCTTAAAACCACCCAGAGCGACTGATTAGATTTTTTTTTAATACTTATTTAGGAGTGTACCCAGTCACCACACTAAAACAGATTCATAACAGCAGTTACTTCCTTAACTTCAGATATGTGCTGCACAATGACTTTAGCATAACACCACTGACTCCAAACATGACTAAAATAAGAAGAATTTACATGCAAGAAACCTTTCACTTCCTGCAGAAATTACCTCTTTTGTTATTTATGAATGTTTCTAAGCTTTCTATCAGATGAACAAAGGAAAATATTAAGCACAAAAATCCACAAAGCACGTGGCTCCTACAGAGGAAAAAAAATACTGTAAAATTTGCTGAAACATTTGGCAAGTAAAGAGCAATTACACTGCCTGAACAGCCTCACGTTTTGTACTATTACAGATGTGCCCATGTGCCTGAACCACAAAATCTGCCTGCATGATGACAAAGAACCCCCATAGTAGTCTCCCAGCCTTTCGAATTCCACTTTTATTCTCTCACTTTTTATTAAAAAAATCAAAGCTATTCTCTTTCCTAGAATAGGAAACCCTTTTGGAAAGGGTTGTGGGTTTTTGTGAGGTTTTTATGGGGCTTGTGGGGTGTGGTACTGGTTTGTTGTTTTTTTAATGAAGGGAACATAAAGCTATGTTTTGATATTATCTTTGCAGTGGTGCCAGAAAGTCACTGAAGCTTGCAAATAGCTCCTATCACATTTTATGTTCTCTCAGTCTTTGGAGATGTTGAGGATTGGGGCATGAAATCCCTCTCGCAGAGCAACCTCTTGGGACTGTCTGCACAATCCAAGCCACTTGAAGCAGCTACTCTCAGGCTGCAAAGGCTTTGTTTTGTTTTCTATTTGCAGAGTACTGGTTTCAGAATCTGCTGGATTTCAGAAGCCCTAATGATGAGTGATCACAAGAGTGCACAATTTCAGGATGAGGTCCAAGAGAATCCCCTTCCCACATTTTGAGGCCCAGGCCTGACACACTTCATGTGGGGCGTGGACATGGTTATATGCAAACAACATTCTGATGTGCTCTATCCACCCACTCCCCAGGTTAGAAAACCTGCTCTGGGCAATACTTCAAATTTCTTATTCTTATTATGGGTTTTTATTCTTGAATTTTAGATAAAATGTGCTGGTATAAAGAGCACTTCTATTCTGACCATATCCTTTTGAGCCTCTGCTAACTTTGGGGTTGAAGGAGCCCTACCAAAGCCAGAGAACAGGGATTTTGACCCTAGGTCATCGTGCTTATGACTATTTCAATTCCAACAGGACACCAGGCATTCTTGTTCAGAAGAGGAACACAGCAATATGTACACACATATTTACATGTACTCTCTTTCCTAAGTCTAGCACAGAACTACTGTAGCCTCCTGGGATGACAAACATCACACATGATTTTTGCTGTGGCTTTTAGCTTGTTTTTGAGCAATGAAAGTAGCAAAGCATCTGGAACCTAGCTATGTAAAGAGATTATCAGCTCCCATAGTCCCATGTACAGCCATGACTACCTGCCTCTTTCTTTGTAGTAAAACTCTCTGGGCCTACTGCTAGGGCTGTAGGAAGATATTCATACCAGGCTTCTATTCAAGATTCATCCTTGACTAAGACAGTGTAAGGCTTTAGAAAAATTCCCACAGCCCTCTTTTACCCAGCAGTGTCTCACTTGAGTGGACTAACAATGTTTTCAGCCCTTCCATTTCATGCTGCTTACTCTAACCCCCTGTGGATGCTTCAATGCTGCTGCAGTGAAAACACTATAGCCAGCACACATCTGGCACAGCTTACTCCCCTGTGCTCTGAATTTCATTTGCAAGATCAACCCCCTGGTTTAGAACCACTGATGTTAACTGACAGCTCTAAATATAAAATCAAAAATGAAAAAAACAGTAATTGTCAATTCAGAGACAGTGCACAGTGTTTGTTGGGAAACACAAAAAATTGTTCTTATTTTATTGCTGGCAGATTTGGGACAGGAGGGTTCCCCTCACCCACTCCTTTCTGTTCTGTTTACTTTCCTGCTGGTACCTCAGGGACTTCTCGCACTAGCAACTGTGAAAGACTCTGATATAACTTATTGTTTAACTTTGAGAATAACAGTCTGTCTGTGAAAGAGAAATATGCTCAGCCAGTCTGGAGAAGAAGCAAGAAAATGCCACTTTAAACAGAGAAGCATGGGAAGCTCCTGTTTTCCCAGAGTACCTATGACATTGCCAAGGTTTTAAAAATCTTCATACCAGACTGCCCTCTGCTGGGGTGTTATTCAATTAAATTCTATCCCTGCTCTTCACAACTCTCCCACCATTCTAGAAACTGTACCAGAAATGCATATGCTTTTTCTACACTAACGGAAAGATTTGATAGCCTCTTTTTCAAAACTCACATATCTGACTAACAATAAACAGATTTTTTTATCACAAACAATCCATTCAAGTGAAGAGCTGGAAATGCATTTATATTTCTCTGCCAACACCACTTTCAGCACCACAGATTTTGTTTAAATCAAGCATACTTGGGGCTGGTGTTGAATGTATAATAAGGAAAAAAACCCTGAAGCTATTTTCTTGCATACTGTCATGTAAATATATTACACTGACAAAATTTTATACAACCCACTTTTGTCCATATGAATGACCTACTTTCCTATCTCCATTGAAAATACACACCACTCTGAATCCCTATAGTGCACCTGAGATTATTTTTTCTGAAGTATCATGGCAACATTATTAATTTTGCAGTCTCTGAAGGATCTCCTTGTCAGGTGCTTTTCACTTGCAAGCGAGGTATTTATCTTCTTTGACCTTGCCTGCAAAACCTGCAAATTCTGTTCAAACCTGAGAACTAAAGTTCAACTCTGCCCCACCACAGAGAAAGTTTTGGTACTTAAGACTAGGACGTCCACATCATAATCCAACTATCTTCACTGAAGCTTGTGTACAACATAAAGGGAATGTCTCTACCTAGTGGGACCAGCAAAGCTAGTAAAATAAAAACATTTTTAATTTATCTGACAGGAATGCATGAAAGCATGCATTTCATAACATGTTGAGCTGTACAAAGTTGTATTTTAAAATCTGTAGCAGCATCTTAGCACCAAGGAAGCATTTCAGGACAGCACCAAATAGCCATATAATTTGATTTTGACTAATGATATTTTAATTTTTCCCCCATTATTTTGTGGTCTTCCACTTTCTCAAACACTTAGAAAAATTGACCAAAAAGCTTGTTGGAATGGCCTGAAAAGAAGATTTTTGACCCATTGCACAAGGCTGAAACCACATTTTGCAATTGCACTGTTTTGGTTTGGTTTTGGGTTTGTTTTTTTGGTTTTTTTTTTTTTTAATTGCAGAATATTTTTCTCGTGACCATTAAAGACCATTTTTTCATTAGTATGAGTACAACAGAGCCACATTTTACAGCTGGAGCGCACAGCTCAACCTCAGAATATCAGGTATTTTAAAGTACTCTCACTTAGAAAAGTTAAGGATTATTTACAGAAGTGGAAGTTTATGCCTCCTAGAGGTCAGCCATACCCACACTGTGACATAAATTTATTCAACAAGAGCCCACAGCAGGGAGGTGTTTCTCTCAGCACTGTCCTCCCCACTTCCACAACTGTACTGGGGCTGTTCCAGCTCCAGTGGTTTCAGAACTCAGAACTGTGCTACATTCCTTTACCTCCCTTTGTTCTGCAGCAAAAGTCTAATTAACCAGACTGCAACAGTCCTTCCCAATGGAAAATGAATCTGCCTTCACAACATGTGTAGTGTAGCTCACGATACTGGAATGTAATAATAATAGTAATAATAATATGCATCACTCATGTGAATCAGGGGTTACATCATTACAGGACATCTGTCACCAACAAAAACCCCATTTATTTATGAAATGAGGGAAAAATAAGGATAACGATATCCAAATTCTATTTTATTGCCAGTTAAACATAGAATTGAGTAGTCTTTGAACAGTTAAAAAAAATCCCAAGTCCCATTTGCAAGCTTCCACTGATATTCAGGTCAGTTGTTAAAAATATTTTTCATGAATACATGAGATTGTGTAAAAAAGGTTGTGACTATTTGCAGAACCTACAGATAAGTCTGATTTGTTAGGGAAAGCTCAGTTCCTTTGCTGGAAAGCCCTTCACATTCTCACACACTGTCTCATTTTAAATCCCACTGTTCAAATTCTTTGAAAGAATCTTTGTTTCTGGCAGCCTACAGAAAAGACATCCCTAACATTTTCATGGGTTAATGTGTTGAAAAGTCACAAAAACTTATAATCACATTTTTCAAAAGAGGTACTTGCAGAGAAAAGTATTTCTAGGAACTGAATACCCCAAACCAGGCTAAAAATACTTCATATTCATCGAAAGTGTCAGACAAAAAAAGAGACCAATATAGAAATAAAATGTACTGAACAAACATACTAAGCAGGAGAGTACAGAGTATTACAAGTATTAATCCACAGGAAAAACATCAGTTCCCTTATAAATGGAAACATCACTACATTCCAGCAGCACTTCGAAACAGTGCACTCAACTGCACATTGCTAAATCTAATATGGAGAATAAAAAAATCACATTAATTATAAAAGGTTTCCTGGGACTTTGCACTATATAGTAGTTGTTAAACAAAATAAACTTAGGAAATCAATTCCAGCATCAGTCACTGGTTCCATTTCCAATAAGACAGTCTGTACCATACGTGTGCTGATAAAATTTGTTGTAGGGAAACTTAGAATTCTCCAACTGTACATACAGTATTAACAGATTTTGACCTGTATATCTCTTTCCTCAATTAAGCAGAACAGATATATTTATTTTTCAGGGAAGACATTGCAAAAATAAATATAATCAAATAAATACAAGGCAGGGAATATCCAGACATGCTGAATATCAGAATAAGCTTTTTGCACAGGAAGTAGAAGCTGGGGCTAAACACTGACCAAGAAGAAACAAGAATAATGACACATTGTCCATCAAATGATCTTCTCTGTCTTACAATGTGTATCAGGCAGAGTGACCTCAGGGAAGGAAAAGGGTATGTGCAGGCTGGAGGAGTGATTTAAAGCAAATTAGGCAGTCTTATTTTTAAGGAATTCTTAATCAATGATTCTTAGCTCAATTGTCAACTCTACAACACTAATAAAAAGTGTTCTTTTAACAAAATGTTTTAAAATTAATATCCACTATCAGTTGTTAGAATCTGAAAAACAGAACACGATAATGATAAGGTAAGATGCAGGAGTTTGGCATACCTCAGCTCCACCCATCCATTTTGGTTCATCAGGAAATTCAGCACATAGGATATCTTCTGACTGGTCAGTTCCTAATACATGATAATGCAGCTTTTGATGCAGATTAGTGGAGGTCTCAGTGCCTAGTGAAATGCAGATATTTAAATCAGTAAGTTGTCAAAGAAATGCAACAGTGATATGAAACCCTTAGAAACTTCTGTATTCCTTTGTATATAAAAGAGAAATTCAGAAGAGAGAACTAGGAATGGTTCCAAGCTACAACCATTCCTCCTCCAAACAAACATCCTCCTACAAAATAAGATAAAACTTCACGCTGGAAAGTTGTTCAAACAGTAACCCTTTCCTTTTATTGTTGATAATACTTCCTTCAAATTTGAAGATTTATCATTTCAAGCTTTGCTTTCTAGAAATACAAACAAGCAAAGTGAAGAAAAACATAAATCCCTGCCACCATCTAATGATGTTTTCATTTCCATTTCACCCAGAGCAGCTAAGGGGAGATTTACTGCTAATTAACATTCCTAGAAACCTTCATACTTCCATTTGCTGAAAACACAATAATGTGATGTATTTTAAAGCACTGCATTTTCTTTTATTTCATTCTTGCAACATTTTCCAACACTTTAGCTTTTGAACTACTAACAGGAGGTAAAAAAAAAATCAACAAAACAAGGCTGGTATCTACCTTGCAAGTCTGGAAAAATTATAGGCTTCAAAAGCAAATATAAAGGCAAAATTCAGGCTCCCTCCAGTTTAATGAAGAGTGCATCTCCAGAAGAAGCTTTTCAGTAGCTCTGCCTTATAATAAAAGCTGCTAAATTCCTTCCCCACTGGTACTCCTCCACAATTCATTCCATTTTCTGTGGTGCTCCTTGAATTTTGCTAGCATAAACATTTCATTTTGCTTTGCTGTGGACCACAGATGAATTAATCTGGTTAACAACAAAAACCTCATGCCTCAAACTGCTATTCATCAGGTCAATCTCCTAAAGCAGTTTATCTATGCCCACACAAATGCATAAGGGGAAAGATGTAAGTAATGATGTCACCAGACATCAAATTCTAGCCAACACTACCAACAACATGGAACCTAAGTAAATCATCCCAGAGAAAATGAAAAGGAGCAGCAAACTTTCACAGAAAAAGAGGGGCAGGCAGACAAAAAGTGACACACGCTAACTGAACATAGGCTTTGGTCATACAAGACATAATTTGATCTCTAATTGCATAACCAATCCAGCTACTTATTTCAATATAGATTTGTAAAGCTAATTATTTGTTGCACAAAATCACTGCAAAAGTGATTTTGCTTCCACATAGCATGCAATTAGAATGGTCATACCTACCGTCACTTTTCCCATCTTGTTTCGGGTAGCAGTTATAGAACATGCCTTTTCCATCATGGGTCCATGCCATGCAACTGAATTTAACTCTCTCCAGTGTATCTGGGAGATCCTCAGGACCTTCTACTTTCATAAACTTGATAGTAACCCAATCAGAGCCACTAGAACTCAGGCCATATGCAAAGTATTCACCGTCTTCACTGAATGCATAACCTAGGAAATAGGAAACAAACAAAATGAAGAGAGATTAAATTAGGATAGTAGTTAAAGGAACTGTTCATCAAACATTGAGAGAAGGTTTGCTTTCTAAAAAACAGGGCAAGTAACTACATCTGCTATCACCTGGGATTCACAGCACTTTTCCAGTCTCTCTGGACTTCTCAATTAATTCACAGATCAAAGTTTAGGCACAGATACTCAGTAAGTAACCATATTCAGTAACATAACTTATGACCAATATCTGAATTTTGGTTTGAATCGTATATCTACTACTGCCCTGAGCTTGGCAGGAAGAGCTGGAAAATGAAAATGAACACAAGTAGAGAACTTGAGTGAAATTTTAAGAGAGAAACAGTACCAAAGGAGCTAACAGAGGTGCAAGCTATGTATCCTGAAACAGTGTAAATACCACTTAAAAATGGAGTTACTGAAAACTAGACCCTTTAAAACCCTGAAAACTGAAGTAACTGGGAAATTTTGCCACTAGCATGCAAATGGTTAATTACCAGTATTCTCAGCTAAGATCTGTGATATCTATTTCACTTTATCCAAACTGTGAAGAATAAAGAGCTTCCATCATAACTGATAAGGATCAAATTCATGCTTGCAAATTAAGTCAGGTGAAGAGACTAGAGACTAAATTATCACAGGCCTGTACACAATTGAAAGCGTCTACCAAAAAACAACCTAAGAAAAAGTTGCCTTTCATGGACATGATACTTTTGAGAGGCACCACTGTGCCACACCAATACATTCTCCTCTCTAAGAATGTAAGAGTGACCATTCTGATTCAGAACACAATTCCACCTAGCTGTCCTCAGAGGTAACCAGAATGTGCTGTCTACACAAGTAAGAACAACCACATAATCATGGAATGGATTGGGTTGGAAGGGACCTTAACGATCATCTAGTTCCTATCCTCCTGCTGTAGACAGGAACACCTACCACTAGACAAAGGTTGGTCAAAGCTCTGTCCAACCTGGCCTTGAACACTTTCAAGGATGGGGCATCCACAGCTTCTCTGGGTAACCTGTTCCAGTGCCTCACCACCTTCACAGTAAAAAATTTTTCGTAATATCTAATTTAAACCTATTCTCTCTCAGTTTAAAGCCATTCCCCCTTGTCCTATCACTACATGCCCTTGTAAAAAGCCCCTCTCCAGCTTTCTTGTAGGCCCCATTTAGGGACAGGAAAGCTACTACGGAGTCATCCCACAGCTTTCTCTTTTCCAGGCTGAAAAATCTCAACCCTCTCAGCCCATCACCATAGGTGAGGTGCTCCAGCACTCTAATCTTTTCATGGCCCTTCTCTGGACTCCATCCAACAGGTCCATGTCCTTCCTACTATGGGGGCCCAGATTTGGATGCAGTACTCCAGGCAGAGTCTCACACGAGCCCAGTGGAGGGGCAGAATCCCCTCCCTCACCCTGCTGGCCACACTGCTTTGGATGCAGCCCAGGATTTAATTGGCTTTCTGGGCTGCAAGCTCACATTGCTGGCTCATGTCCAGCCTCTCATCCACCAGCACCCCCAAGTTAGCAAGGACGCTCTCAATCTCTCCGTTTCCCAGCCTGTGTTGACACTGTGCAATGCAAGCACAAGAACAAAATGTAGGAATAAATGCAAGAACAATGCAAGCACACGTAATATTTCCCTCAAATATTCTTATCGCCTCCAATCATTTTTAGTTTAGCAGACTCCTATTCCATGCAGTAGTTGGCCAATACTCCTCAGTGCTTCCCTTCTCCTTGATTATGTCCAGCTTGTCTTTTTCCACCACCCCATCCATTGGTAAGGGGTTCTACAGATCTACTTCTTGTAGCACAAACTATCACCTTCTTCTGTTTGTTGGGACCTGACTCCCACTGTTTTCATTTGATAGTCCCTCATTCTTGTAATAGAAAAATGACTGATCAACCCTTATTCCTCCTCTCCATACCATTGCATGCCACAAATGATTCTGCAGACCTCTAATATCCTTGCTAAATTGTCCCTCTTCCAAGCTGATTAATCCAGGCACACTCAGTTTTTTCCTTTGATTGTTCCTACTGCCCTCCTCCAAACTGTATTTCAGAGCCCCTTTTGAGCTGAGGGGACTGGGACTTGATTTAGTGTTCAATGGTACTGGATTGCTAATGTAATGGTGTCTCCGGTTTGTTCTCTATTTCATAAAGACATAGAATCATTAAGGTTGGAAAAGACCTCCGAGATCATAAAGGTCAACCTTTGACTGACCACCACTTTGTCAACTAAATCTCAGCATTGAGTGCCACATGGAGTTGTTTCTTGAATGCTTCTGGGGAGAAATTTCTTCCTGATGCATAAATTGGTATTTGATGTGCTTGTTTGGCTTCTACCAAGAACCAAGTTGACATTTTCATGGAATTATGCATTACTCCAAGCATTGTTCCCAAGAGGTCATGGTGAGCTCAAGAGTTCACTCCACCCATTACTCCATAAATGAGGTTAGGATTGTTTGTCCACTGTATATCACTTAATTTATCTGCACAGAGACTTCTACTTCTTAATTTATTGTCCACTTATTCTTAACGTCTTCCTGCAGCTCTTCAGTCATTCTTCAGCCAGGAGTAACTTTGCATTGTCACCAAACTCTGCTACCTCACTGCTCACTCCTTTTTCTAGTATGTATCAGTATACTGAACACTGCAAGTCCTAGCACAGTCCCTGACACTGCTTGACTGGTGATTTTTACTTGGCAGCCCTTTCCCTGCCTTTAAAACAATTATTAACCAACACTTGGAGTCTTCCCTCTTGTTACACAGCTGTTGGTTTTCTAAGTGCATTTGGAAGGAGACTATGCTATAAGACTTCTAGAAATACACACAGATTATATGAATGCAATATCCACATATTAAGGCAGGACTTCTCCATAAAAAAGCCATATTGATTCTTTTCAACTAGGTCACTTTTAGAGAAACATTCACTAATTCTGTCCTCTGCTTTTATTAACTGTCCTTGAACTGACTTAGAGGACTTTTAGGTCCAAGAGTCTGTTCTACAAATGAGCAACTAGGTAGTGCGAAAATGGACAACTAGGAGAAGTCACAGCCCTAGCAAACGTAAGGAATTTTGTGGTCATAGAAGTTAACACTATGTTCCCTCACAGTCTCTTACTTTAAAGTTGTGTTAAAGATCCAAAATACAATTTTAAGATAACTAATCAATATAAACACTAACTTTCTTTCCTTGCTATGAACAGCCTCAAGAGCAGCTCATATTTCATTGGAAACCTGTTACAGAGGTGTGAAAAAAAGCACTGGGAAACTGAACCAAGTTAATTGTGGATACAATGTAGATTTAGAAGTGTTCTTCTGAAATACCATACAAATCCATATAAGGCTATTGTGATTACTTTGATTAAAATTTCAGCTTCTGCTGAAGGCTGAGACTTACTCAGCAGGAACTGCTGTCTCACTAACCTCGTAAGGCCACAGTGCCATCATCAGAAAGCTTATTTGGGTCAAGAAAAACTTTGGCATCGGCATCCAAGGAGTCTTGTACATATAAAACCCGCTGATTCTGGAGCCCTGTATTGTAGAAGTGAAAATACCTAAAAGAACACAAGAGGGAAAAATTAAGTAGGAAGAACTCTGATTTTCAGTTAGGCAAGCATAAAAACTTATGTATGAGGTTGTCATGAAGTGAATGAAAGACAGATGAATAGATTCCAGAAACACAAGTTTCACAAGTAGCAGTCATGGCTAGGATGTATCCAAAATATCCTTTAAAAATAAAAGCTGCATTTGCCACAGTGCATTTCAAAGGATTCTAAGTATACTATGAACTCCACATAACTGTCTATGTTAAACATCTCTGGCAGCTGCAGCATTTCTCTGTTGCAAGTACTGGCACAGGATCCCATCCCTTATGTTCTCAGCTTTGTCATTCACACAGCTGCTTTAAATCCATACTGGGTGACAGACTCATGTTCAAATGAAACACAACCAAAACTGTTTCATCTGTATTTACCAATGTCCCTAAAAATGCGTGTTTGAAAAGGCTGTAGGAACAGACAATTACAGAGTTGTCTTTAGTGAGTGATACTCTTCACATCCTAAGACACTACAGAGCTCAAAGAAATTAACACCCATATTCATAGAACTTCACTACACAAACACATGACTTAAAAAAACCAGACAGCAGCTTCACCTGGGGGAACAGGGGAATTTACGGAGCAACATCCATATCTAAAAATAAGTTCATCTATTCCCTAAGACTGACAAGTACTTGGGTACAAACATGGGAACTTGGTAAAGCCGGAAGGGGAAAATATACTCACAAAGGCCTGGTTAACAACATCACCTAGTCATACATTCAAGTAATAACAGTAATGTTCAGCAAGTGCAAAACTGAAAGATTAAAATAAAGAGAAGAAAAAGAAAAGCTGTTTTCCATTTGACCAGGTATTTTCTTGCCAATTTTGTCTCTGCAATGCTAGGCAACAAGCTGGGAAGCAAAGGTCAAGCAATGAGACAGACACAGCACCTCCCTGGGCACCCTTCCTTTCCGCAGACTCTACAGAACAGCTCATCAGACACTGTCCTTTAGCAGCTATTCTTCAACAGAAAACCACAGTAGTTAAATTTAAGAATTTCTAAGTGTCATGAGAAATTCAGAAAATTTTTCAAATAGAATAGTTCCTTACCCCACACCTTACTTAGTGTTATTTAACTTTGTAGAGACCTCTTGATTGCCTCAAACACCACAATATAGGGCTTTTCCGTATTATATTTGAACTGCTCTGATTTAAATCCAGCACATGCCAAGAAATAAAGTATCACTCAGAAAGACTAAAAAGCCATCTATTAAAGTCAAAGTAAAGTGTCATAAATTACAAGCACATTAAGCTCCTGGCACAAATGTTCTTCCTGGAGGGTAGTCAGCTGCAACAAATTAAGAAATTTTATCTCTTAGTAGAGACTGTATTTATCACTGCCATGAGCACTTCTGCAACATTAAGCCTTAATAACACTGAAGGTAACAACACCCAGACATTTGTACTGTGCAGGGAGAACGGATCAGAGAATCCAGAGCAGTCACTGACCAGACCTGGTCACCTGCTACATCTGCATGAGCATCACATACAAACTAACAAGCTTTGCCTGACTCAGTAAGGCACAACTTCCCCAGATGCAGCATTATCCTAAACAGTTCCACTGCTTCTGGGCTTGAACCTGATACCGCTATACACTGACATGTTGTGCCACATCCATGACAATTCAAATCCACATTGAATCCACAAACAGTGGGGATTCACTCCCTGCTATAAATTTTCACCAAACCCCACATGGTACAGAATTTCCCTCCCTTAGTGGCAAGAATCAGCGCCCACAGCACAGATCACTAAAACAAATCCCTCTCAGTATCTGTATAGAATTCTTAAGGCAACAAGATATCCTCCCTTTCCCATCATCTGTAGATGATGGTGAACACATACCTGGCATACTGGTGCCCACTCAACAAGCATCAAACAAATTGAAAATACTGAACAATATTATCTGTGTTTCCCGTGATTAAGAGTGGCTGATTCTTTGCACTACCTCTTTTTCAACTGCTAATACAATCTGTAGATGTTACTAAGTTAATAAGCAGTTTCTTCCCTCTACTCCCTTCCTATAGAAGCTTGCTAGTGTTTCTAGAAGAGGTCACATTAAATTCAGTAGCAGCTGCAGTCTCCAGACCTTGGGTATGACATAGAAACACTATCTCTTCACCTAGCCACAGAACTAAAACAGGGATACCAGTAGTCTAGGCACTGGAACATGGCAGCATTCATTGTTTCTAAGAAAACAGATCTTTTTCATCAGTTGCTTTAAATCCTCTAAATGATTTTTCCCATATCCCCTGCAGCTACAGGAACAGCTTTTCACAACGGAATTCCTACTTTTCATTGGCTATGACTAAACAAAAAAAGCACACCAGCCCTCAAAGAATGACCAGCATAAGAGCAGCATTCTAGCAAATATGTGGAACCAAATACACATGAAGGGCTTATGCTGTTTTCAGATGACATGCCTTTAAATATACTGACAGTGACCAAGCCTTTCTGAAAGTAACTCCTCAAAGCTTTACTTTTACAAGAATTATTCTACAAAATTGTCTGAGTTCTGATAAACTCAAAAATTCTTATTCTTCTCATAAAAAGAAAAAGCAAAAGAAGGAGATAGTATGTGTGGGAACTGGAGAGAGTCAAGCACCTTGTGCTCTGCATCACACAACCATACATTGGCTTAGTTTTCCTACCTCTCAACTATAAATACAAATATAAATTATAATTTGTTTTCCTAATTAGTAGTTGCTTCTGACTTGCTTCACATTCATCACCACCTCCAAAGACATTCCTCACATACCTTTTTCCTTTCTTGAAGTGGCAGCTATACTTAGGATAATCATAGAGTTCAGTCATTCGTTCCTTGAACAGTCCTCTGACAGGACACTGCTCGAGAAAGGGTACTGTGAGCTTGTTCTGAGCCTCCACAAATGCCTGAAAGAAAACAATCAAAAAAATATAAACTCAAGCAGAAATGCCTATTTTCTACAGAAAACATTTTCAGAAGCAATGCATCAGAGACATCTTTCCCCCATATAGATCATGCAGTGTCACACATGAAGAACCCTACATGCTTATTTGCATTATGTCACAATTCTTTGATAAGACCCAACTTGTATCTTGAATAATGACTCTCCAGGGCATACACTAGAGTAACCAACCAAAAGACAAGATATCCCTGCCTTTCCCCTTAAAAAAACCCCAAAAAACTGAACCCCCAAAAACTAAAGAAACTCAAAAAACAAAAAACCAAACAAACACAACCCTCCCCCAAAAACTAAAGTAACAACCCCCAAAAGCATAACATATTTTTAAAAACTCTCATATTTGCCTAAATGACAAATACTGCCCACAGACTGTACTATTATTTCAGGAGCTGGGAAGGGCTTTAAGATGACACAAAATGTCATGTGCTATCATCTTTCATATTATTAACATAACACACAATTAGTCCCAGACAGTATTTCATGAGAAGCCCAAAGTATTGTTCATAGATCAGTTCTTATAAAAAATACTAATCTCTGAAAACTTTGGGAAGCCTGGTTTCTTTAAAACACTCCAGCTCCCTGTCACAAACACTTAAGGACAGTGATCAAAACCATTACCACTCCAGCTGTTTGTTGCATGCATGGAAAACCTGGTGCTCTGTTGGTGTTTCATCATCCCTATTTATAGCATGGTACATTAACATAAAATTAATACCTAATCATCTTAAGGTGAAGCACAGCTGCTAACAAGCAGACATGCAGGCTTTTCTGTCTCTAACACGAGGCAGGTAGGACAGGACACTGTGTGTGGCTGTAACTCACAGCCAAATGTCGCGGTGGCAGCTGCAGTGTCACCCTCAGACTCCAGCCTCTCACCTCTAGCACGAAATCCTGTCCACTCATCTCTTGCTTACATGGGGCTCTTTCCCAGAGGTGGGTTTGAAAGAGCCTGTTGTTTCTACCTGTCCTGAATCTGTCACCGAGCGCTCAGATCAACGCATTGTAACATCTGAGTTACACTTCATGGCAGGGCATGACCCACTGGAAGAGCAGGGCTACAATCCACATTGCACAACTTGTGCTTCACAAGCCTTCAGAAAAGCCAGCTGTTGTACAGGCAGAGTACCTGGCACACACTTACCAGCTGCTATCAGGGTTTAGTCACATATTAATTCTTCAGGTGAAGAATTAACATGTGCACAGCACATTCCCGTGGTAAATCATGCAGCCTCCACATTGTATCCCAATAACCATCCCCCCATCATGGTGAAAGAACCTAATGAAATCTACCCAAGAATTATGTGCATCTGAATTGGTTTTCTCTAAATGGAAAAGTGAATTTCAAAGACCACATACACAAAAATCTGGACAGTGGATCCTACACAAATAAACTAACTTCTCCCAGTGCTGTGACATTTTCAGAGAAACGATGGCTTATAAAAACACTTGTAAGACCATCCAGTGTACTGGATGGGCAAAAGCACTTTCCAGTTATATGTAGTGAACAGACACTGGCACACACCTTTGTTTCATCCATCAATAACACGACCAAAATGACAACATTGCTGGAAGGGTATACTGGAACTGTGTGTTACCCACTTTTAACTGCACAGACATATCTTACCACATCTGCTTTCATTAGTGATATTCAAAGAAGAAACACAGATTTTGCCTTACAAGCATTTGTTGTACAAGAGAATGCTTACAGACTGATTATTACACTCACAGTTGTATCACTAGTAATTCTACTTTAACAGGAACTTAATATATTTTTCTTGTTTTCAATTAGTATGCACCAAAGGAGAAAGGAATTACAGATTTATCAAAGAGTTTTAAGGAGAAGAATACAGTCCGTTCGGAAACTTTCTGTTTCTACACTTTTGAGCATGAGGTTGCACTCATGTCCACTGCAACATTCATGTTTAAAAGGCAATACATAATTGAAATATTGCTCTGGGTAAAGTACAGGAACATATGTCAGCAGAAACTCTCACAGCAAACTCCATCTACCATGCTGAGCTAAATAGACGCCACTCAGGCTACAGGGCTAACAGTAACTGCACACCTTCATGAACCTAGAGAGAAAGACTTTTATTGTACCTGTAGATATCTGCATCTGACAATGTATCATAAGCCTTGAACCAGGGACACTTTGCTAGCAGGAGAGAGAACAGAATAAGGGTCCAAGTAAGGCAACTTCTTATGGCAATTTCAGCAAATAAGGTAATTTGAAAAGCAAAACAATTTCTAAAGCATTGTATTAAGAGTAATGGTCTACTTGAGGCTGAAGTGTCTGGCCATTACTTAAGTAGGCCAAGTGTTATTCTAAAAAAATAGTTAAATTAAATTACATTTAAGAAACACATGCCACAAATTCTTTTTAACCATGCTTTTTTACAACCCAACATCTTTCTACATTCTACTAAGCTACTCTGTCATGATAGTTATTCCACTGACTGTATACTTTCCAAGAAAGAGAATAAAAACTGTTTGAACATGACTAGTCTTTGTTACTAGTCTACAAAGTAGTTACAGCTCATATATATATATATTCAGTCAAGGATAGTTCAATGCAACTCCTACAAGAGAGTACATGGATTTCCTAAGTATTACAAAAAGAAATTATCAGACTTCTTGTGACTTGCCTCTCAGCATTTACTTTTTTTGTCTTTAACAAAGAAATATTCAAAGTACAACTGGAAAATTTATCAAAACGTGAACAAAACACTGGTCTATTATAACTACAAATCCATTTAGTTGTAGATTTGAGAGTTTCAGTTCTAGTCCTAATTCAAATATACGCCTGTTCAGAAAAGTACAACCCAACCCCACATGATCCCTGCTTTTTCAGCACTTGTCCATCCCTCGTGTCTGGGAACAAGCTTGACATTACTGCTTTCACTGTCAGTGAGTTAAGGTAGTGTATATGATTGACATAGCAGCAAAAGACTTTGCTGCAGTCTAAAACAGAGCTTATTTCCCACAAAGTGTTAAAACAAACCAAGAAATTGAAAGTCCAATTAAGTCAAAGCCAAGACAACAGTGAAAGTGTGGTTTTGCAGTTGTGGCCTCTGTCATTACCAGAACTGTTTCACCAGCGTAGCACATTTCAACTATGCCAGGGATGTTTCCTCAATCTGTCTTAGAAGTCAATGGCCAAAGAGCAGAAGAGCATGAACTCACAGTCTGCACTTCCTTTCCCCAAGCTGAGATAGGAACCTCCCCATCTGACCAGGGGTTCATTTTTATTCACCCATCTGGAGAAGGGACTTTGTTTGCACATAGCCGCCCTTGACTGCTCCAACCAAGCACACACAGGGGAAAAGAAAGTGATACAGCAAAGCACATCGATTCTGAACATGGAAGCGCATACTTCTTGAACAGCTTTTCCACAAGAGATTGAGGATGTGCGTTGGACCTGCTTAGACACCTGCAGATTCCAATAACCCTCTTTTTTGTAGCAGATAAATGCACTGCATACATAATAAGACCATCTTTCAGAGCCGGCTGAAAAATTCCTAAATCTATTTGACTTCCACCTAATTAAAAGTAGACTATGGGTGGCTAGAAAAAGAAAAATCCCATTCTTGGACCATTTTAGATCCAGCTATTGTGGCTTTGGGGTGATTAGACACATTTATCAATAAAAAACTGATCCACACAAGTGATGCCTCCCAGAACATCACGCTGTGATGGTTCTACCCATTCAAGGGAAGGACAGAAGCATTCATCTCAGTGCAAGAAGGGGAGAGAAGGCAAAGAGAAACCACACAACCACCTGACTTAATGGAAACCTGCAAACTATACTAGATCAGGTACAGCACCATCTGCACTCTACTCTCACTGCAAAAATACCTGATTTAGCCAATTACAAAAAAAAGGTCCACCCTTCAATGTTCACTTGTTTGTAGCTATCAAGAGTCCACATAATCATTTGGACTAGTCACAGAAAATAAATACAGTTTTTTTATACCCATAGCTGTTTTGGGTAATTTCCTTCATCCCAGTCCCTTTATTTCTACAGTGGATATCAGGTGAAACCACCATGGACACTTCACGGTTAAAACAAATCTCACATATCTTTGCTTCTTTCTCCATGCTTCAGGGAATAGCAAACTTTATATTCCACTGACTCAATACAGAAACTAAGTGAAGCCTACTCATTCATTTTCTGAGAGCACACCAATGTTTGACATGTCTATTCCTGCTACACCTAGACAAGCAGAATTCCAACATATTTGTGTATTTATTTGACAGCATTTTCTTCTGATTTCTTCTTTGAAAGAGGTAAACCAGAAAAATTCTTTAATTCCTTTCATCCAGTAACTCCTGAAACTTTGGAATAAGATGATATATTTGCATACTTACACAGGAACTCTATCCACTCCTTTTGTCATACTACTACTACTGCAATTGTGGACTGCAAAATTCTGCCAAGGTGTGTGGTTTTTCCAGCGTAGGCAAGTAAGATGCAATGACCTTCATTCCACCAATATGACATGTGTCTGGGCTGCTGCACTTCTGAGAGGATGTTATAAATCCCTATTCCTTATTCTGCCTCCTGTATAAAGTACAAGCTCTGGAGAATGTGATTCACTGCCTTCCAACTGTTCTCACCCAACCTGGTCACAGTATGTGGCTACAGAATTGAATACAGGGACACAAGAAAACAGATCTTCACATTTTCTCAATCCCTAATCTTTCACAGGATCCCAAAAAACACTTTAATAGGTGTCTGCAAGGCATCTCTAAAAGAAAGACATAACAATACCTCCCACACACAAATCCCTTTCAATTTGGCACAAAATTATCCTGTGTTTACTGTTTCTTAAAGATATTAGAATTTAAAAAATCAAAATTCTCCCAACTTTCTAAATATTTCATTTTCAATATTAATGTCCATGGCAGAGTTTTTCACTAAAACCTGATCCCGAACCTTTTTAATCCACATGAGTATTTATATATGCTGACAGATTTGTAAGTAGGGAATCAGTTCCTAACTGCACACATTTTATCTTGCTCTTGACAGTTACTGTAAGTTCTATTTGACCAAACTCAGGCTCATGAAAATGTATAAGGTAAGCACATACACAGAAGAACCTGGAAGGAATCTCACTAATGGCAAGCCACACTGTTGGATATTTTTGAATGGAGATCCTGCTCTTCATCAACTCCTTGACACAATCATGCATACTGGGTAGATGTCAGTGTTTCAGATCTGGAACTACAATTATCACTAAGTTAGTAGCCACTGCAGAGGAAACCCCCTCCACACTGTCACCTATCACTTTCTGACTATCATCCCTGCAACCCCCAATGCCATGAATATCAGAGGAACTGGCTCACAGTCATTATTTTTCATGATACTCTCTCAGTGAAAGACTGGTTCCAGCAGCACATTCTCACTATACCAGAGTGCAGGCTGAAAACACTGCAACACCTGCAATCTGTTATCACAGACACTAAGAAAACCTAACTTCAGGAGGAAAATGTATTTGATTTTCCCTTTAAAAAGGAGTAAAAAAAAAAAAATGTAAAAATGTACTCACATACTTTGTCAGTTTTTGAAGAAAGCAAGCCCAAGTTTTCCTTCTACCCTTTCCTAATTATTTTATAATGGCAATTTTAGATTTTAGATGTACTTAGGACAGTGGACAAAGCACCCTAAAATTTAAAGTATTTCTCTTCAGTATGACACCACCACCTGGAGCATTTGAACTGGCCAAGAAAAACGGGTGCAAGATAAGCACGGGTTTGGTTTCGCAAATTCTGTGATCTAAGTTATACCAAGTGTTCCAGACTTTCATAGAACCATAGAATGGTTTGGATAGGAAAGGACCTTGAAGATCATTTAGTTCAATGCCCCTGCCATGGGCTGGGACACTTGCCAGTAAACCAGGCTGCTCAAAGTGCCATCCAACCTTTCCCCCATTAAAACATAGGGACAAATTAATGGCATTGCAGTTGGTGCCATGAGATATCACACGAACTACACCTTCGTTCACTATGTACTTTTTCAATAAGTATTGGCAGGTTCTTCAAAAGCAGAGTACCAATGCACCTGGTCTGTAAAAGTGAACCACGTGAAAACAGCCATTCCCATGCAAAGAAAGGTTACCTTTGTCTGTTCACTGTCGGGATCTTCAAGCCAGCAGTACGGATCGCTGATTTTACATCCATGGTAATCTGACACCTGAATTTATAAAAGACAATAATTTAAAAAAAGACACACACACAAGCAAACTCTACCCATCAAGGAATGACAGTCAGCATGATGAAGGGCATTTGGAATTTCACAGAAGCATACAGTGCTAAGAAGCAAAGAAAGAGAGAACCAATACATTGCTCCCAGGTGAGTTACTAGTATTACCATTCTTTGGTGATGGCACCACAGCAGCAGAGTAGTCCTTAGAAAAAAACACAGAGCAAAAGAAAAATGGTGAAATGCACAAGAATTCCTTCCATGAGATAGACTAGTAAGCAAAAAAGAAACCCCACCAACCAAACCAAGACCCTTAAGGTTTTCAGGGCAAGTTATAAAATCTGGTTACTCTACGTACCCAAAATATGGTTCCTGGTTACACAAATGGTCTCTGGTTTAGCCCTCCCTACTACTGCTGCCCACCAATATGTGCATAATGTGTGTATATATATAAATAATAATTTTTAAAAATCAAAAGCCCACCCCCAAAACAACAAACGAACAAATAAAACAAATAAAACACAAAAGATTAATCCATGTGGTTGAATTTACCTCCTTCCTTCCTCCAGTACACAAAAAAAGATTAGACACCTGGTGCTAGGGCTTGTACAGTTCAGTCCTTCACTCAGCTATGAAAGTAGATGCTTCAGGATTTTTTCCACCTTTGGCTCATACGGGCAAACATTTTGGTTTAAATGCAATGTAAATCCTTCCTGGCCGGTGCACAATGCACAGTGCTTTGAGGAAGGGAAAGAAAACTCATTTTCGCCAAACTTAGACCGTAATCCCTTGTATATCCAGGTATGGTGGGAACACAGGGAGCTGGAGCTATGTTACAGATGTGCCATCCTATATAGACTATTTGCTCCTCTGCTGACGCTGCTGCAGCCCGGGCGGAGGCCTGGGTTTCCCTGACACACGCGGCGGTACCGAAGCTCCGGGATGCGCCGTGCGGCCGCTGCTCCCCGCATCCCCTGTCCCGCCGCCTGCCCCAGCCCGGTCCCCGGCTCAGCGGGCCCCGCACAAGCGGGACGCGCCCGNCGGCCGCCCCCTGCCAACACCGCGCCGCCAGCACCGCGCCGCCAGCGCCCCCTGCAGGCTCCCGCCGCGCCGGCGGCAGCGAGGGCGGCGGCTGAGGGGCGATGGCTCAGTGTCGGCCCTGCCGCCCTTGGTCTTTGCTGCAGCCTCCTGATTACCCTGCTCCGGCGGAGCTATGTGCCCGGCACCGCCCGGGTTTTATCCTCCTTATAGTAAACGTTTGCAGAAAAATAAAATCGAAGTGTTTTATTCTTTTTCCACTCGGCTCCCCAGCCTTTGCACACGGCGAGGGAAGAGGCTCGGGTGTGGGGCGCAGAGCTCCGTTCCGCGCTGGCCCGAAAACAGAGCTGCTTCCTGGGTGGGGCTGGTGCTTCGATTCTGATTCTGTGACTCAGGCAGCTCAAAGCCAGGTCACAGAATCACAGAATCGATTAGATTCTTAGTCTTAGAAAATATTTCCGAGATCATCAACCTGTGACAGAACAGCACCTTGTCAACTAAGCCATGGCACAAAATGTCACATCCAGTCTTTTCTTAAACACTTAAGGGATGGTGGCTCCGCCACCTCTCTGGGCCACCCATTCCGATGTCTAATCACCCTTTCTGTGAAGAAATTCCTCCTGATGTGCAACCTAGACCTCCCCTAGTGCAGCTTAAGACTTTATCCTCTCATTCTGTCACTGTTTGCCTGGGAGAAGAGACCGACCCTCACCTGGATAGAACCTCCTTTCAGAGAGTTGTAAAGAGTGAGAAGGTCACCCCCTAGCCTTCTCTTCTCCGGCCTAAATCTGGCTTGGTCCACTCAAACCTTTAGCGCGTTTCCATTGAACATGCCTCTACAAGTTTCCAGAGACTCCCCTTCGCCCAAAAAGTGAAGGACAGGTTGGCCACCCGGTCCCAGGGAAGACAGCCACTCCAGAACACCAACCTGGCTGGCTGGTGCTTGTCCCTTTCACCGCCAATGTCATAGCGTGTAGTCCCACGCCAGCCCTGACTCTGGCCTGCACAGCCAGTCTGGATGAAAGGGCAGCCAGTCTGGATCAAAAGGCATCCAGTAAAGGTGTTTCAAGTGAATGACTTCAGGCTCATCCATGGGGTGTTTAATTTACAATAGGATTTCTTGGGTCAGAAATCTTGCAAACATTTTTCCTCTAGGGGGAGACTCCTCCTGCATAATGGAGACACACAGGGGACAGGAGGTGGTTTGACAACACGGCTGAACTGCTTTTCTTCCAAATGAAGCTGCTGCCCACAGCCTTTGCCAAGCTGTCCTGTCCTGGGAAGGACTTCACTGCAGCTCTTCAGCCAGGGTAAACTCATGTGTATGTAATGGCACCAGCTGGAGACACGGAGTTTCGTGTGTGGGCTGTAATGGTCTGGTCAGCCCAAAGAGTGCTCATGGTTGTTCATAATGTAAACACCTGGAATGACAATGACAATAAAAAAGCATTTTAGATACGGCATCAAACCTTTATAGTTACCAGCTCAGTGTCTTGATTGCCTTCTCTCAATGGAAAGCGTTATCATCTCTAATTGGACATCTTGTGTGGAGGCTGAGGGTTGTGGACCTATGAAATATGCCAACCCCATAATGGTCACTGTTACTAGGTGACATAACTGTGTTCATCATCTTTCCTTACATCCTAAACAACACCTATATGGCTTATTTTCTCTCATTCCTTCTCTTTTGGTCATTTTTCCTTCTTACCTTGTTTCTTTGTTAATCTCCTCCCTTTGCAAGGCAGCAGGACAGCTTCTGACTACAACTGCACCTTTTGTGCTGGAACTCAAGAACATGCCACCAGCAAAGGAGGTTAATGGCAATGCCTTGACATGCCCGATGCTGATAAAAGCTTGCTAATTGTCTGAGCAGCTTGCTTAGGTAGATACTGGCAAGCCAAGGCTGTTTCTGTCTAAAGCTTCCCAGACAGAATTGTTTATGCACACAAATTTGCATCCTGAGGAGAATTATTAGCTCAATACCTCTGTCAAGCATTCGGCTTGCCAGTGTGCAGCACAAACAAGCTGTATGCACACAGTTGGTCTGGGGCTTTTGGGCAGACGACTGCAAAGTCATTTTGTAGACAGCAGAAGATGTGCATCTGGGTCAGAACTGGTTTGCATCATGAAATTGTCTTTTTCAGCCTGAAGGTATTGTCCAGGATGAATGTATGTTTGTCCAGAATGCCTGACTGTTTAGCAGCTCTGGCAAGGTTATCTGTAGTATATCTGACTGAGCAGCCCTACCTCCCAACATCCTGGGCATTTCCACAACGTCTCCAAAGCTGAGCTTCATGCGGTAAAAGCAGCCAGTGTGAGGTGTAGTGGAAGTTTTGGGCAGCTGCGCTTCCTCCACACAGCTGGAGCTCCCTGAGCGGGCGGGAGAGGGCAGCCTGGCCACACGGGTGCTCTGCGGCTCCACACGGCAGCGCCCGTAGCTCCTCAGGCTCCGGCAGCCGCTCTCAGAGCAGGGCAGGCTAATTCCTGAATGCGCTGGCAAGCATCCAGTAAGCACAGCGATTATCCATCACAGTACCTTTCAATTCGCCCCGGACACAGAGAGATGGGAATATACAAAACCCCCCCCCCCAGTACAAAGTTGCCCAATATAAGATCTTTGGACCTGTAATTTTACAAGCAGTAATTTTCTTTCAAAGGTGAGCACCAGAGACAGAAAGTGAATTTTCTCTATACTGTAAATTTCTCCCTTGTTTTTTGAGGGGTAGTGGGTGGAGAAGGAAGTGAACAACAGCAGAAGGAGCAAATGTACACTGTCGGATCTTTTCCTATCAGAAAAGCAGTTAATACAGGTTCATATAGTGTCTAAAACACTGCCCAAAACATGTCTCTCTTACCTGACACCATGCAGCCTCTGTACAAATGAGAGTGCAGTGTGCAGTCTGATAAGAGAAATCATTATAATGAAAGGTGTAGCACTTTTCTCCCTTTTTCAATATGTTTGTTTTGAAATTAAAAGTGATTCACATTAGGACTGTGCTGTGACTGAAAATTTGAAGCCTATCTTAATTGGTAGTGTTGTAGCAAAAAGTAAACTTCTATTAAAATTTTACCTTTTCTTGGGCCCAATCAACACCAGCTGATTTCAACTTTGATGTTTGCTATGTTTTTAGGATAAATTTCTGAGTAAGCAAAAATTATCTTCCTATGTTTAAAACAAAAAGTTTGAAAATCTCTCAGTAGTCTTTGTCATCTTATCACACTCCCATGTTAGCATGATTCTGATCATTTAAAAAACAGATACTGGTCTCTGCTGATATTAATTATAATTCTGCTGATCATCCAGTCATTAGCAAATCTCTTTCAGCTTAGTCAGCATCTCCACAATGACTCACTGCAAGTAGTATATTGACTCAGTAGGAAGTGAACTCATCATCTCGATCAGGGAAGATCTGACAAAAAATCTAGCAGCAAATTTTGTTTTTACCTTTCCTTGTCGCTCTTTCCCCAACCTCACTCACATTATGACATACCAATAACTGGAAACTTTTCTTCTATAGAATGAAGACACATCTGTACCTTTACCCTTGTTTTCTTATATATGTTTTTTGTTTCATTTATTTAATTGTGTGACATCAGTTCTGCTGTTCAGATGTTTATCAACAGGTGTCAGCAGAGCCTCAGTCTTGTGCTATGATGAGCTTGTGCTGAGCTGTACAAATAACTCCAGTTTCAGAGGAATGTGACTCTCAAATTGTCTCATCAGGGACCTGATGGGTTTCTATTTTGGAAGCACTGACTCAAGAGCCTAAGCCCTGTTGATTTTCAGTGATTCTCTGATTCCTAAATTATGTTGATCTACTCTACACGTTAATTATGATCATCGTGTATTGTTTATGGATAATTAAAGGATTGCTTGTTTTTTAGCTGGATTATGAAGCTGCTTACATAATAAAATATGGTTTTATTATCTCAGTCACAGAAACTTCTACATGATATAAGTCTGGTCAATATTTGAATGTACAATCAAGCAAAACAATATTTTATTGTGTTAAACTTCTCTGTATGCCATGGGACAGGATGGGTGCATTAAAGTCAGTGTCAGGCTGCAGAATCATCCTCTAGCTTGCCCTGGGTATGTGCATTGGTGTGCTCACATGTAGTTACACTGCTGTGAAGTTCAGTGATGTAGTGATGTCCACAAAGCATTAGTATGGCATTGCAATTACAAAGTAGTATTAAAAAGTATTTCATCAGGTAGGCAATCTAAACCAACATATCTAAACTGTTGTAAGAGGATGAACACACAGATCCTAGTACAACTACAGCCAATCCAAAATCACTTTTCTTTGGAGGAACTTTTTCAGACAGATGAAAGTTAAAATGTTTCAGGTTCACCTGTGGTGAAGAATAAACAAAATCCAAATCATAGACAAGACTGATGACCAAAATATTTAATTTACTCTTTTTTATTATTATTAAATGTTAACATATTATTTGCTATTGAAAGAAGGATTTGCCAAAAACCACAGATCACATAGTAAAATCTGTGCCCTTGTGTCCCTGGGTAGGTAGTCAATACTCAGGTCTCACTGCATGTGGTGTGCTTGGGTTGTTTAATTTTTCACAGAGACCTTCAATGTTTGCAAGGCTTGTAGATCTGGTGCCTACTTATGCACCAGATCACTGTGTTTCTGATGACTACATTATACTTACTTCAGCATTTCTGGAAATTAATCCTAATCTTATACAATTCAGCTGGGAATCATGGCTCAAGTATTTTGCCAAATTCTTCTTAAGAAGAAGGTTCTTGCAGAAGAAAAGTTAGAAGGAGTTGAACTTTTCTTGCTACACAGTATTTAACAGGGGAGAAGAGTGTGACATGAAGTCCAACAAAGTCAATAGAAGTTTTTGTGTCTATTTTTTTTCCCCACACTTATTTCACTGAATTTTGAATCAGCCCTTCCTCCACCTCCTCCCACCAAATATCACTCTGAGAAAAGAATTATCTTTATAAATTTAATTTTCTATCTAAACAAATTATGTTCATTCTTTTGTGTATAAAGGTAGCAAATCCATATTAGTAAAATGGAAATATAAATGTTAATTTTCAATGTTTGCTTTTGCCTTTCCAGAATATCTTTTGTTGTTGTTGTTGTTGTTGTTGTATGCTGCAAAAACACTTTCGATGCTAACTCCTGCCTATAATGTCAAAAGCAACTAAGATAATCTTTATACAGAAAAGGATGACAGTATAAATAATTCTTACATGGCAGTATCTGAAAATGGAGATAAGTATGAATTGGAAGAAGGCTTTTCATTCTTTTCCATTCTGAAAATATAAGGATAAAATTTTTCTTGCTTTGGATGAAATCTTCTGCCTATTGAAGTCATAGGAAGTTTTGTCACTGATTTCAAGAATGTAGGAACGTCACCCCTAATCTTGGCAGTGAGCAAACCAGTAGGCAGATTCCTGTTAACGAGATTATCGCATGTTGACAGAATTTGAAATACACTAAATGTAGGGAATCTGATACATTTTTCTTGGAAAGGAAAACAGTTTTAGCTCCTTTTAAAAGCCTCTACATCTAGAAATATCTTCTGCAGTCATCATCTATCCATGTTTAATACATTTTGAATGTAAGCGTTCAAATGGCTTAGAAATAAAGCTTTCTGTTATGCCTCAGAAAACATTTGATTTGGGTTATAAAAATATAGAAACTATAGATCCCTGCAGAAAGAATAAACTTTGGACTCATAAGCACCAAAAATGTGCTTCCAAGAGAGATTTGCACATGCCTTTGAGAAGAACCTCTCAATACTTGAGAAAGAAAGAAAGAAAACTATATACAATTCAACGATCACCAAATTTGAAATTCAAACCAAATTGAACACTGTGCTAGGTTATCCAACAAAGTAGTGCTTTAACCACCCTGTATAGCAATTAATTTAAAATATTGCCACTAAAATTCTACAATGAAGGCAAAAATAAAAGAAATTTAAAAAATTCAATTCCAGAAGTGCCTTTTAAGAAAGGCACCTGATTTCAGTAGACACTAAATAATAATAATAATAATTATAATTCACTTTTTTAACATTTAGGGACAACTTTAGCCTCTTCCTAGTCTTGAAACTGAATAAAACATTCCAAAGATCCTGAATATTACATCTCTGTATTTCTAGTACTGCAGACTCTGTGTAATACAGATTTGGACCAGAGCTTCACTGTGCTGTTTTCCACACATGGCCAGATGGCAGAGATGCTCTATGCATTTATGATCTACTGCTTTCAATCAAAGTGAAGAACACAAAACAACAGGTAGCTTACATTCAGAGACATGCATGTAACACTTGCAGCATGACCATAATCTGGTGTTTTGCAGCCTGTGGGAAAGGAAAGCTGCTGGGGAAAGGTTGAAGGTGCATAAGAGCAAAGTTATGTATGTTTTTACAGAGAGCTTCACATTGCCTGGCAGAGCAATGTAGAAAGAGGGCATTACTGATGTGAAAGGTTCCTGAATGTGTGCTGGCAGATGGTGCCACGGGTTGTCCAAGATGGCAGCGTGGCTGCAGTCTGTACAGAGGAGAATTATGTTGTGCTTGATGTCGGGGGAATGGATGGGAATATGGCAGGAGAGGGGAAGCCTGCTACAGCTGTGGGCATGGAGGAACAAGCAGGAAATAAGCTCTGTCGAAATCAGGGAGAAGCATCTTGTGGTGAAAGGATGAAGGCTGGACTGGTAATTTTAGCTGCGTGGAAGTATGAGGAAGGTCAAAGCTTTGAAGTTTTGTGTATCAAAATTTACAGAGAGCCTCAAGAGTCCTAGACTGAAGGTGCTGGACAAGCTCAAGGCCCAAGCAACAGAGCAGCCAGTGATGTTAACCACAGTGACTGGAAAAAGCAGTAGCAAGGAGAGCTTAGAAGACAGATTAAGAGCTCTGGTGAGCCATACTGAGCTTGAGCTGATGGCGAGACATTCAGAGAGAAGCAGACTGAGCTTTGGGCTTGGACAGACTGGAGCAGACGGGTGGATTTGAGTCATCAGTGTGAGCAGTTGGGCTTGTGTTTACAGGCGACCTTCCCCAGAGAGGAGGTGCCCTTTCCAGTGGGAGGAGGGAAGCTGACCAAGGACAGAGCCCTTTGGAGCTCACAGAAGACTGGAGAAAAATGAGGGCATGTTATTCTCCTGTTCCAATATGTGATTTGTTGATAAGAAAAGCTTTTAATAACTAATTTTTAACCTTACAACCAACACTTTAAAAGAGATACATTCTAATGTAGTGTGGGGCTGGTACAGAAGCACTATGGGGTTTATTCAGTAAATGGTCACTTTTGTAGAAGAATTTTAAGTTTATCAAGTTACAACAATATCACTCAAAATTAATGTCTTTCATGAATTCTGTGACTTCCTTCTCTTGGAGAATTGTGCAGGAATTTCAAAGATCCAATACATACTAGAACAAGTTAAGCATTTTCCTACATCTGGAAATTTTATTTAAATTTTTGCAAACTTTTTTTTTTTTTTTAGGTTTTCTATCCCTATGGTTTCAAATTCTGACAGAAAATATGAAGGAGAAATTGAGACAAGTTTCATGAATATAAATTTCTCTTCTGAATATTTTTATTAAGTGTTCTCCCTTTGCATTCAGTCTAGACAGAAGAGATGTTTTTCAGTGCCTGGAACAGGTTCCTGAATACAGACAGAAAACGTGGAACAAATCAGAGAAATTGCAGAAATAAGTATGACACATTTGTGTAGAAAAAAATTCCACAAAAAAATTGCTCTCAAACTTCCCTCTAATTCATTGCATCTAATTGATCTTATTTATTTTTGCCTCTTGGCAGGTGTCCTATTCTAAACTCTGCACATGCCTGAGAGTCATCAAAATGCACAGGACAGGGCCAAGGTAAAACAAGACCTCTGCCCTATAATTTCATAGACCAACTATTCCAAAGCACTGCTGAAATTACCCAGGTCAGAAGAACCCTTTATGAATCTTGAAAAAAAAATTTAAACAAGCATTTGTGCTAAATAACAGTGATGTTATTTAGCTCCCCTTCGCCCCATTCCTCTCATATCTAGTGGGATTGTGAAGTGAATATTTTTCATCCATTTCTGATGTTTAGTTTCTGTAGAACCAACAAACTGCTGCAGGTTATTTGATCCTTTACAGAAATTATTTAATTATCTACAGTTAAATATTCTAGAGGAAATAAAAGTACTTGGGAAAGAAAGCTAAATGAGAGAAAAGCAAGAATTAAAGACTAGGACACCACATCTTCTGCAAGAAGGGTCTTGCTTGCCTGGTAGACTTTCTTTGATCTCTAATTATGTTAGATGTTATGTTGTCGGTGTTAGTGCTGTAAATAATCCCTCTCTGAATTCACTAATTAAATCTTTTAATATTATTCATTCCCTCCTACCAAAACTTACTTTAGTAATTAAAAATGTCAGGGTAATTTATTCTGGTTGTATGACTATTTTGTCAGTTATTTATTTAAATAATTTTATTTTATTACAACCTCACAAAAATTCATCCTCATCATTTAATTAGAGATGTATGTGAAAAGCCAAGGGGTATTTTGAGTTAGGCTGTGTTGGTTCACTTTATTTATGCGCTTACTCTTGCGAACTTCAGAGTATTTACAAAGGTATAAAGGGTAACAGTTGTTACCGCACCAAGTAAAACTTGCAAAATATCTCCATTTGCTTCATGATAAGCATGTTATCTAAATCTTGTAAGCACTAAAGAGATCAGAGAAAGAAATGTACCTTTCTCTTGTGTAATGCTACCTGGATTTTCTTTTTGTCTTGTGGGAGACGGGCATGTTGCTGTAAACCAGCCTTCTTAATCACTTGTGCACTCACTGCCCTTTTACTGATACCACTCACATGGAGAAAGACACATTTCTACACAGCTCTTAGGATTTCTTTTTTACCAGAGCTAGCTGAAGGCAGCTGCCTACATCAGATCTTTGCTCACGCTGGCAGCTCTGAGCTGGGGGGTTTCAGCCAAAGACAGACACAGTGGGGCATCAGACAGACTTGCTCCAAGATTCAAACCTTTGGTAAAAGCACAGTAAATTTAGTAGCCATGCCCCTACACCTACTAAAGAAACTGAATTTGTCTTCTAGTTTCAGGATAATAAACCTATCAGCCTCATTTCCTGGAGAGTGCTGAAAATAAATTCAGCCAGAGCCCTTGTTCCAGGGAGGGGAAAGTTGGCAAGTTGTGTTCTCCAAGGGAAATCAAACAGAACAAGTCCCTTGGTTGGAAACACAGGGCAGCCTTCCTTTTTCCCTTTGCAGAGCACTGAGCTGAAATCATGGTTGTCTGAGTTAACCCTTTTTTATTCCCTGGAGGCAGACTGATATGCAAAATAGACACTGTGCCAAGCACCAGGCTGGAGCAGGTGGCTTGCCTGCTGAGCCATCTACTTCCTACAACCCACCATAGCCAGGGGAGGTCAACCCCCCTGATTTACTCCTCTTCACTTTTCAGGATGATTTGCTCACCAGTGAGGAGAGGCACTCAGCGATCAGACAGAGCTGAGCCTGACACTTCACAAATCACATAAAAAAAAGAGATTTATCCATGTCTTCCCCATTGCCATTCAACCCCTCCAATCCCCCTCTCAATGTGTCCCTGAATGGGCAAGATCGGGTTTGGAATGACAGCGAGGAATTGAGGAGAGCCTTAATTGCTCAGCTCCCTGGAAGTCTGTCTTAGAAACCACTCAACCAGCCCATGGCTCATGGCTGCACTGGTCAAATAGTCAGGCTCATGATTATAGGCTGGTCCTCTGTGGAACCTCATGCTTCTATCACTCCACCAGATCCTCGCCTTTCCTCAAGTACAGCAAAGGACATCTTTACCATGTGTGAGCAGAAATCTTATGTTACCTTATGCTGTGTTGATTAAACTACTTGAAGATCCTTCTGGAGTGACTCAGGGAGGACCCCACCTGGTCTAGGGAAACAGAACTCTGGAGTGACACCACTGGAGGACCATCAGCAGGTCTGTTGTCCAGCTTGCACCTACAAAGCAGGTGATGAGTAACTAGCAGGAAAAGTTTTCAGCCCATATACCTAAGCCTGTCTGCTAATATCCGACTTAACTGTGCAGTGGAGACATCTTGCATTGTTTTGCTACGAATCTTGCAGAATCCACTACGGTCCAAAAGCATGCTCTGAAAGCTCATTTACCAGTACATACTATGCTGTCTGGTACAGTGTAAAATGCCCAGTCCCATGAACTCAGGTCCCCTCCTCCTTTCCCCTGCCCTTGCATACCTGCACACTCAGCACTTCCCTCACATAAAGCTTGATCTGTCCCTAGGTTTGCTTATCACAGTCTCAAGAGTAAGTACTATGCAAAGTTAAAAATCTGTTGAGCACAAGGGCATTTGACCCTGACCACAACCTGCTGTTCCTTTAACAAACAATTAAGACATTCCATGTGTGACTAAATTTGAAAGCAAACCCAAGAATTAACCGGCTTGTTTTAAATAGGGATATAAATAAGAACCAGCCCAGCCATTGCCTAAGAGATAGGCCAAAACTTTGGGGTTCAATAAAAGTTCAGTCACTTCCGAAGGTCGAATATTTATTTAGGGAACAGGGTCATAATTTAGGGAAAAGGTCTTTATTTAGGGATTTTAGGGAACACAATGTCCCCCTGAATCTCATTTCTGTTTGAGTAAGTTTCCTCTGAGTATGGATGATGCTAAAGGAAAATAACAAAGCTAAATCCATTCTCACCTAGCACGAAAAGTATTTCTGTGGGACTTCTAGTTCTAGTGTGTAGTAGCAACAAACAAAATAGTTACAAAGGTATCTGCATAACTCTGTATTATGTGTCTATCTCATGGCTTGTGAGAAGAGAATGCAGTAAAAAAATCTGCATTTAAATCAGGCTTAACATAGAAGCTTGGCTGGCATAACACAGATTAGCTTTTAAAAAGATGCTAACAAAAATATTCAAATTTTAAAATTTGTGACACCTTGCTTGATCAATTTCATTAGAATGGCAAATGCCATTTCTTATATGAGATGGTTTATTAGATCCTTAAATAAGTTAATTAAAATACATGTTCTAGATGTTCATATAGTTATGTGTTACAGTTCTGGATCATATAACTCACGAAAACCTGAAATAGTTTTAATGCTCTCTCTAGGTAAAAAATGCCATAATAAAACTGCACGTATCAGGAGAATTTGAAAGTAGCATTTTAGCATGACTATTTTCTCAGTGGCAAAAAAATAGATGTAAGGGGAACTTTGGTTCTGCTTAATAGTGTGAAGTTAACAAAATCAGTAATTAAGTTATGAGATCATTGAAAGTGACTATACCCACACATTTTTCGAGGTGATATGGAGTGCAGAGGGTTCGTTTTTCAGGGTTTGTAGATTGAAGATTACACATTAACCACTAACCTAACTGATAACTCCATGGACAGAGTCCGTTCTTCTATGTAACATAGCCTCGCTTGTCCCATGCATGCTGTTTTATGAGAGCTCTAAAACTTATGCTTGCACTGCTTTCTTGCAAATTATTTTCCACGTAGGTCTTTCCTAAAGGAATCAGCAAAATATCTGAGGATTTTCATGTAGATAAAATGAAACCTTACATGGAAACTACTACAAGGAGTAGTTTTACTTCAGAATACAGAATTGATCAATTATTTTTGTTGCTGCTGGATTGAATTTGGAAGAGCACTGCTGTTTGCCCAAGAATTGCACACTACAGGCTATCACTGCACAGTGTAAAGCTTAAATACTTGAACGTATTTCAGTACCTAACAAGTATTGTATTTTCAAAGAGGCTGGGTACATGAGCATCTTTGTAATCTTAGTGCCTACTACATCAAATCAAGAGCAGTAACAAGGAGAAGAGGTTTTCTTGATGTTTCTGACACTTCTCCTTTTTGTGAGAGATTTTCTCTGAGTAGCAGAGAAATTGTTAATATGTCTGAAGTTGCTGGTTTAATATTCTGTTTTAACAACAGATGAAGGTAAGCACATTGTTACAGCAATCAGTACAATAGTGAGACCTGTTTTGAACAGAAGAAGTTTTCATGCAATTTTTTAAAGAAATGTTTCATGGCAGTATCAGGGTTCAGATGAAAGTCAGAAGATCTGTTTGTTCTGTAAAACACAGGAAAAAATATAAGCACACAATGGTATTATTATCTTCCTAATTAAAATCTTTAGTGTTTCATGCTATAAGTGAACTGAAATTGTGTAGCCATTATAGTAAGTTAACACTCAGATACAACACAGTGGTATCAATATTGAATTCTATCACCCTGTAGATCCTTTGGGATAGTTTTTTCTTGCAACCTTCTGTAAATAAAGTGAACACATACCATTCATTATCTAGTGCATATTTTTCTGTATGCATTTGTGGCATTAACAAAACATTCATTTTTAACCACATAATTCTTTATGTCTCTTTTTTCAGACATGCTACAAAAATGTTTCAATCACCATGATGTTGAGGTTTTCTATTATTGGTAAAAAGAAGTTACAGATCTTTTGTTGAAATCAAAAGGATTCAGAGCATTTCAGTGTCCATATTTGCAAGATAAAAGTTGAACTGAATCTTTTGACTCACCCATTTGTTCCCACTTCACCATCCTAATGCATTTTCATTACATGGCATATTTTATTAACCATATATTTAATATGTGCCTACTATTTCAAATCCACTAATTAATACTGTGATATTTCAGCAGGATTTTCAAAAAAACCCAGCCCCAATACTTTGATTGCTTTCCCCCAAATTTCTGCTTTTCCAAGAAATTTCAAATTAACAGCTTTTCCACAATAAAAACTGAATATCAAAATGCAAAGGAAAATTGTCCTTAAAAAAGTTTTATTTTAAAACTAGCAATGGCAATTTTCATTTGTAGTCATTGAAAAAATGCATTTCTTCTCTGCAACATACAACAAATAAATGACGTTTTCACTCAGCTGTGGCAATAGCTGCCTTTTTAAAAGGCTTCAAACTCAAAAATATTTAGAATGCTTTGATTAAGTTCAGAGAAATCATATATTTTTGATTTCCTGAAAACTCTCTTTAAAAGGCAGATAGTACCTTCTTGTTTGATTTTTGCCTCTTTCGAGGAGGTCCTTAAAGATCAGAAAGTTTAGAGGTCAATGAGATGGTCTGACCCTTAGTAAGTGAACCCCTAATTATTCCAAAAGACTGAGGCATTGGGGATCTGGGATCTTCATTATTCTCTGTAATGCGGTGTTTCCACTGAGCTCTGTTGAGAGATTCCTTTCCTCAATCAGTTCTTTGCCTGCCCAGCAATTCTATACTTTACATTCTTGTTTTGCAGATAACTCAAAATCTGTCAAATGAAATATATACTTCATCTTTCTTATCATATTGTTTTACCGCAAATGATGCAGTGCATGGTATACAATTCTAAAATAGCACTAGAAACTATTATATTCTGCTTTCAAAAGTGAGGCTCTCTGAAGTCCATAGATGCTGGCAATGTCTTTTGAAACCTTCAGGAGCTTGATCCAAAGCAAGCTCAAGCTAATGAGACATTTTCCACTGACTTAAAAATGTGATTCCTCAGAGTGTTACATGTTACATGTTACAAAGAAATAGGTACATTTTACTTTCAGGCTTTTTAGGGTGTTCTGGTGTGGAGTTTTTTAAACAATCCGTTTAAAGGCTAGCTCCAAAATCCACTGAAGGCTGAATCAAGCTGAAAATTCTGTTCTGTGAGTATTAAATATTTCACTAAGGCAAAATTCAGCTCATAAATGAACCCATCTCTTACCCAGCTGACTAGATCCTTCTTCATCCTGCTTTGCCCTTCTACTGAATATAAGCTGACTAGTGCCCATTCTTGCAAAGAAAGACCCTTATACTGAGGCAGTTTATTTGCAGTTAGATTTAGTGACCTGTGCTCCTAAGCTGTAATGATCAATGATAGAATAATGCAAAGGTTTCAGGCTCTAGACCCCCTTTTCTTTGGGTCTTTTATGAACAAAATGACTAAGTATTATCTCACCCATATTCTGAGAGATGCCCATTTTTTAATGTATTTTATTAACACACATGAGCCTGGTTAAAAATAAGTGAGAACTGGGGAATTCATTCAATAAAAATAATGACTGACCAGGAGTAAGCTCCAGTTAGCAGTTCTGCATGAGTTAAATATGATATTTTACTTTGTCACTGCTATATACCTCAGTGAAATGGGTTAGCCTTATTATAAAGAAACAGCAAGATTTTTGTCTTTCACCTATTTTTATTGCAGGTTCCTGTCTTTTAACTTTGATTTGTATAGCTGCACTGTCTGCTGTGTGCTGGTGTCCCCACAGGACCCTTTGTTTCCTACCTTTGAAAACATTCAAAACAAACAAGACCCTTTCTCTTCCCATAGACAGTACACATAATATTAATGGTTATCTACCTGTGATAAGCAGAGCAGTATCATTTTACATGACTTGAAAGGATCATCCATATCGTCAAGCACAATTAACTTGTCTTACTCTCACAAAATGGGCTGGGGGAAGTTACTAAGAGGCCATACTTCTTCACATACCTGGAAAACAGTTCCAGGACAAGGAGACACCCAAAAGACATGAAAAGATTCTAAACAACAAGCATGGTAGGCTTTCTATTGAGAAAAAAAGCTGCACTGCACCTTTTTGATGTGATACTCTGTGGCGCCTGTGTGTGTATTTACTGACATGATCAGTTGCATACAAGTTTGAACAAGTTGAGCTGCAGGATTTAACTTCCTGGTTATCCCACTTTTAGAGAAGAAAAGTCTTTGAAATATTTCTGGAAAACAGAGTGAAAGTTGTTTTGAGGATATATCCAGACTTCAATAAAAAGTATTCTGAAATGTCACAGAAAGTGCACTGTTTCTCTATCCAGGTTTTGTTTTGTAGCCTACCTAGATCAGAAGAGCAAACTAAGAATGAGTGGTAACTCCAGTTCTCTGAAGGAGGCTTTCATACCCTATGTACCTTTCAGTTCTCAAAACTAATAAGTGAAACAAAGATTCTGCTTAGAGGAGAAAACGTCCAGGTAACCACTGTGTGGAGAACAATGTCTGTAATTTAGCATGTTAGCATATCCCCTCTGAGTCAGCACTGAATTAGTGTCCCAGCTGATGTTTAGGGTACTGCCATACTGTTCCATTCGGATGTAATGATGTTGACCACTTGGGCTGTGGAGAATGGCACAGCAGTTTTCACAATAACACAGCTATTAAATGTGTGACGTGACCAAATGCCATATCAAAGTACTGCTCCAGCCACATACATCATTCCTGCAATTAAATTAAATATATTTCACTTCCTGTCTTAAATAATTGGGTAGTACTGCTGCCAACAAGGTGCTGACTTTCAACAGAAGAATGATTGACTGTCAACAGCACATCTCACATCCTTTATCATTTGGAGTTTTTTCCTGAAATGCTATAGGATCCTTTAGGAGAAAGTGACCCAGTTAATGTAAATTTTTTCTTTATTATTAAAATCACAAATTTGAATCTGCCATTTTCTTTTTATTACTAATGAAAAAAATCTTTACAATGCCAATCGTGTCGCATCTTTCCCCAGTTTAATATGCCTATATAGGGAGAGATGGTCAGAACAAAGTTAGCTTTTCTTGCTCAGATAAAATTTAAAATAGAGAAATAATTGTACGATGCCTATTTCCCGTGTTTTTATTAAAAAAGTCTGTAGATTTATTTTCTTCAGCAGAAAAAAATTTCTTTAGAAGAAAGCAAAGGTATTCCCAAATAATTTCTGTCCATTTTAAATTATTCTGTGATTCTGTGAATTATTTCTATGTGCATTTTCACCTGGATAAGAAAAGAGAAGATGGAAACGCTTCAGACATCCATTTTTATTTCTTTGACAATGATTAAAGCTAAACTGGTACGTCTTGGTAAAGAAATCAAAGCGTCCTTTCCTCCTCTTATGTTGCGTCAAAATTTTTTGCCAGCCGTACGCTGGGCGAAGGCAGCCTGCATGAGAATCGGGAGGCTCACAGGGGTTCAGGACGGGTTGCAGAGGGCGAGTTTTGTCCCGCAGGGAGAGCGGTGTCCCCGCGGGGCAGCGGGGGCTGAGGACGGACCCGCTCTGTCGGTGCTCGCAGCCCACGGCTGCTGTAACATGAAGCCCGGCAAAGGTCAGCGGCCGCGCTCTGTAGTCTGCTCCCTGCCTATCTGTGCCATCTCTTGAAATAACAGCGACTTCCAGGACTCCTTCACCTTCTTCCCTCTCCGGCCCCGGCAGCCCTTCCCTCCCCAGCCCTTCTCTGGCACACATCCTTCAGCGCCACTCTCTTTTCTTCCTTGAGCTTTTCCTGTTGTCATCACAAAGACCTCTATGTCCTTTATTGTACTGTGTCCTCTCATTGCCTGGCTCAAAGGCTATCTCTGGCTCTGGAGATAAAGTCTCCACTAAGAAGGATGGAGATTTAATTTGGAAAAAAAACACCATAAAGGGTTAAGAAAAAGAAACATTCTGGTGCTCTGTTTGGGGAACAAATCCACTCTCTCTGTTGTTTAGTCGCATAGGTAAATTCAAAAATTGCCCTTAATTATCTACTCTCTCCTTATCATACCCAAACTTTGTGAATTTCCTGAAAAATCTATTTATGATCTGTACCCTTGAAACTTGGAAGCAGTTCATTTGAGAGAAGCTTCCAAATTACTCTGCCAAGAGGATTACTAAAATAGACCCGCATTGTTATTTTTGAGTATTCGTGACCCTTCATTCGTTTGTTTGTTTTAAAGGGATTTTTTTGATTGAAGCTGTTTTGCCTTGGTGACAATGAAAGTTGAAAAGGGTGTTTCAAGCAATCAAAAAGTAATTGTTTAAGTTTGCAGTGCAAATTATTTCAGAGTGATCTGTGTATTTGAAAGAATGAGACTGCTTCTGTAACTTGCTGTATTACGTGGTAGATCAGAACTAAAAAATATGTACTGTACTAAAAAAACTTCACTAACCTGGAACTGGAACTTTGTGTAGAAATGTAATTTCTTATATACTTTTAGGACATAAAGCCTTGCTTAAATTTTCTTCTGAATGAGGAAACTGTCCCTGCTGCAAGACCTCTGCAAGAGGAAGGTATTTGTAGTAAAATAGCTTGAAAATGTTCCTAGGACAGACAAATAATCTTTAAAAACTTCTGTGTGCTTTGCCACAATGCTTTTCCTGGTTTCAAAAAGACATCTCATCTTGTACAGACAGAGGAATCAAAATAAAATCTGATTGCTGAAGATACATTACAATTTAGGAGCATCCTTTTATGCACTCCAGTGAAGATAAATCTCTTCCTCAGCCCCGAGTACCTGCAACCTTTCAGGACTGGGCATTGAAGCAGTGCTCTGAACACATATATATATAAGCGTATTTGTGAATAATACTGTACACATTCATGTTGCCTTCTCAACCTTATGGTACCTATTAATCAGTGATTTGTTTGCATTGCTTATCCTTTAATTTACTTTTGAAGCTCCTAACACCCCAGGCAGATCTGAAGTCAAGAATTATGGACATGGTGTGTCCTTCCTGGAAGTTTCACTGGGAGACTTCTGAAAGGAAATTGTCAATTTTCACACAGAGAACAAATATTCCTTGCCCTTAACAAATACATAGACATCTGACTATGCCATTGTCAAATGTCCTTAGATAAACACCCCTCTCATAAATCTGGTGGAATGATATGCTATTTACAAGAACATCTACTGAAAAATAATATTTTAGATCCAGAAAAAACTACTTCTTCAAATTATAATTTCTTAAAATTATGGATTATTCTATAACTCCAATGAATAGACATACTTATAGGAATATGCATGCATTTCTGTCCCCCAAACCCTGTGTTTATTTTCTAAAAATGGTGACCAAGACATTGTCTCCATTAAGATAAGTGGTAGGATTTCAGGTCAATAAATCAAACTGATATCTCACTGGAGGAAGTCCTAATCTTTACATCTCTTCCACCTTTCTTTTACACTATTACTACCAGAATAGCCCATTTATTTGACAGGTAAAATTATAGTAAAGAGTGACTGATGTGAAATAAAATCATGTAGAAATTGTGTGAGTGAATGGTAGAAAGTATTTAATGGCTTTGTGGCCATAGTGAATAATTCTCTTGGCTTTGATAGATTGATTTAGACTGCAATCTAGAAATATTGTCATAAGTCCTGCTCATCCTACATGGCATCACAGCTGCCACGTTTCTGTCATCTCTTTCCAGTGAAAAGTTTCCATCAAATCTCAGTAGATGATGACCTAGCTTTGCTTATTTATGTCCTTTTGGTGCAGTACAGCAATGTGACATACACAGGCTTTTGAAGCTGAGGAAACATCAAATGGCACAGGGCACTACAGCATATAAATTATCTAAAGCTATTGAAAAGCTTTTCTTTCTCAGCTTCTACAAACCATTATGTGCAAAAACCAAGAGATTCCCATGCCATGTGAAGACCATCGGCAGCAAAACTCTTCCCCTGCTCTAAAGAAACTCAGGGTAATAAGGATGATGGTCTCTGTGGAAGACAAATTATCAGATTAATGAATGAACTCCTGTCTAAAGAATACTATAAAATCCATCAACTTCCCTTCCAGGGGCCTGGCACCTTGAGGCTCAATTCTTGGACTTGCTTGCCTTACATAATTGTATTTGGAACAGAAATTAGAACACATTTTTCAACCATTGAAACAACAGGTTCTGAAATAGCTGCAAGAGTTGACAGAGAAAGAATACAAAATTACTTCTAAGATAAATTTATAAATGGGATTAAATAGCAAGATATGATGATGATGATGATGATGATGATCTCCAAGCATGGACATTAATATTTAAGCCATCAGGCTTGATTAGTTTCATGTCTGGACCTTCTAATCAGCACTAAAATAAATGTGATCTCATTTCATGAGATGAATTGTGTCACGTTAAGGAAAGGCTTCACTTTTCTGCTGGCCACTAGCAGAGACCAAAGTTTTTTTTTTTTTGTCTTGACATTAAAGTTGACTCCAAACTTGGTTTGTGTTTGAAGATGATTTCTTCCTGCTCCCTTCTGCAGCAATAAACTGCCTACAGTAAGAACAAGGATATCACATAGGATGTGCTGGGGCTCCTATCTGCTCTTTTGGGTGCATAAAGTAACCACTAGATTTGTGATCAGGAGCACATTTTCCCTCATGCCCAACTGGTGAGGCCCACAGGTGTCTGGAATGCAGTGAGGGCTTCTCTACAGAGGCATAAATAAATCAATTCCTGCAGCCCTGTGAGCAAACCAAACAGCAAACATAAACAGGATATTACCATATTACCAGTGATCATGATTTCCCTTGCTCCCTTCTTGTGGCACTACACGGTCCTGCAAGAATCTTCACAAATCTTTTTTTCTGTGGTGTGCTGAGAATTATATGGTTTGTGGGAGATGAAGACATGTGCAATACATGTGCTCAGCATCCTTTTAGGCCTTTTGTCTGGGCCCCAGTCTGTGTGATACTCTTAGATTCCACAGTATATTAAAAGAAAAAAAAAAAAAGGGAAGTAAAAAAAGTCCTGGATTCTATACCAAATCCAAATAATGCACTGGGTGCCTTTCCTCTTGGGAAGAAGACAAGAAAACAAACATTTTATGCATAAATGATGCTACTTGTGCTACTTAATGCATTAATGACAATTACTTGCAAACTTATGATGATTGAGCTGTAAGACTCTAAAGCACAGACTGAAATAAAGTACTGGGAAAGTAATGTGGACAAGCAGAGATTTCACTGTATAACACTGTAAGTATTTTTAGCATGCTAAGCATAAATTTCCTTCAATTACATAGACATGTGAACTCACAGGTAAATGTAATTGCTAATATTCCCAGCGTGTGTATCTAAAATATGTTATGTATTGACCCTTTGTACTGTGAATAAGTGTACTTAAAGACACTTTAGTGTAAAGTGTTACTGTCTGCTAAAGATCTCTTCACTAAATGTTTGTAGAGTCCTGAGTGGTTTGCAAGTCAATTAAACCACTGATGGAACAGAGATAAACACTTCCTATTGAGAAATGTCACATCAGTCTTTCTGCTTCATTTCATTGTGTCATTTAATGCACTGAATGGCATTCAAGTGACACAGCACCAGCTATGATATCATGGCTTGGGCTTCATAACGTGCTGAGCCACGTGCAAATGGATAAACAATATCGTAGTTGTACAACTGGCACAGACAGCAGAGACAAGCTGGCATGTATTTATTTTTAGGGCACACTAACCTGCAACTGGAGTCTTGATAAATGGATTTTCTCCTATGCATTCCTCTCTTAGGAGCAGCATGCAGGCAAGTGCTATTTAACACCTGCTAGCTCTCCCTTCCTTGAAAATTAAGAAGTGTGGCTACCAGTGTTGTCAGGATCGTTTTAGGATTAGGTTTCCTCTTGCTTTCTACAAATGGGAATGTCAGCAAACACTGTCACTCTGTTCTACTTGATATATCACTCACATTTTTCAGGTTAATAGATAAGGCACTGGAGTTTCAGGAGTGCTAACAAGTTGCAGTTCAGGTAGTGTTCGTAATTTTTCAAACAGATGAAGTATCTACCTATTATAAACTGTCTTTATGAAGAGCTCAAGAGGTCCTTATTTCTTAAGAGCTATGTAGTTATGAGGAAGGTAAAAGCATTCTTGGTGAGCAGAGAAACCATATGTCCCTATTTTAATATGAGGCCTTGTAAATTAGGTTTTAAAATACTTCAAAGCTTCCAGATTTTTATTTCATTGTGTTGATGCTCTAGCATGTTGTTTAATAGCAACAAAATATATGTCCAAGTTGACTTAGAATTCATTGTTATATTGAGTACTATGTTTCATTCAAGTCTAAATTGTGGAGGAAGTATACAGTAGTATTTGGAAGTATTTGGTGAGAGAAACACAGAAAAAAGAGAAGATAGCTCAATGCACTTGGGACCTATTAGATTTGGTCTTGTACTCCAAATAAATATTGGTGTCATATGATTCATATTTTATCATAAATTAATACAGCAACCTGAAATAGAAATAAACAAGGCACCATTTCTCAGAAATGTGCTTGCATTACTGTTGAATCAGAGCTTGGCATCAATACCAATGGAACACATGAAAGAAGTGTCCTTTTTTCTTCCACAGGAATATTCTTGGAACTGAAAATACTGTAGAGCTTGTAGCTGCAACAAACCAAAGTGCACTAGGTAGCCAATATAGCCATGAATGAAACTTGCTGCATTTCCTAATCAAAACAGTGACACAATATTTTCTCTGTTCCTCTTGCCAGCTAACAGTGCTAAGACTCTCTCCAACTGGCCCTGAACCATGCTTCCAGCACTGGATGTGTCAGACGGAAGAGAGACATGTCCATCTTTTCCATCTGTGCCTTTGCTCACAGAGCGCACCTCAATTTGACCTTGATTATTTTTATACGTTCATGGCCCTTTTTTTGTGATGCATTTTAAAAACAAAATTAGAAATTAAATTGGAATCGGGAAAACGTGGTTGAAAAGACCTGAAGACTTCCATTTTATTTTTTTTTTTGGGAGAGCGAAAAGTCATGAAATGATAAAAAGAGAAATATGCATAGAAAACCAAAGTCAGAGGTTTATGTACATTTCTTGTCACCCTACTGTATACAAAAGGAAAGTCATTAAGGTTACGAGTCATGAGAGTTCTTCTTGATGATAAAATTGCTTTGTCAACAAAAGGACTAAGTATATTAAAGTATCATATTTAATCTCATGCTCTTTCTGTCTATATATTATATGCTTGCTCATTTGAGTATAATAAACCCCTAAAATTTACAGCTTCTTCTAGGATTTTTATGTGAAGTTAACTGAAAACAGATTTTACTTGGGAAAAGAAAACAAAACCCACTACAGTGTTTGCAACTGAAACGCTTCTGCTTTGGAATCAGTTCCAGAGAGAACTGACAGAGAGTTCCACAGAGAAGGTTCTCAGTGAACCACAGCTGCTGGACCTCTGTGCTGTGGGACCCTGTATACAAGGCTCTTTGGCAGGTGGGAACACCCCCTCTCACCTGTGCATGTCCTCCTCAGGGGAGCACAGGATCAGGTGTTTGCTTATTTACCCTCTTTTTGGACCTTTGGCTTGACCTGTCATTGCTCACCCTGGCTCATCTCCAGTGGGAAGGGTGGAGGTTTATCTGTCCCAGAAGAACCGATCTGGTGGTTACAGGGTTCTTCTGGGATGTGGGAATTTTGGAGTCAAACTCTCTGAGGTTGAAGACACTAGTCAGATTTCCTGCATCCTGGATGAAGTGACTATGGCATCACGCACAATGTGAGCACCGGTACTTTCTTCTTTGTCCAAGGTTAAAGAAATACAGGGCATAACATTTCTTCCCTGAGCATAGGAAATCATTTGAAGCTCTGAAGCCATTTCACAAGGATGCCAAATACAAGCAAGAGAAAAATATTCCTGACACCTCTTTTTCAGTGCTCATTGTTGTTTATTTTGAAAGTCCTGTCATGCTGAGTAGAACACTCAGACAGGAATTCTTGGGTGCTCATCTCTCTCCATTCAGCCTGATAGGTACCTCACCCAGAAATCCCCTCCACAGCCAGGTACTCTGGCCTTAACGAGGTTCTTCTTAAGTAATAGACACTCAGCTTTGGTGTGAGCCAGCTGCTTCAGCACCTTCTCATTCTGTCATGAAGAACACGTGCCATCAAATGCTGAAGGTCACCAGGAGGTCACCTAGAAGGACATTCAGGTATGGATGAGTCCATGTATGGATGCAGTTGGACACAGAGCTCTTGCAAGAGAAAATCTCAGCTCTGCAGTAATCAGAATCCAGCCCAAAGCCTGTAGAAGTCAAAACAGATATTGCTGTCTTCAATGTGAAGAAGCTGCTCCATTAGCTGCAGGAAAACAATTAACTCTTGTTTCCAGCACAGGCCAGCTATGCAAAAGCAACATTAAGCCACTTCACAATTAAAACTTTAGAACAGACTAATATGAAGATTATTGGAAAATCAAAAGAAAATCTTTAAAAATTACCCTACTACGTGAGAGATAAGAATATATATTAAAGAAAAATTTCAGGGAGCTCGGATAAAATCTTAAGTATTATAATATTTTTAAATAGTCAGCATCTTCCAAGAATTTCACAAAGTGCCTAGATTTTTTTTGTCCTGGGGGAAAAGGGGAGTGTGAAATAAAACCAGAACAGATTGATAAATCTGTAGCATGATGCTGCAGCAAGCCAGTCTTTAGGCAGCATCTCAAAATGCAGCTGCTGAGACCAGATGCATTGCCCCACAGAATGTGTGCAAAAGTCAACAACACACATGATGAGCTGCCCTTTCATGCCTTAAATCCTGCCCATCTTAACCGTCTGAATTGCCACAGTGGTAATGTCACAGCTTAAAATATATCTTTCCTGGTTCCCTGTATTTGCTATCCTGAGAGTTACTCTTGAGGCTAGTGGAAGGCAGGAAGTTAGGTGCTGTTATTTTTTTCCATGTGTATGTAAAGCTTAATAGACTAAACTAGGAGGGTCAACAATAGGCAAAATTAAAACAGTTCTAAAAATGAACCAGACAAGAGGAAACAATTATAGGGCTGCTATTTGGAGGAAACAAGCACTGGGTGGTTCAGTCACTAACACAATGAAGGAGACAGCCCATGATGGCGCTTCTAAACCCTTCCCGGTCCGGTATTCCCAAACTGTCCAGTGTTGTTTACTTGCCTGGAACGCTGCCACAGACACATCCTGATAGGTCAGGAGCAATCCTCTGCAATTGCTGTGAGAAATAGGAAGCAGGCAAGGAGGGCAGCAGCAAGTGACATATGTTCCTTTGAGGAGCAGCGAGCACTTTCCTCTCTCTGGGTTGTCTGAGGCAACACCTTTGGTCAAAAAATAACTCCAAGAGGTATCATGGATTTCAGAAAACATCATCAGATAACATATATAGTTGCCCAGGTCTGCTTTTAGGACGTCAAAGTGCTTGGTAGCTGCCACTTCTTGCTGCCATACCCCAAGTCATTAAAGCAATGTTAATTGATGGGGGACAAAAGAGACATGACCTTAAGCCAAATGCACTGACTGGGAGCTTAGAGGACTTGTTCTGGTTTTTGATACACTGACTGCATGCTTGGAATGCTCAGCTTTCCACCTGCGACTAGAATTCTTGCTTTCTCCTTGTCCTTTAAATGATACATTCAGCTGCAAGAGGTTTGTGGCAGGCACTGTGTCACATTGGGTGTCATTACTTCACACGGCACAGCAATGCTAGGTTTCACACTGCCATAACAATACTAGAATGGGACTCTTGCGCCCATCTGCCTCATTGCTAATTAATGAACTTATCTATCAAACCCTAGATCAGTTCCACTTTTAGTGACAGACTTTTCCAGGCTCTCTGATGTCTAGTTGAAAGTTAATGATTAAAAAACCAAAGGTCTTTGATGAAGGCACGGAAATGTCAGAAATGGAAAGTGCCAAGAGCCCAACAGCTGTATTACCCAAATATCTATTGATAAGCAGGACAAAGATAAGAGAGTTTCTCTAGTATAACTTTTTGGTGCCTCCTAAAATGTTTCTAGTAGGTGATGGTAATCTAAAAACTTACATTCAAAAGGCTAAATTAAAAAAAACAATGAAGTGCTTTCAAGCCTCTGCTCTGGAGAATTTGTGGAAGACATCATGCATTGATGTTCCTGTCTGTCAGGTTTTATGATGTGAGGTGAGAGTGGTAGTTTTTTTTTAAATCCAGAAAACAATGCAGACCACAACTATATAATCAGAAACTTACCACATGGTTATTCTTTGTTTTTCTGCAAACATTTTAATTGCAGTTGCAAGAGACTGAAAAATCCTGCTTGATAAGCGTGCTTTTCTGCTTTAAAAATATAATGGAAAGCCACCATGTGTACACAAAAGTTCATTAAATTAAATGCTAGGGATTATCTCTGAAGGTAAGTGAATATAGAAGGCAGGTGGAGATAATGAAAGCAGGATATTATCCCATTAACATTTGTTCTGTTACTGCACCCACGTTGCTGTCAGCTCTCATTAGCATCCTACCAGAAAGCTACAGACAAGCTGGTAACTGCAGCACCTCCGTGCAGCCAGCCACTCCTGCAGAGTGAGGAAAGATGCTGATGGCTCACGTCAGTCGGGGCAGTCACATGCCAAGGAAAAGTGCACGCTGCAGGTGAGGCTGCAGAGAGGTGCCTGAAACGCCCTTCTCAGCACAGCCAAGTGCTGCCGGTGATGCAAGAGCTCTGCTTGGGTCCTACCAAAACAGTGTATGCTCTTTCAGTGTTTCATTGCCTCACGCCACCCATGCAGCTGCTAATGGTACTCCTTCTATTGGAAAGGGATTTAGCATGATGCACGTGTCCCAGGGCACACACAACACCTACAGACCCCTCTCTAATACCTAGGAGCTCAAGGTACTCTTTAAACACAGGCTGGAAACAAGGATGGTGCAGAGCCATGCTGGCCCCGGGGCAGCTCAGGGGAAGGAGACAGGAGAGTGAGCATCGTCCCTTGACTCCCGGGCTGCAGGAGGGGCCAAGGGTGACCTGGCAGATTCTCCAGCTGTGTCCCTCACTCAGGCTGCGCGGGTCTTCCAGAGCAGGAAAGTCAAAGGGGAAGACGACAGTAGGACAGCTCTGCTGTGTCCCCAGCTCTGGAGAAAGGCATTTCGCTGCATTCCAAGGGATTTTTTTCTGGAGAATCACAATCATGGTGGTGGGAAAGCAAGAGCCACTGGGAGCTAGTTCTTTGGGCTTGTTCAGAAGACTGAGCTTGAGCTTTCCTTCCCTAGAATTTGAAACTATTTCTGCAAGCACAGATTGACCTTGTTTGTTCATCTGGTTAAGCACAGACTTTCATTCCTCCTGCAGAAGATAAGGAAGAAGACCTAGAGGAAAAAAACATCCATAGAAGAGCCCTTATGATGCCCCCAAACTGGCAGCAATTATTACATGAGGGTAGAATTTGCAGGAGAGATGGGGACACTGTAATTAGCTGCCAGTCAATTCATTGCTAGTCCAGCTCATTGCCAATTCATTGCCAGTCCAGGAAATCCACTTTCAGCCAGTGCCCTCACTATTTTTACCTTCTTCTTCCCTCCCATTCTTTCTCTTGCCTTTGGAGTTTCTCCTGCAATTCCTCTCCCTTCCTTGTCTTTCTGTGTAACTAATCTCCTTCTAATTAAACCCTATCCAAAGAACCAAACTCCAAAATCCATTAATCACTGCTCTCCCTGGTTTTGTGTTTTAGTTTTCCCTTACCTCATCTTTAGTTTGTTTACCTACACTAAAAAAACCTAATCTGTTGAGGTGGGGAAAGCCCATTATTCCCTGTTTCTATTCTAAATATCTTTTACCTCTTTTCTTTCTCCCTCTCACCCCCTAATTGCCCCTAGGGCCCCAAGACTTATAAACATAAATACAATTGCACTTGGCTTGGAAGCACATATCAGCCCCATACAATAAGATGCCATGCAGAGGATAACTATAGGCTACGCTTCATTTTTTAAACTGTTTTTCTTCCTCTTCTCTGCTCCTGTTTTCATTGTCTCTCTGTTTTTGTTTGCCTTCTCTGCACCACTTTTCATCCAGGACCTCTCTCTGCTTCACCCCACCCTTGCAGCCTCACCTCAGAGGAATGCAAACCAAATAACCATTCAAGACTGGTGAACTTTAAAACCCAAGACATTCAAGTGGATTGGAAATTAGACAAAGCAATTTCACCCATCCCTTGTTTAGGACCCTGATGAACAGTTTGCTGTAGCTCCTGGGCTATTGTGCAGAATGATATGCTGCTGCATGTCTCCCTTTCATAAGGGAAACACTGGAATGTGGCTGGGTACCAAAAGGCCTGTTGCAACATGGTTTGTTAGAAGGACACCCTGGATTCCCCGCACGCATCTCATATACAGGGTTTTACAGCTCACCTTCTTTGATAGTGAGCACATGGAAATGGCAGGATGAGTCTTGTTGATTGCTTAAGTGGAGTAATTTTTTAGGGTAATGAATAGACTAGTTGGCAAATCTGCTTGGCCCAAGTTGAAAATCTATCCCAAACAACCTAACAGAGCTTTGTTTTCCTGAGCAAGGAAACAAAATTAAAAGGACTCCTCAATTTTCATTTTCTTACTTTTTATAAACAATTTCTTAAGGCTGCCTAAGAAAGTAGTGTGCCATCCCTTTATTGTCTTCAAAAATCGCATACGAGCTGGGTCCAAAATGTATTTTATTTACTTAGCAAGTAGTTTAAACAGTGTTAGTATGAGCAAAGCCAGGGTGCTGAAGTCTGAGACATCAGGAGGAGATACGTTCCCCTGTGCCCCCAGCATGTCAGGGCTGCAGGCAGCAGCGAGAGACCCTCAATGTGGGGGCAGTGGGGAGCAGCAGTGGGTCCCCAGGGCAGAGGGGTGCCTGCCCACAGCACAGCAAGAGGGGACAGGGGCTCAGACAGGCGCCAGAAGGGCCAGAGCTGTGCCACTGCATGCAAGAGCAGCAAAAGCACCCCCCCGCCCATTGTTTACTCAGCTCTCTCTCTCCTCTTGCTTCACACGCAAAACCAGGTTTGCAATTATCACAATAACAAAGTTGGAATTGAATTTCTTTTCTGGAAAACCCTAATTATCAGTTCTAGTTTTGGCTCTTATAGGATGAAGCTGCTCTTTTTACAGGAAGGGGTGGAGATAAGTTCTTGAAAATGAGAAAAAAAAGTGAAAATGAAATGTTTTAAACAAGAAAATGCACTTACAATACTTACAAAAATGCAATAACAGATCTCCGAGGGGCATAAATCTAATTTTCCATGCAATTAGTTTCAAATCATGATAAGTGACAGATGCTTTCATTTATTTGGCTGAATTGTGACAACATTCTTTTTTTTTTCTATAGCCCTTCAAGCCTGATCCAAAATCTACTAATGCCAGTGGAAAGACTCCCACTGTCCTCAAATGGGCTTTGGATTAGGCCCTCATTAGTCTAGGACACACCAATAAACTCAAATACTTAAATTGTTTTATGTTGAGTCTCAAAACATACTTTGTTTTCATTCTACATTTACTAGAAAAGCTATGAATATGAATTTTTTTTGGAGATCCCTTCATTTAGGAAAATTTAAATGAATTCGTTTTTATGAAAATCCCCAAAAAAGTTAAAAACCTGCCCTGGAAACACTATACCTACATTATGTTAAGAAAAAATAGGAAAAGTGTATAATCTTTCCATAAACACAATACACACATTTCAAACCACAAAAAGCATACCCATGGATCTTTCTTCAGCAGAATCTTAGTATTCACTAATGATAGTCTGCTGTATGCCTACCTATACCACAGCAGCTGATGTATGTATCATATACATATACAAGAGTGTGTACACAAGGATGCATATTAAACATACCTATAAGCAACTACAATTTTTATTGACGTAAATAAACTACACTCGCTGAAGGATATTTTTTTTTTTATATAATTATATCTACATTAGAGTTCTTTTGGCATGACTATGTGCTTCAGGTGAATTTTTCACACATCATAACAAAGCTGGCAAGACTTTTAAGGGTTATTAAGTCGTAGGCTGGATAACATTTTAGTTGGCAAGGCGTAAGCTTCTTGACTTGCTCTGCATTAAGATGATACTGTAGAATTTACCTAATGAGCACACTGGAGAAGGCGCTTGGTTCAGATGCTTAAATCAAAACTTGCATCCATAACAGATCCAGTGCCAATCACAAGTTTTTATAAAGACTAAACAATGCAGAAAAGGTACACAAACAAGTGCAGACAGCTGCCTTTTCCTTCTATTTATAATTAGAGCAGACAGCTCCCTACCTAGCTCACTCTGTTCCAGAAGTCAGGTAGCCACTTTATTATTGCCACATACTCTTCCAGCAACGTGGTTTATTAGCCTGGGCTTGCTGCCATGACAGCACAGCCTCATGACTTTCAAAGTAGACCTGGTGTATGTCTGGCTAGCTCAGAATGGAGCCATGTAGGAATCAGCTGCATTGCTGCACTGGGTGGGACTTCTGGTCCAAAGTCAGAGGTCCACCATAGGCATCTATGTCTGAATTCATTCTCAAGGCTCTTTTTAGAAGCAGTGAAGAGAAACGGGCACATCTGGGGTTCAGTTCTTTTCATTTGCAGGTGTGTGTCTAAAGTCAGAGGAATTATGTGTGTACGTGGGTAAACTTAGGTGGGTTGATCTTCAACCACCTTCATAAATGGCTGCAGCCTGGGCTTGATAACATGGGAGCTGCACTGGCTTAAGTAAAAGAGGGATGCTATAGCCACATGGAGCCATGGCCGTGCTAAGAAGTGAAGATGTGTGCCTATGGATAGTAAAGCCTAGTATTTTCAAGGACACTTCTGCAAAATTCTTCTTTGGAGACACATCAAATCATTATGCTTGTGCTGTGACTATTTCCCTGGGGAGCCTGTTCCCAGTGCTCAACCATGCTCTGGGTGAAAAACTTTTTACTGATACCCAGCCTAAACCTCCCTTGACTCAGCTTCACAATGTTTCCTTAAGTCCTGTCACTGGTCATGAGAGAAACTAGAGTAATGGCAAAGGCAAATTATGTTCCTAGTGATGAAGAGGTCCCAGATACCGACGTCTTCTCCCTGCTTTCATGGAGTTCCAATGAAATGGAGAATGGCTGTGTCAACGACCAATATGTCTTAATCAGATCATTTGCAGGAAAATAGCCAGCAAAGCCTTAGGTTAGAAGACATTTGCAGGCTTTCAGCAACTATCCAGTATGATATGTAAACCTTCCAAATGAATTAGCAGATTGTGGTGTGTCAGACACTCTACACTGAGTTAGAAAGAAAAACATTTAAAAATCCTGTTCACACTGCATAGTTTCCTATGTCCTATCTGGTAATTAGCACATCTCTTCTGTGAAACACCCTGTTAAATAAATTTATTTGGTCTACAGCTGTTTTTGTCAATGGTTCAGACAAGCTAACCTAGTGCATCTTGAAGGACTAAATGTGCTGAAAGAGGGGTTTATTTTATTCTGAGGCAATACTTTTAACAGATCTCAGTTGTATGAGGATGAACAAATGGGTGGCTTTAGAAGGTGCCAACAACAATCCTTGATGTGAATTTAATTTTAGATATACCTTCATGTTGTAAAGGCACCTCCTATTCCCCTTTACATGGAAAACAGAGTTTTTGGGTGGAATCTTTCATGCACACTGGTAACCAGATAATCCTAATACCTGGCACATTTCAAAGCTGGGGTTCTTTTAATCTGCCAGTATTAAAGTCTGCTTCACAAATTTATCTGATTAAAATATATAGCGGTCAAAGAGGGTTATTCATATAAATTTGAATGAAGTTAGTTATTCAACAGTCTCTCCTGTCTTGTTTGGCATTCTGGATAACCACCACCAGAGTATGTGAACATAAAAGTAGTCAAACCCAAATCAGCAGCCTGTGTTGCTCTGATTTATTTCATTCACCTGTGGAAAGATTTTTCAAAGCTCTCACAATTCAGTCTTTTAATGGAAACAGCAGATTGTTTTTCTGATGAAGAGGGATAGCATTTTTATAAACACCCTAGGCTTTTCAGACTGACAATGCTTAGTAAGAAGGACTCTAAGCACTAGGTACAACTTCTACACTTTAACCGAAGTAACTATTTCCTCTTCTGTATCGGTGACGTTTTTTCCCCTTCATTGATTCATCATCCTAAGGTCCCTTTATGTACCCTGGACATGCCCAACTTTTTAATATCAGTCTTGCAGTTTTTGAGCAACTCTCCATCAGCACAGCAAATAAATGTCATAGGGATCACTAAGGTAGGGTTACATAAGTCAAGAAATACAATTTCATGTCATCTTAAATGGTGTAACTCTCCACACTGTTCTTGCTTTCAGGTATTTGTTCACCCAGCTTTGAAAGAACAGTTAGGAACATAGCCCTGGGGGCAAAACTAACAAATCTTTGACCCAACTACATACAAATAAGCTAGTGTTTACTCTCTGTTTGACAGCTTGGCAACAAATTTCACCCCTGATTTCACCAAATCCCTCAGAAGAATTTGCATTTATTTTGACAGCCGTTGTTTAGCCAGGTATAGTATGTCCTACCAGATCAACCCAAAGTTTCTTCAGGTAAATGCATGCCGTAAGGTGAGACGCAGGTCAGGGGATGATTAAAGGCTGCATGTCTGGCCCTGGGATGCCAAGGTGTGGGTGTCATGCACCCACGTTGTTCTCAGGGCAGCTCAGCATCCAGACGCCCTTCTCTTCCCAGAGGAGCTGCCTGCCTCCGACATGGGCCCTTTCCCCAAGGAGTGTGCCTGGCTCGCCGAGCAGGGCTGGCTGGCAGCGCTCCAGGCACGCTGGGGCTGGCACTGCAAACCCACGCTGAGCCAGCCTGGCCTCTCTTGTGCTGCCACTGCAGTGGCTGTGAGAGGGGCACGTGGGGCCAGCCTCCTCTGCCAACCAGCATGGTTTTGCTCAGAGCTCTCACAGGAACCCCCTGCTGCCATCAAAATGCTTGGACTGCTGTTCAAAAGGCCTTATAAGGGCTCAAATCAGAATAAGGTCAACACAAAGCATGGCTGGTCAATTATTTTGTGACTTTAGCCTTACTTTTTTTATCCAGAATGCTGGAAACCATTTGCTTGATCTCTCGTTGGGCTGGGCTCAGCTGTCACTGGAGGGGTAGTGGGGAGCTCTGGTTGATGCACAGTCGTTTTCCTAACTTCAGTACATCCATAGGAAAATGAAACAGTGCTGTTACACTTGGATCTACTGTTTCCAGAACTTAATGTCAGTGGGCAATTAGTCACTGGAGAATGAGATAAACACTTGCCTGGAAAAGGGACCTCCTGAGATGAGTCAGCAGATCAGCCTCTGCTCTCTCCCCTAACAGGCAAATCCTTACTCAAATGCTAGTCATCAGAGCAGTTAGAATATTCTGTGAATTGGTAATCCAGGCAGAAGTTCTGTAATGGTGTGAAGTAAGAAAAACGGATATTCCTAAATGTTTTACCCATCCACTCATCCCTAGCATGAGGAGCTAAGTTTCAGCTCTCCCACAGATGTATGCCAAAGTTCACATAATGTTGTGTTTGTGTTCTTCAGTCGTATTCATAAATTAAACTTATGGCACATTTCTTAATAGAATTTAAAAGAATGAATGAAACGATGTTTTCCCTACAGAAATTTCTTGGCACAGATTCTTGGGTACTTTCAAACATGATTTTTGAAACATCTTTTTAAAAAACAGAAAGTCAGTGCATATTTACTTGGCCTTAGCTATGGATAGATTTTCATCCTCTGGCCTAAAACAAAAGAGCTTCTCCTCTGAGTGAAAGAAGACTTATTTGTTGTGAATTCATGGCCAAGGTGCTATTGAGCTCATGTCCACCACTGGCTATTTTCATCCATACAGACTTTGTCCCTGTTTTCCTGTTACAGGGTCACTGTCAGACCCCAGAAACCACTCACCCTGATAGCCCACTTTACTTCTTGCACACCCAGTCTCATTGCAAAGGCAATCCATGCATAGGGCAGGGCTCTCCTCAGCCCCACAACCATTCAGTGGGACCCACACCACCAGAAAGCCCACTCTCCTCCTGGACCCTGGTTTGGAAAGACACCCTGACACCCTTCTGCACCAGTCCCAGGCTTTCCATGTTTGATGAGCCACTGGTCACAAGAGGATGGACATGAGGATGACTCTTGCAGGATGCCTGTGCATTGGTGCAGCTCCATTGGCATGGGCTGGTCAAGCACACTCTTCCATCCCTGTTACGGTGCCGCTGGCTCCGGCCGGACAGCTGCCCACCAGGGTTTTGGGCAGCAGCCGAGCGGCATTGTAACACCAGAGCAGCCTGACCAACCCAGACCAGGCAGGTCCCGGACCCGGTGGAGCACCGGTCCCTCTCGGGCCAGTGCCCCACGAAGTGTCCTGGAGGGTGTTCCCGGTACAGGTCGTCGGTGCCAGGCCCTTCCGTCCCTCACCGTCGGCGGCGCCTTCCCTATACGACAGACACTGTTTCCGTAGAGCTGGAGTAGGCTGGGAGGGATCCTTAGCCCCGGAATAACAGAGACACAGACGTAAGGTAGCAGCACTCTGGGCATCCGGGTTCTAAACACCCAGAGCTCCGGGAGCACCAGACTTTTATTTGAGGGTATAAACCATACACAGACAAGCCAGGGGTGGAACAAGGGAGGGACAAGGGAATAAGGGCCAACTGGGAAGGGAGAGGGGAGGAGAAGGGAATACAGGCAGGGATACAAACCAATGAGCAACCAAGTAACACAGAACAATCTAGAAACTAAAGATGACAGACAGGAGATGGGCAGGTGGTAGGACGAATGGGAGAGGGCAACCAACCTTTGGGAGACCCAACCCCCTTCTGGGGCATATCATTACAAACTCCACCCCAGGGGTAGTCTCCCAAACACTTTAGAGGGATAGGGAAAAAAGGGCTTTTAGGGGCCAAAACCATATGCAACACATCCCCTCCTCAGACCCTGCAGGACCTGGTCCCATCAGTATGGTGCTGTGAATGTGCAGAAGCACTGTCTGCAGCCACCATGTGCAACCAGGCAGGCAGCAAACAACAAACATAAAAGGGTGTGTTTTTCATTGGTTGCAAAATACTCCCCATGAGGTATGGATTTTGGGACATGTGGTGTTCTGTACTTGCTGGTTGCCTTCTCTCTAGCTCACACCCAGAGCAGCAGCAAGCATGGTACAGAGAGGGGTGAGACAACTTTTGTCCCCACCTGTATGCTTCAGCCTGATTGTCCTGCTCCTGGGGACATTTGTCACAAGCACATGCCAGAGCACCCTAACCTGACACCATCACTCCTTGCCAGACCACACAGGACCTTTGTACTCGTCCTCTTCCCCCAGGTCCTGCCAAACACGCCTAGGCAGAGGTTCCCCTTTCTGCCTCCTGTGTCCTCCACCAGCCAGCCAAGCCCAGCTGTCTTGGTTCAGACAGATTCCACTGCTTTGGGAAAAGCAGGCTGTGAACCTGTTCGTGCTGCAGAAAGACAGAGAGCTGCCCAGGAGGACAGAGAGCTGCCCAAGAGAACATCTTCCTGGGAGTGGGGCAGGGTGCTGCCCTGGCTGCTGGCTTGCACTGCTTGCACCTGGGTAGTCATAGTGTTGGCATCAGCCTTGCCAAGGCTGGAAGGTATTGAAGAGGCAAAAGTGATGCTGATGTTTCTGAAAAGGCCTTGCTGGGGCTTAATTAGGTGTGAGTCTCATCTCAGAGAGGTGAACCAGAAGCCAGCTGGCCTCCTGCTGTCATCATGGTGGAGCTGGGCTCAGTTCCTCCTAAAACTCCCAGGACTAGCATGCTGGGGCACACATCTGGTGATCACGGGGTGGAGAGAGCCTAAAAAGACTGAGAAATATCCTCCAGAAGTGCTGTGACCTTTGTAGGCAGTTGGTCTGAACTTATTTTGTGCTCTCTTTCTGGCCTCACCTTTCTCTCCACTTCCACATCTTAAAATTACAGCCAAAACACTCCCCAGTTTCTCTTACTAATACCTTTATCTGGACTGTCCTTTCCCAGGACCTCTAACCTACTCAGGTGCTATGTTGGCAAGAGAAGGAGTCACAGTTCTATCCTCTTTTGGTTTCTAAGAAATGCCTTTAAGGAGGCATCCTGGAAGATGTCTTGGTAAGTTGTCTTAGAGAGCCTCAGTTCAGGGAACACCCTGGGAGTTGCACCCCTCTTACCACTGCTTCTTTTATTTGTAAAAAATGGTGCTCAGGATGTTCTGGCAATAATTTAAATGATTACTGACTTTGTTCTTCAGTGTGTCTGAGATGTTCCCAAAGTTGCCTTGGGCTGCCTGCGAAGTGAATTTCTTTACACACTGTTCCTTGATGGGCTAGGAGCTTGAGCTAGTCAGGGCAGCAGGTCAAACTGCAAGGGCCATAGGGAAGGCTTGGGGATACTGTTTTTTAAAGTGGGTTTTTCTGTTTAAAGATGCATTGCCTAATGCCTTTTTCCCAGGTCTGTTGGTTAAGTAGGCAGTCCTGGTTTGAAGGCTAGCTTGAGCTAGTTCTGAACTAAATGCTATTGATGCAGTTGACATATTGCAGTGTGAAAGAACAGTTTCTCTTGCCTGTCCTCCACGGATCCTGTGAGAATCCTGGAAACTGAAGGCAATTTCCCCCTTTCAGACTATTTTTGTGAATCTTGGAGGACTGCAAAGCATCACTTACAAATGTCCTGACCCATGGGGACGGGCTACAAAGCTGCATGTTCTTTGCTCCCAGCCTGTGCTACTTGAGAGAACACTTGTGTTTTATCCCAGGCAGTATTAACAGGCTTTGCTTTTGGGTTGGGAAGCTATGTCACACTACTGACCTGCACGTCATCTCCCAGCTTGGTGAGTGGGAAAGGATGAGTCACAATTCCTCTCACGCCAAGGGGTGTGCAATACCAGCGAGGGCCACCACCACTGCTTGGAGATGACAAAAGAGAGCCCGTGCCCATGCATTGCCTGTGCCCACCTCCTGGCCCTGAAGCCTGGGGAGAAGAAAGAGGAGAAGCTTTCTTAATGTGTGTAGGCAACCAGACAGGCCAAGTGTGTGTAGGTGGAGCCTGGCTGCTGTGTCCTTGTGGGTGGCTGGGTAGAGGCACAGACAGCCCTGGGGAAAGGGCGCAGAAGGCGGCTGGCCCAGAGCTCTCTTGTCTGGCCAGTGCTTTTCCCTATCCCCTGCTTTTGCTGGAAGGTACTGGTGGATAATGCAGTGACTCAGGCAGTTCTTACGTGGTCTGCTGCATTTCTCCTGGGGACAATAGGTGTTTTGATTTTGTGGTTTGGGTTTTTTCTTTTTTTTCCCCACTTCTGTCAATAATTGAAATGAAAGGTCAGGAGGAATAACCAGAAAGAAGGGGAATAGAAATACTTACAAAGTGTATAAGCCTCTGGCTGAGAATCTTGGCTATCTGTTTTGCACAAAATTCTCTGGTAGCTTTTACTGTCAGAGATGACCAGGGCTGACAGCTCAAATACCAAAACCAAGGCAGGGCTGAACTGAGTCGATTCCCTGGATGGAGAGCCAGATTCTGGAAAACATAATGAGAACTGGCAATCTCCACAGGTGTTTTAGCAGACACATAATCCAAATCCATGTATTTAACTCAGCATGCCCCATGAATAGCTTATTTGCACAGTTTAACTGTGCACAGTTGAGGCTTAATTGAATTGATGCAAATCTCCCACTGACTAAAGAAGTTCCCAAGGCATCATCAGTTTGAGCCTGCTTCATGAGGCAGGCCAGAACTTTTGCCTACTTCTCCATCTGCTTTCTAGCAACCTGGCAACACATCTGTCACCTCCCTTGACAATTTGAACAGGAACCAGTCATTTCCAGGTAGCATTAAGAAAGCTTTGCATACTTAAAATTAGCTTTTCAGTTATCCATTTATTTTTTGGTGTGGTCCTATTGATGCATTTTGGGTTATTTGAAACAGGCAAAGATAAAGGTCCAGAAGATCCAAGAGGAGAGGATTCTCATAATTAGAGTGGAAAATAGTCTGGGCTTGTGAAAGGTTTTCTCCATGAGCACAGGGAATAATAATTTAGTTTTAAAGAGGCTGTAGAGCTAACATTTATTTGGGTTAGTAACAACATCTGTGGGGAAAAAGAAGACTCTAGTCTCTGAATTGAATAGGAAAGGACAAGTAGTTCAACAGGTTTTCTACCTTTTCTAGCTTTTCTTCTTTTTCAGTTCTGTTTAAAAAGTCATGAGATGGAAAGGTGTAGAGATTACAGGAAGAAAACATTAAAACAAGTGTTTTCTAAAATTCAATCTTGGATGATCAAAAACTCAGAAATAAGTCACTATGTCTTCCCAAAAAATACCGTGGATCCTACCATTTTTGGCCAGCTCTTATGGACAAAATGTTAAACATGATTTTTGAGGAATAGAGTCACAAGAAAGGCCCAAATCAAACTTTGACTACAGGGCACAGACATGTCATTGAAATAGTTCCCTTCTCTGCTCACTGAAACCACATTCTGTAATTGGATTAAACTACAGGAAAAAGGATGCGTGGCTTGAAGGGATTAATTTATGAAAGAAGATTTGGATAGGAGGTGTGAAGTGTATTTTTAAAAAGAAAACCATTTCTAATAATTGAGACCTTTAGAAGTGCAGATATGTATATCAAAAAAAGGGAAGAAATATGCAGGAAAATCTCTTTACAGTAGGATGCACAGTTCCTTGTGGAATTGTCTCCCACAATAACTGGTGAAAAAATAGTAATTTTCATTAGATCTGGCCAAATACGGGGCCCCAGGGCAACCCTGCACAATATTGACCATTTCCTTCTTTCATGATTTTCCTCTCATAAAGATCTCATTTTGTTTTCAAAATGAAGCAGGGGAACTAGCGCAGCAAATCTGGTACAGACAGGTTAGAAATAGGTGAAAACAAACCCTATCAGGACCTTTCCTAAGCTGCAGGGGTGACAGCCTGATCGGTAGGCTTACCAGTTCTGACACCTCTGCAGGAATTACCATACTTCATTATGCAAGAGCAGAAAATATTCTGATCACCTGGTTCCTTTTTGCTCATCCACTGCATAGAGGTTAGACAGCAGTGAACCACCAGATCTTATCAAAAAGTAAAAAGAAATGAGTAGGTTTGTGAACAGCAGAACCAATGCAGCCTGGTCTGCGAGGAACTGTGTCTTGTGGTTCTGATATCTGTTAAGGAGTGAGCTTTTCTTGAAGCTTTACTCACAAGAGAAGCACTCGTTCAGCATTGCTGTCTCCCACGTGAATTCTCTAATGCTTCATGAAGGGTGAATCCATGCCACACTGATTTCTTGGAACTGGATTTCTTGGAAATGGTCTTTCTTTTCTTTAATCTCTAGTCCCCATCATTTGAGACCTCTCTACAGCTCACAAATTTAGTTAACATTGGTTGTGTGTATGCCCAAGTCATTCCTTCCCACTCAATAGTCTCTGCTCCCTGGAGGCTTTCGTGGGACCAGAGCAGAGAGTTGACTTGTCCAGAAAAGCTGGATTAAAAAAGCCAATGGGTCAGTTCAACAGAGTGGGTCAGATCAACTACAACATGTTCTGCCTCCCTGAACTAGGTTCCCCCCAAATGCTTGAGCCAACAGAAGGCAGGGGACAGCCCAGGGCATGAACAGTGGTTTGGGGCAGGATGGCAGATCAACAGCTTCCTCCTGCAGCTCTCTTCTGGCAGCTGGTGATGAGCCTACAGTATAAAAAAACTTGCCTGGAAGTGTTAAACAGTAGTCCCTGAACAAAGTTCACTGGCTGAATCCAGACAGTGTGTGCTCACACCTACTCATGGGCAAGCCTGTGGCTACTTATCAGGTACAAGCACTGGGCTGGGCCGGTGGTTGTTTCCCTGAGAGAAAGCACGTCCTTGCCAAAGCTGGATTGTAACAAACTCAGAGGACACGCTCGGGGCATTGCTTTATTCTCAGATAAAGACAATTTTAAGCAAATGGAAATCTGGATAGGAAGAGTTGCAAAAAGAAGTGTAAGTGTTAAAAGGGAGCTTCACCAACTGCTGGTCCCACTCCCCTCTCAGTTCCATACACTTCATTCCCAGGACAGGATGTAAGGCCTGGCAGCTGCAGCAAACTGGTGGGAACAAAGAGAGTTTCAGTCCACAATCCCTGAAACACTGAGTTGTCTAAGTTGTCAAACTTCTATGTGCTCAAGATCTGGGCAAGACATTAAGGTGAAAAAGAAACTGATGCTGATTTCTGCCTGTCTGAGTCTGTGTGGCAGAAATGGGTAGCTGGTGGTGAAGATTTCTTTTTGTGGATTAAAGCTGACTGCATTTGATGCTCTGGTCAGAAATGATAGGGCCACCATAGGGGAACTATAAACATAGCAAAATTCTGGCGAGCTAAGGAAACCTATGGTAAACCATCTATTTAAATGAGTATCATTCTCATACACAGCATCTGTCTCAGTCCGCATGGTTCTGGTAAATCCAAATGCTGTTTTATAATAAATCTCATTGCTTCTAAATGTCTTACTTTCAGTGCTGCTTCCTATAGTTATCTTATCAGGCATCATTTTAACTGATTCTATGATACTGCTCTGGTAGTGTGAGTGCATTTGTTTTAGCTGCTTTCTTTATTGGTGCCCAATTATAAAGCTCTTTCACTTTTCTTCCTTTGCTGTTGTAGATGTGGCAAGCATGCCCCAACTGATTTAGCTTTGTCTGCCTGTCTAGTCAGTGAGATCTGGAAAAATTACATTCACATAGAAATGCTGAGTTAATAATGATGAGGTGCTGAAAAAGTTTTGGGCCACTTCCAAGTCTGTGTTTCTGAAAATGAGACCCAATGCAAGAACTACAGACTTAGAAAAATATGAAAATCAGATTCACTTTTTAACCTTACAAGGGTTTTTTTCTTCATTGCAAAGGAAATTCTGTTCAGTTACACACATGAAGCTTCAACAATTTGAGGATGTAATCCTGTAATTCTTTGTCAGACAAGTCTCCCATTGACTCAGTGATTTCAAAGGCATTGGTGCCTGGGTATGAATGGCAGGATATGGTGCAAATTTATGATCATGAAGAGCTTTATTCTGTACTTTCACATTAATTTTTTTAATTCACTTTATGGGAATGTGATGGGAAAAAGATCCTGGCCTCAATTCATACAACTGGAGCTGTGCCACCCACTTCTGTGGAGCCAAGCTTCCACCTGTTCTGCTTTTTGCTAGATAAACAACTTGCGGACAGCATCCCTGTAGTGAACCTTGAAACAGCATCCAAAAACATCAGAGAGCAGGTGATTGATTTTAAGCAAATACACGAATTGGTTTCTTAGGGGAGGGAGAATCAAGGGTGTGTGGCATAATGGCACTGTGACAAGAAAGTTCACTCTGCAGAAAAGATCTCACAGTGCAGTGACTGTAACTGACAGAGAGAGCTTATGGCAAATGTCCTAACTTCCTTATCCTCCCAACCTCCTTTCTTAATATGAACTGCCTTGATAGGAGGTGAAGGATAAGATAGATTAATAAAATAGCTTTTCCCCACACCTAAATCATGTACAAAGTAAGATTTATGGCACAGTTGGTGTCATAAAACAGAGATGTGATATCATTGCCATGACATTATCTCCCTTGCTACCCTTGAACTCAAGAGACTTAATGGCCTTCAAATAAATGATATTTAAACAAACCACTTCTCAAATGATCTTGTGGAACCTATTTAATCATTACCAGGAATAAGTGGTCATTGCTAAGAACTGGATTTTCCTGGCTGCACAAGCGATAGTCAGTGCGCTCAATCCCTAGGGATCAAAAGTTTGTTTTACTACTTTTTTAGTGCTACTTCATCATTTAACCAATTTTAAAAATGATGCCACAGATTTAGAAGCCTCCAATCACAGTTTTATTATCATGACTGGTCTGCAAACTGCCAATCTTAAAATATGAGCTCCTACCAGTTAAATATGTATCTTTTTATATCTTCCTCTCCACGTACAATATATGGATATATGTATTCTTAGCCTTCAATTTGAGCATTTTTATGAGGTGGCCAACAAGGGAATAATTTATTCAGGCTTGGAACTGAATTCAGTGATGGCTAATCACCATGCTTCGTGTGCTGGAAATAAAAGATTCCCCATTCTTTATCCAAATATGCAATTAGTCATAGTGGTTGCTGTAAGAACAGAGTAAATCTGAGAAGATGCGTCTGCTTAGACAGAAAAAAAAGTCCCAAGGAACTGCAAGTACTTTCTTTCTCATGTAATTTCATTAGTGTAGCAACAATGAAGTTCTCTGAGCACGTGTTTCTCTCTTTAACCATATCCATGGGGCACAGCAGTGGATGAGTGCATGTGCTATATATATATATTTATATTTATATTTATATATATATATATAGTTCCTGTCTCTTCTCATTTTCCTACTTTATGTTTCAGTCTGTTTCACCTTTATGTCCCACACCATGATTCCACCATAGCTGTGGATCTTAAATGCTGGCATTTATGTGTGAGATGTAGTAAATGGGGAAGTTAGATGGATCATTGCAGAGAAAAAGAAAGCAAGCTGTTATCTAACAAAATCCAATGCTCCATATGTTGTCCTGCAGGTGTCCCTTTATGTTCTTTAGTTGAGTACTTAAGCACTCTACTTTTTGCATAAGCACTGTCAGATTTTCTTTACCTGTTTATATTGTCATGTCCAAAACTCCACAAAAGAATTTCCTGTCAGTAAAGTACTCCGAATGTCAGTCAGAGGAGACATTTTTCAGCAAAGCCATACTTCCCAAGTGTCAACTTCTCTCCCATCCTGAAACATTTTTCAGAAAGATGAGAGAAAAGGAATTAATCTTCACAGAGTCATAGAATAGACTGAGCTGGGAGGGTTATTTTTAGGTGATCTAATGGAAGTGAGCAGGGTCATCTTCAACTTGAATGTTCCCACGGATAGTGCATCCACCACCTCTGTGGGCAATCTGTGCCTGTGTTTAACCATCCTCATTGTAAAAAATTCTTCCTAATGTCTAGTCTAAATCTACTCCCTTTCAGTTTAACCAGAGCATGCTAAAAAGTCTGTTCCTATCTTTCTTATAAACCCTTTTAAGTACCAGAAGGTGTTCTAAGGTCTTCCCAGAGCCTTCTCTTCTCCCGGCTGAACAACCCCAGCTCTCTCAGCTCATCTTTAGAGACACTCCAGCCCTCGATCATCTTCTTGTCTCTCCTCTGGACCTACTCCAGCAGGTCCACGACCTTCTTATGACGGGTTCCTAGAGCTGGATGCAGCATTCTGGGTCTCACCAGCGTGGAGCACAGGGTCAGAATTCCCTCCCTTGCCCAGCTGGCCACACTGCGTTGGATGCAGTTCAGGACGCGGTTGGCTTTCAGGGCTGAGAGCGCACGTAAGCCCAATGCCACAGGCATTTTCAGGGCAGTGTGCAAGGGGCCAAGGCACGGTTTTTAAGCTTTTTCCCCACGCCAAGTGCCCCCCCGCCGCCAGACGGAGCCAGGGCTGCCGTTCCCCGGGCCGTCGCTAGTTGGGGCTCCCGGCCAAGGGACCGGCCCGGGCCGAGCCCCCGCCGCTGCCCCGGGCTGCGCTCGCCGCCCCTGCCGCTCCCGCACCTTCGCACAGTCAAGGGGGGGCTGCTACCGCACCTCCGCCACCTCCCTCTTCCAGGAGGGCTTCTCCCTGGGGATCTCCAAGGCCCCGCGCGACTCCCACTAAAAAGCCCGCATGGGCGGTAGCTACACGCTGCCATCCCGGCTTTGCATGGAGGGGAAAGGAAAACACCCCTAAATCAAGCACCTTTCTCAAGGGCAGGAAGTAAGACTATTACAGGTATCTGGAACAGAATCTAGACTGACCATCAGCAGCAATTCTTTTCTTTCTATTTTTTCTTATTTGTCGTCTTAAAAATGTCTTAAAATCGGCTTGAGGTTTTAAGGACGTAAGTGATACCAGTGACTTCACTGCGACGGCTCACGCTGCAGCATCCTCTGATATGTGCTGCCCTGACTTGGTTTTCTGAATGTCTTGGTTGTTTCACATCCAGGGAGATGGCTTTGCCAACCCTGAAGAAGAAACCTAAAATAGAATAAACTTCAGTATCTAATGTTCTGGGCAAAGTTTCAGTTTAAATCCTAAATAGCCTTAAATCCTTTCTTAGTAAGAAGTGAATCATCATGTTTATAGTCAGAGCTACAGAGATAAAACGCAGCACACTCTGTAAAAACAATTCTGCATTAAAATGTGAAACTGCAGTTCCTCTTCAAGCTCTAAAACCTGATACCTGATACTAAAAAGGTATCACTCTCTTAACACAAGTGCCAACTATCTGTTCAGACAGGAAAACCTGCCAAAAAGCTGGTGTCCCTTTTCCAGTCTCTACAAAAAAAACCCCAAACGAACTCCTCTCAACCTTTAGTGGTCAGAAGCATTCAAGCTACAGAACAGATTTTCTTTTCTATTAGCATTTTTTCCCCCCAGGTTTGTTTGTTCTGTCCCCTCCTCACAACCCATGTTCCTCTGGTACAACTGATAAACAATGTCTTTTATTGCTATAGGCAGACAGTCCTGCTTAATACAATAGCAGGCCAGGCTTGGCAGGACTGCAAAGTGCAGGTGTTTGGAGTATTGTGGTCATCCAAACCAGATGCTGAGGAGGTGGAGCACCTGTTTCCCTTCTTTTCTGTGCTGGAGAATACAGCACTATGCAGGCTACAGAAACAGCCTGACATTAATAGCACTGCTGCTGCAGTTTTCCCTTGACAGGGTAACAGAGATGTACCATCTACAGCTTTTACAAGCTCTCCTCTGAGTGCTCTGACACATGTGCTGGATTTTTAATTTTTTTTTTTCCGAGACTGACAGAAAGCATTCGGAGATGGGTCTGTAACATAATTTCTTTCCAGATTATTTTAGTCATGATTAACTGTGCCCTGGCATGAAAAAAAGTTAGTTTTTTAAAGCCCTGACAGCAGTAAAGATAAACCAAAAAAATTAATGCGCATTTTATATCCATTTTTACAGGTTCTACACGTCTGTGTTGGATGCATTTAAAGTGTCATGCTCAGGACAGTTATCTCACAGCTACTGCCTCTGCAGGCGATGGAAAGCCCTCTGCTGATGTGAAAGAAATTGGGAACCTACCTCTACTGAAATGCAGTAGCAATCCTAGCAGAAATGGTCCCCAAAATGATAACCCTAAATAAGCTTTCCTTTATCTAATTGGCAGTCCCCATGGCTTGCATGGCTGGGAGTCAGGAGATCAGTAAAATTTGAGAAACTTTGAAGAATTTTATTTTAGGCCATGTCACTTTTAAATGGAGCTCTAGCTCTTACCTCTAAAGAAACACATCTACCTGAATAAAAAATAAGCCAAAATCAAACACTGTCACTTTAGTTTTACCACCATATAAACCCCAGTAAAGTACAGCTTCCACAAGGAAAAGACGCTCAAAATGCTATGGTGATATCACAGAAAAATGAAGACACCATGCCTTCACTGTGATGTTAGCTCAGGATGGCTCACAACCAGTGATGGAATGGTGGCGTCTTCCATATCTGATGGAAGATGCAATCATTTTTGTGGAGAAAAGATGATTGTACAAATACTACCTTCCCTGTTCTCTCATTCGTGAGAGAAATAAATATGCAAGCAAGGCTCTTGCTGGACACAAGAGCTGCTCCAGGTCTTCAGCCATTCAAGCAGCTCTTCTGACACTTGGATTTCAAAAGGAATTGACTGAGAGCATGCAAGCCACAGAAGCAACATCTCAATTGCATCTTTCCATGCGTGCCCAGCTCAGAGCAGGGTTGAAATTGCTTCTGGCTTCCTCAGTCCTCAACCAAAGCCACCACTAAGTCCCAAGTCAATTGGGGTAGAAGGTGATTTTTTCCCCTGAGTCTGCAATTCGTTGTGCTGACAAAAGAGAGCTCATCATTGCTACCACTTGGCATTCATGAAACTATTTTTCTCACGTCTCTCGTATCTCATAGGCAAGGTACACTGGTTTCACCATTTAGGTCCTTTATTTTTATGGCTTCTGCCATATACTTTGGTTTAGCCCCCAAAACTGTGGTTTAGCCCACTGCAGCACAGATAAACCCTGCCTAACACAAGAACAACCACATTCAATCCCCTTTCTTCTTCCTGCTCCCCCTCCCTGCCCTAAACAGACAGCGTTAATGAGCCAGAAACTGTTCTGAATCAGGAAAAAGGGAATTTTGGCAACCAGAGACCTATTTCTGTAAGGAATCAGAAATGAAATCAAGAGGAGAAAAAAATGTTACAAAGAAGCTGTTTAAGCTGGAATCACAAGAGAGAGGGAAATTACCCACGCTAGGAGACAGGCAAAAAAAGGGCAAGTTGGGAGATAGATACGCTGGGCAGACTTCAAGGTCTACAAAAGATTGGTTGTCTCTTTTGGGGTTTACACTCTCTTTGTCTAATTAGACTAATAGAGGTAGAATAGAACTGGGAGAGATTAAAAACCATGATAAACAAGGCATCTTTTATTTGATATTATTGGAACTGGTTTCACTTATCTTTAGAAATCTTTCTTTTTGTGCTCCTTAATTTGTCCTTGAAGTCCTGTATCTAATCACTAGTTGAGCAACCAATAATCCTTCTCCAGCCCCTCCACCCCTTTTTATGGCCAACTTTAATCTTTCAACTCAGTGAAAAACATGTTTCCCCTATCATAACTAGTTTAACAAAAATTCCCTTTCAAGTTTAGATTGTGCAGATACAATGGCTTTCCTGCAGCTTCATGCTGAAGAGAGGAATTTACATTAGAAAAAAAATGGAGATTTATGATAGCATTGTATTTCCATTTGAATATGGAGAGTTAATAACATGCATATGTTTTTTTATTATTATTATTTTAAGGTTTAAGCTATGCCATAAGCAAAAGGAAACCTGGAAACTGTGAGACTGGCAGGGCTCAATGAATAACCTAATCTGGATTTCATTCACAAACAGCAGCTCATACATAGGGAAAGGGCTGGTGTGTTTCGCCAAATCGGAACTGGAGTAAGTGCCAGGATTTCCTGATTTGTTTACATTTCTCAAAAAAACTTTTTTCCCCTGGATGAGGCTAGAATTAGACTTCCTTTTCCACTTTTGGCCCTTTCCAAACTATTCTTGCTTGACATATTCTCTCCTTTTCCCTGTATTCTCCTTTGTTCCAGCCTCAGCTGGCTCTTTTGTCTTGGAAAACAGAAAAGGCAATGAAAGATGTCAGTCTATGATAATAATGATAATGCAGCCAGGTTTGCATGACACCAAAACAATACTGCAGGCTTTTCCAACACCCTTGGATCCACCACTCTTCCTACAATGGCTGCAGGGGGGTGGAGTGAGTGGTATCTCTCTGGGATGGCAGACTGGAACAATAGTGTCACAAGGTAAAAGAGATAAAAAGATCAAAATGAAACAGTCTAGCCCAAACTCTCTTGATGAGGCGTGTCACTGAGTTAATCAGAGGGGGCTAGTTACACATAAATAATCACCTTTGCATTGGCTCACTGGCTTCTCAGTCAGCTGAAATGGTCGTGTTCCCTGGCAGTCCCTCCTCACTTTCACTGACTTTACTGTACTTTGCCCATTGTCTGCAACCTCAGTGCAATCACTGCAGAAACTTGTTTGGGAGACCTTCTCCGTGTCTTTGTTTAGAGCCCTTTGATCATCCCACAGAAAGAAAAACACTGTAGCTTGGACCTGAGCCATGGTTTTCTTAACATGAGAAGTCTGCCAGCCTGCAATCAGTGTTTGATGCGCATGCGTGTGGGCTGCTAGGGCCTTGGAAAATTATGGGAAGACTAGCAGCAATCTTGAGAGCTTGGGCACCGTGCTGAGCAAAGGTGAGAGTTTAAAGTCCCTGATGTAGCCACCCTGACACTGCAGAGCAGCAGCAAGAGTCATCATTGTTCCTTAGTACCAGGTTACAGCAACACAAAATTGTTCTTGTGGGGATGTCAAGTCCTTCTTGCCATAGCACCTCACCTGCCATCAGAGATCACCCCGTGAATGGCTCATGCTTTAACAGGATGAGGTGGCAAGGAAGGGCTGTGCCAAGCACAGACGTCCAGCACACAGGCAAAGCGTTCACAACAGGAGGCAGGGGTGCAAGACTGAATTTCTGCTTTTCAAACAAGTGTTGTCAGCCAGGTTTTTAGCTGACATCGCTCCCACTGACATCGATGTACCAATGCTGATTTACACCCGCCGATGAATATGCGTCTGGGAGAAGAGTGGGATAGGGTAATGGTGCATTAGAGTTTGATGGGAAAAGGAAGTGAGGGGGTGCAAGATGAAGATAAAAGGGGAAGGGAAGGAGAGACGTGATCATGGGACTCAGGAAACACGAACTGTAATGCATGGCTGTGGGAAAACGTTTAGAAGATATTGCATCAGACTGGACACCAATTTTGCAATTTCTGCAGCACCTTTTTAAGATTCTATACTGAGATACTGAGCAGAATGTGTGTAGCTGTATGTCTGGAACAAATCCAAGCAAAAGGCCAAATGCAATCAGTCATCTGTGTTTGCTGGATCTGTATACTAATGTTTCCTGTGCAGTCATTGCAATATATGTCTACTCTTGCTGTTCCGAATCCTGTTTTTCACCTTTAAGTACTTGTATCCTATTTAGTTGCTTGCACCATGTATAAGCACCTGTTTTTAGCACATTGCTTAATTTGAGGGCCAGAAGTCACTGTTCCACTGGTACCCAGCAAACAGAGGGGTAAAAGGGAGAGTGACATGGGGAAAGCTACATGAACGGGAAGGAATAGACTTCTGAAAATAGGAGAAAGATGCTGTAAGGCGTGGCAGAAAGCACCTTTGCACACAAAATCATCAGCCAGCTTCTTTCTGTTTAGGAGATCTCTGCAGAGAAGCAGGAGATCCAAAAGCTGTTTTGCTTACACACTTGATTTAGCTGTTCTCAGTAGTGCTTCTCATGTGAGTAAGGTGAGCAGGAAATGGATTGATGTCAGCAGGCAGCCTGTGCTAGAAACTCACACCCACCCTTTCTGCTTCATCAGTTGTCTGAGCCCGCAGTTTCACTATTAGGTTTTGGTGGTGTGTTTTTAGATTTCCAGTTACAGCTTGCATGACAGCCGCCGACGGTCTGCACCTGACCAGCTACTGCCATTTAACTTGGTAAGAACCATAAAACAAGCATTCTTCCAGGAGAAAGAGTAGAGGAAGATACAAGTGCATTTCTAGTGCTTTCCAATAACTGTGAATCATGATTTCTGCCAGCCAGACTATGGTTCTCACTGGCAAGTGTCAGTAAGAAAGTCTTACTTTAATAAAGCACTTCTGCTTTTTTGCCTTTTTTTTTTTTTTTGCATTACTGATAGCTAATACAGATGAAACCACAAACCTGAAGGGTTCAGGCTTCACCAAATGTCAGTCATGCATAATTTAGAGTAAATGAGTATGTGACAGTAATTGGCACTTAATTTGGATGTTCTTTCTTATCTTTCTCACAAATCCAAATAAATTTTCATTTTTGTTTTTCATGCTACTCCTTGTCTGATAAAGATCATCTGATTGTTTGAGAACAAAGTTTAGGCGATATTTTCTAATGTGCTAAGTCATAAAGGAGATCATACTAAGGAGCCTGAATGGTTGACCTAACAGACCCCTTTGGCCCACACAAACTTCTGGTGACACTTCATAAGAAAAGTTACATTTGAGTTATTCATTTTCATTAAAAAAAAAGTTATTTTCCATATTTCTACACCGTATCTCCAGGAAAACACAGGCAGAAAACTGCACATGCAGGGTGACACCATTCCTTTTCTCTGTCCAAGGATGTGAGCTGATGATCTCCATGGTGCTCTGCTGTGGCTTTGTCACTCCTGACCTGACCTTCAGGATACACTGAGAGTATTGTGAGTCCAGTAGGGTCAAACATTAGCACTACAGGGCTTTACCTCCTTCAGGCAAGTCTCATCCTCTGGCAATGGAATGCCTCTGGAAGCTCATGAATTCCAGCTGGTGGAGAAATTCCAGTAGCCAAATGGTGTAGAATGCTTTCAGTGATCCCTTTCCACTGAGGGAGGGAGTTGTTGGCAAAGAGCAAGACTGAGTTTAGAGTCAGCAGGATGCGGCTGCTAATCTCAGGGTGTTACTTGCTGTTAGCTAACCATGGCTGCAGTGCAGCCTGCACTTTCATGGGATGGAAACACAGCAGATGAGCAGAGATGGACATTCCTGGGCAGGAATGGGAGGGAAGGTGATCCTGAGGATTGGCTTGAAATTTTTGATAGAGATCAGACTCTGAATCCAGAAAACCCCCTTTAAATTGGAACTAAAACCATACTTGAAAGTGCAAGTTAAATTTTATTGTCCTCAGACTGTGGTATAAGAAACATGCTTGACTTAGAAGAAACCTCAATGTTCCTCACAGAAACAGGGATTTCCCTTTCTGATACAGCTACGAGAAACAACATCATATTTTTATTTTTTCAGTTATAATTAACTTTTTTTAATTAAGGAAGAATGTAACATTTTCTAAAACATTTGTAATAATTCCTGATCAGGCTCCAAGGCATAGTTCTTCTGATTCTCCTGATGGAATTCATATTTCTCTGTTGTGAACATGCAGAGTTTGTGTAAAATGAAAGTATGACAGTCTTTTTCCCAGCAAGACTACTCTCCCCACTCCAGATCCCTATGTTTTTCTTTGTCCCTTTGTGATTATGGTAGGACACAACTGACAGAGATGAGATATATGGAATTTTTTGCAAAAATTTGCTTTTTTCTTATTTCCTTTTTAAAATGGAAAGACCATCATGGGCCCAGCCAAATTCATCTAACTCAGGAGCCTTACTTTGACACTAGCCAGCTGAGGTTGCCTAAGCAAAGAAGAGAGTATGACCCTTCTTTGCATAAGGCCAACAATCAAGAGTTAAGAGAATTTTTGAGTCAGAGGCTGCATCTCAGCTATTGTTTTTGATGTTCATCAATGGACCTATTCTTTATAAAATTCTTTATTGCCATTTTGTATCCATTTATATCTCTTGGCTTCCATGACATCCTGTCACAGTGAGTTAATTATGCTTTGAGTAAAATAATTACTTGCTTCCTTTTATTTTAAGTACTATGCCTCAAAATTTCAAATAGTGTACCCTCTTGTGTGTTAAGAAATAGTGAATAAATTGTGCCTATCACCTCTATTATGCCTACTCACATTCTAAGTTTCCCTAAATGCAAGGCTAAGCTCCATTTGTTGGAATGAACTAGAGAAAAAACTAAAAGCTGAAGTTTCTGTTTATCTGTTTTTATTACTTTCAGGATCATCTCTGGGTTTTGCTTTTGTTTAGTTGCTTTTATTAGGGAGAGTGATTAATGCTTTTGGGGTTAGCAATACTTTACTTACGTGCTTTCCAGCACTATCTCTGGTTTCTGGCTCCTCTCTCTTTCTCACAGTTATAGCAACATAATATCCAAGTGAAATCAATCATAAACATAACATACCCCAATTTTGAGTGTTATACTGCTTTAGCCTCTAAGGAAAGCTGTCTCTATTTACAATTTTATAGCATGCTTAGGTTTTTGATCTGAGCAGACACAGCCCATTCAAAGATAAAAACATCAATTAATTAAGCAGCTGTTGAGATCAGAAATCTGACACCCATATGGTGTCAAATTAGTGCCTGAAAGCAGTTAACTGCCAAAAGAAGCGCATGCATCTGTTGCAAGAGATTAAAATGAAGTATCTATTAATTACTGAGAGTTTCTTGATTGACTTCAAAATTATATTGCTGAACTGATTCTCTTTGTGTTATTCATCTTTAATGTCATCACTTGTAAATAAGGACTTGCTTCAAAACTATCAAGTTCCAAGCAAATGCTAAGTACCCTCTAAAAAGCAAGCAAAGGAAACTCAGCTGTGAAGAGATGTCACAAAGCATGTGCTATGTTTTTGTTCCATTGCTAGTAACTACATAAAACCAGATGTATGCAGGGGAGAAATGTTGCCTGATATAACAATGAGCAATAAAGAGTATCCCACAATCATAGGATGCATGACACAATAATGAATTGTATATTACATGCCTAAGAAACACAATTAAAACTGTCAATTTCTTTCTAGTGGAAGTTCATTGGCAGAATTGTGATACAACAAAAAATCCGCTTCAGGTCTTTCATACTGTTTTCCTGTTTTCTTGTGCTCACAAATAAGAAAAAGTGCAGATGTTAGAAGAACACACACTGTGTCTCTCTGTATCCAAGGAAATAATTGTTTCAAAATACGCAGTTATCCGGTTATCACCAGCTTATTTTTAGCATCCCAAAGTCAAAACTACATCTGCTTGTACAACACTGAATCCCGAGTCAGACGTGTCCATCTCAGTCAGGCCTCTTGATGGAAAAGGAAATATTTCGTGCTAACTCAAGTGGTGACGTTCTTTCTTCTGAAGCAAAGACTTGATATTAATTTTATGAGGATATATTTTCTGTTTCTTTAAACATGTAGCAGGAAACCAGGCAGGGTAAGGATGGGGAAAGAGTCTACAGCAGCAAACCTACAGTGAGGAGAGAGAAAAAGAGTGCGTGCACATGTGGTTTTTAAGGAAAACAGTCTTCTCCTTATTTTAATAAATATATTTGTATAGGTGTTCAGGAAAGAAAAACACACAGCCAAAAACAGGCCAGAAACTCCCACACTGCCAAGACTGGTTTTTGTGACTGTAATGCAAGGGGAGCATACACTTCTGAACATAAAAGTCTTCTCTCACTTAACTAAGACTCAATATAAATAACTCTCACCCAAGCTACCTGCTTTATACCTGCTGCATCACCAGATAAATTATGTAGAAAAAATTATTTGGAGATTATCAGCAAAATGAATCCTTTAGAAAACGTATCTTCTCCTCATTTGTTCTTGTGGAGATCGTCTGCATATGCTGTGTAAGAAAGCTGAAAAACAGATGCCTGAAAAACCCTGCCTCTGGGACAAAACTGTAAGTTTTCTGGTCACTTCCTTAGAGAAAATGGGAACTAACCTACTTAACACCAATGAAATTTTACCTTTCTAATACAGGCAAATAAATGTGTCTTCAAAACACTGGTATCAAAGATTAGAGCAAATCTAAAGAACTTTGCAGATATTTTGGTCTGCACACAGATGACAATTTTGTCTAGTAGTTAGGCTCATAAGCTAAATCAACAGTTTTAAGGAAATCAATATTTCAGGGGGATAACTATCCTGCCACAACCTTCCCATTGGCTTTCCTCCAAAAAGGAAACTGGAACAGACAGCAAGATTAGCAGGCACAATTTTGAAAGTCTCTTTTGGGTACAAAATATTTTGTAACATTTTCTGGTTTGTTACTGAAGAATAAATATCTCTCTCTCACACACACACAACTTTATAGCTTTTCTTATTTAAATCTTCAATGAAAGACATCTCTTCTCATTTAGGGAGGCACCCTTGGAGTCACCAAACAAGACAGATATTCTAGGTATAATATGAAATGGTGCCCTCCCATTTTGTCTGTATTGTTTATTTCCAGGGACAGGTCATTTGGGCTTAAGGATGAAAGAAAATGCACAGAATAAAGCCTTGATTAAGATATGTACCAACCACCAGTAACAAATAAAATAAAAGTCTTGCAAAAAAAGATGTTATCATTTTTATTCATGAGCACTTTTCCATCAACACCGGAAATTTACTGTTTCTCAGTTTAAAAATAAATAAAATTACTCTGATCGTAGTATTTCTCTTTATGTGAAGCCAATAATAATTACTTTTAAGTTAATGTTTAAGGTGAGTTTGATCACTGTTCCTGCCCTGTGAAGTATCATAGCTCCTCCATGATCAGTTGGAAGCTGGGGGAGGAAGACAACTTCCCCTTATGAAAATTGTGTCACTGACATGAAGAAAGCCTGGGGATGAGCTTTTGGCATCTGATGGTTCCCAAACATAGTCATCTCCTTTGCAATGCTCCTTGGAAATTCCTCTCCTTTTTGACAGATCCTCTTTATACACCATAAGACAGACAAAATAAATTCAGTAAGGAAGTGCAAATACAGTGTCTGAATGCTAAAACCCAAGACTGAGTCCACTCCCAATGCCAGTCGTATATGCATCGTCTTCTAAGTCCTCTGCACCTGCTGGAGTCGTGCTGGAGAGCTGTAATGCCAAAATTTCTCCCCAAAAATGATTTCTTTGTGCAGGCTTTGACAGAAAGCCCTCAGGCTACCTCCTGAGTGTGACACCTCTTGCTCTGGCATCTGCAGTGGGCCAAGCTCAGTACCTTGGCAGAGATGGGCTTTTTTGGGCCACAGAGTAGTCCAGCACCATCCAGGGAGCACTGGAAGTTGTCAGGAGGCTGGAGAAAAATCTCACAGCTTTGGCTGCTCACAGATCTCTCTCAATGCTCTGCCAGGGTGTTTCTGTGCCAGGAGGACCTGATACAGCTCGTGGCTGGGAAGCTACCAGAAGGCTTCAAATGACAAGAATATTATCTCCTCCTTAGCATTCAAATTCTCATCTGCATTTCTCAAAAGGTGCTGTGTGGCATTTCTCCCTGACTCTGCTTCACTTTTAAGACTCATGTAAATTGTTGTTTAATTGAAAGCTGTTTTACTCTGTTCAGAATGGAAAAGAAAGCAAAATGTTCACAACAGAATGGGAAAACTTCAGGAAGTGCTACAGGCTTTGGTGCATAAATTCAGCATATCTCTATGTGGGAACAATCCACATTATGGAGTCCTTTTGGTAATAAATACCTGCTCTATCGAATTGCTTCCAAATAAATTATACATAATAAACATATTTGTCATCCTAGTCAGCATCTAGTAGCATCAAATGCTCCAGAAAGTGTTGACCTGCGTCCATCTGAATTTGTGAACAGGCAAATAGCCATCTCACAGTCTTCTAACATCTTTAACTATCTGTGAAGAACACAGTATGTTGTCCTCGTGCACTTCTAAAATGTCCCACTTACTCCCTTATGCCTGGTTTTAATATAACTGTTCTTTACAGAGGTCAGCATCTGTCCTACGGTAGAAATAAATCTTGAACAGTGTTTGCCTGCAGATTTAAGGGGATAGTACATGTGTCTTACTTTTTAATAGCATGAATACGGTCTAAATGGCTCATACTTTTGTCTTGACCATGTTAGAAATGCTGCTCAAGAAGCCTAGACCGGATCGACCATGTGGTTTAAGGTCCATATTTGTGTACATATTGGCATCCTGCAAATGCATTGATAGCCTGCAGGAAAGAGAGGCAAGCTGTTTTTAATGGTTGGAGAATTATTTACAAACACATGTATTAACTGCTTAAAAACCAGGAATTCCTGGAAGTACAGATTATCTTTGCTGGACTCATAATCATTTATTGGATTCACAGAAGATGAGGGCATTCATTCATTGAGACCCAGTCTGATGCCATCCTCTGTTGCAGTTCACTGAGATTTGGATTAGATTATGACAGAAAATACTAATGTTAACCTTTTCATTATCTGTTTGAGTAGCTATAAATCCCTGTTCTGTGCTGAGGTTGGGACGGGCATCAGATCCCCAGGGTTATGCAGAGATTTTAGCAGCCTCAGTGGGGCTCTTGTGCACAGCTTGTTGTCAGCCTGCAGTGAAGAAGTTTTGATATAAAAAATATCACCAGCTGTAGGCAGAAATGTGTGACAGCTGGGATTTCCTTCCACATCTATGCAATGGACCAAAGTCATGAGTGACTTGCACTGTTCTGGAAACTTTGAGATTATGGCAGCTCTATTTGAACTCAGCAATAATTTTGTTTAAATTTCTGTGAAGACATAATGGTATACTTAATCAAGACCTAAAAGTGTAGGTTGTTCTGAATATGCATGAGATCTTATATTCAGATGCAAAGAGTTTTAATTATGTTTCCCATTCATATAAGGCCATGAAGATTAATGAAAGGTATAAGAAAAGTCTCTAGATTTTTTGTTGCCATCCTAACACAATCCACCCATTTACCTCTTTGAAGAGACAATGCTGAAAATCAGAGCATATTTCAGTGTAATCTAGCTTGTTTTGGCACACAGAAATCTTAATGGAGGCTAAAGCCTTCTTGAATTCTTAGATCCAGGCATTCAAACTAATTTATTCATTCATAAAGTTGTTTGGCTTAAACATTGCCTTTATGAGTATCCAACCAAAAGCAGATCTATAGAGCTGGACCCTGTACAAAGAAAAGAAAACTCACCAATAGGAAAAGCTAAAAATATAAATGGAATTAGTGAAGGAATGAACATTCCCAATTTATAGTATTACCACATGCCCATTGCCCACCGGATATGCTTAATATACATGTCACACTTCTCTCCACTGATTCCAGACAAAAGACAGTGTCTGACAACCAGGGGGCTGTGGGCGAATGAATTTCTCATCCACCTCTTTATCCAATTTACCAAAGCAGCAACAGCAGCTTTGGTTCAACACCCACAGCCAGGATTCCCAGCAAAGCAGCATCCAGTCCAACTTTGACTTAGAAAACACAACAAAAGTGGGAGCATTTTTGTGACTCAGAGCTGATTTTGTCCAAACTCCACTCTTTTGTGGGTTCGGACATTTCTTCTTTGTTTGTATTCCAATTTGTGATAGTCAGATAAATTAAAAAAATTGTGTCAATATCTTCTGTAGTGGGAAGAGGTGAGGATGTTTAAACTAAGATTCTTTTAATAATTTTCCATGTGTTTCTTAATTGGCTTGGTTTCTTTTTTTTCTGGCTTTGTTCTCCAACACTGGTTCATTCATTTCCTGAAGTTTCACTTCACCTTGTCTGGTTTTTCCGTCTGCAGTATGTTGTTATGTGCCTTTGGTGATGAGAATTAGCTTAAAATAATCTGTACCATAATTACTGACTTCAGACTTGTTTGTGTCTATAGGGAGATATCCACGACAAAACAAAATAACAACAAAGAGGGAAAGCTACCACATTCTTCCATATTTGGACAGCCCAGATGTTATTTACAGCATTGTTTATGAAGCTTTTTCTTTGCCTTGCTGGCTTTGATCCACACACGTTGTCAGTTTTGAGCACACACGTCCTGTCACATGGTGATTGTGTGCCCCTGACGAGTAAACATGCAGGAATGCAATTTATAAAGACAGGCTAGAGCAGCAATTAAGGAGAAAAAGAACTACAAACAAGACAAAGGAAATTAGGCAGGAAGATGAGCTAAATCTGGTCAGAATACAGGATATCAAGGCAACTGCACTGCATGTCATTTATTCTTTAGTCACTAGCAAGTGTCAACATCAGTATGTGATGTCTGTGCCTGTGAAACTTTTATCATTAGTCCGCAAAAGGATGAGGGGCTCAGAGGGACTTGTTGCTACAGAATCTCCAAAGTGTGCGATCTTTGAAGGCCAAAGATTCGTTATCACATTTGGCACTTAGTCAAAGTGGTGGAGTTCTTCAAGTACATTTGGAAAACGAACAAACAGAACAAACAGAAGACTGTAAAATCTCCTTTTCCTAAAAATTGAAGAGGGAGCAGTTGCCAGTAAGGGTCCCAAGAATACGTAGGAAGGGGAAAATATCTGACATGCATTACATTTTCATGCTAAAGCACAGCAATGCCACAAATGTTTCAGGCAATAAAATTCAGTCACACAAATATTTGGGTGACAGCAGTGAGAGGTTATGTACCAGAACTCATGGGGCCTGGGAAGGGAGCATGAAGTATTGCTTATTTCCTTGTTTACAAACAAACCAACCTCAGGCAAATGCTTGGACTTGGGAAATTCATTTAAGAGACTGTGGGCTGAGCTGCTGAATCTTGGGTCTATTGTAGGAAGAGGTCTCTGCTCTGTAAGAGATGTACTTTATTATAAAGGCTGTCATGTCAGCTAGGGGAACTGGTAATTCATTATCCCCTTATCTGGTAGGACAGTGTTCTAGTAGGAATATTTCTTTTAGCTTTACCTATCTGAGTCTATAGGAGGGGACAACAGAGGAAACACCTTCTCCTCTGAGATTAATTTAACTCCATAATTGCTCTTTTCCTTTCAGTCATCTGCCATGTTATCTTCTTGATCACTGTCCTAACAGTTATTGTCCTCGTAGGGCAGACTTTGGTTTTTCCAGTCCTTTTTTGACAAACCCCACAGTATATGGAAGAGACCTTTGCTACTAGTCTCATTTAGGGAGGGACTGAAGTTGAACAGACTGGCATGGGAATGTGGTGTGTAGGTTTAAACCTCCAGTCATTTGTCACCCGGCACTTGGAACAAACACTTGCATTATGCTTGGATCTTTAACATAAGAGCACTTGTATTTTCTGTAATGGCATCATGGCTTCTGTATGTGCATAATCAAGGCAGTAAACCAGCCTGTGATTTATATGATCACTTTGAAACACCCATCCAAAGGGTTTCTTGTTTTATGTTTAGCTCATCAACGGACAACATTTTCTGGTAACAAACCTTTGCCAATATTTAAGAATCCATGTCCAGTAATTATCTATGCCTTTGAAATGGTATCCAAGTGTTTAAATAAAGAGTTAAAATATTCTGAAATTAAGGATATATATGAAGTGCTGGTTCCAGTCCTAACCTCCCTACTTCAAGAAAGAATTGAAGCAAGTGCAATGACGGACCACAAGGATAAATAACGGACTGAAAGACCTTGCCTAGGAGGAGAGGCTGAGAGCTGGGGCTGTTCAGCCTGGAGATGAGAAGGCTCCGGGGAATCTGATCAATGTGTGTAAACACCTGATAGGTGGGAGTAAAGAATGGGAAACTGGACTCTGCTTTGTCATACCCAGAGACAGAACAAGAGACAACAAGCACAAATTAAAATATAGGACATTACATTTAATATAAGGAAGAACATTTTTTTACTGTAGGGGAGGTCAAACGCTTGCACAAGTTATCTAGAGACATTTTAGAGCCTCTATTCTCGGGGATACTAAAATGCTGACAGATATGGCCCTGATCAAGCTGCTTTTCTTGATGCTCCTCTGAGCAAGAAGGCTAACTAGAACCATCTCTAGAGGTCCCTTCCAAACTCAGCTGTTCTGTGATTCTGTAAAGGATACAATAAAACAGATGCAGGTCTAGAGCACATGTCCTGATATATGTGCAAATAAAAATCATGCATTCCAGAGTTCAGCAACTCAACCAAAATATTATTTGCAGGACAAGATAGAAACCAAAAGGAAGCAAGAAGTGAGAATGACAGAAGAACTGTATACATGTCCAGCCAGTGAGATGTGGCAAGAAGAGCTTTGATTCATTTTCTCTAGCAAACACTGAAGGGAATTCAAGGAGGGTTAAATGGAATTTTTATCTGTATGCTAATATTCCTAACTACTTACAGGGTTAACAAGGACAGCTAAGCCAGAAACACAGAATACAGATCAGCTAAAAAGCAGCAGTGGGTAAAGTTACATCTAGCACAAAAGTGGTTAGCCTAAGGTTGATGTAAAATAGGGGTAAAAACAGGCCCATTTTTTCTTTCCCAGACCTTCAAGATTCTAAGATACTTGAGGATGCCACAGAAACAACTGTTAGTACAGCTAAGAAGAAAGGCTGAATTTAACTCCCTTAAAACAAAGAAACAAAATTAGCAGCTCCAAGCAGAGTGAGAAGGACAGAGAGCCGTTGAGGAATGTGTGACCAGGCACATTCACATACACTGGGAAGATCTCCAGGTGACAAAGGCACCATGACCTTATTTAACCCATCCATCTTCTCACTGGTAAAGGGTTTCACTCTCTTCCAGTTTTTTTCCTGAAACCTATTTGCTGTAGTAAACCAGGAATTTGAAGAAGTAATTTGAAAATGAGAGTATAACTAGCTTCCACTTGTTTTCAGCTGAGTTCTAATCAACAGCAGAGTGACCCCAAGGATGAGGTGGCCTTCGGTCTCCTGACAGTAGCATCTTTGGATCAGGTAACCCCCAAAAGTGATGGCAACATTTACCAGTACAGGCTTGGAGGGCTATAACAAAGGCAAAATAAAACCTCCAGCCATAGCAGTTTTACTGCCTCAAGCAAGTCCAAAACCAGATCTGGGCTCTCACAGCTGAAAAGAGGATTAAGAATCTTAGTACCAGTTATTCTAAAAAAAGATAATGATATACAGATTTCATATTACCAGAGAGCTATATATTAAGACAGAATTGCAATAGATATAACCACTTAATTTCTTTAGATGGTTCACCTTCCCCACCACTTTCCATCCCATGTTTTTGTTGTCTTTTCCACTTAAAAGAGAAAAAAAATACTTATGATTGCATGATTATCAAAGTTTTTTCCACCATTCTTCAGAGAACTGATTTATTTGCATGTTAATATTCTTACCCGTATACAAAAATGTGCAGCATAAATAGTTTTATAAGGGAAAACCAGCCAACTGGAAATCCTTCCTTTATTTTAAAGATAATAGCTCCATTTGTTTATTGCTTCTGCTGTTGATTTTTTCCAAGCAGAACAGCAAATCTGCTCTCAGTTAGGGGAGCACAACCCTTCTGTGGCCAGAGTTCAGTACATATCCCAGGGTACCTTTCCATAGTAAAACACCCTGCCTACTTCAATGAAGCTGCTCACAATTAACTCCTCTGGATGTGGAGACCCAAGTAACATAGCCTTTTACTGATTGCCTCGGGGCTACATTCATATGGCCTGAATTCCACCCAACTCCCCCAGTGCTTGCTCCACAGGGAGAGTTGCTGCATTTGGAGGGGAGCCTGGGGCAGGCAGCCGGTGGGAAACTGTCCACGTCAGCTCTGATGGAACATGTGAGCACCCCCTGGACGAAGACAGAGGCCAGCTACTGCTGTGTCATTGAGTCTGGGTTTGGTTCAGCTGGACAAGCAAGGGTGATTTTTTTTTCCAGTAAGTGATATTTATAAAATTTACTATTTTATTTTTTTTTAGAAATGTCTTACTTTTTCCATATGTTTGTGAACCAGGGTCGAGCAGAAGTCCAGAGAGATCAACACCAGCAATTGTTTTCCTTTAATAATTGTGTTTGACAACTGTTAAAACACAGACTGTAGTGAAATCATCGCTACCCCTTTATTATGGTAAACTACTCAATTTTTTCCAGTGGTTTGAGGTAAACACTCCAAACATCCATAACAATTGGTTGCACCAGGACACACAGTAAAATCAACATAACAAGCACACTGGGGGCAGTATGTTGCTGCAGGGTAAACTAATGCCAAAGAGCCACAGCACTAATGACTTAATTATTGCCTTGTGCTTGTCAGGATGACACCAAAACATCAAACAAGCTGAATCTTTCACCCCAGCTGGGTTAAGGTCTCTTTCAGTTTCCTGATCAGGTCATCATTTCTCTCACAGGAGCTTTTTTTTTTTTCACAAATCTATACAAGACAACTACCTCATGGCCTGAGTTGTTGTTCCCAAAGTGTTCTGTATTGGACTGTAGCACCCTGAATCCTTTTTTCTAAAGTGTTTTTGTTTTGAGTAGGATAGTCGGAAAGATTCATCTTCCTTATCTCAGCAAGGAAACTCTGGGAAAAATTCAGAGTTGTGAGCTGGGAAAAAGGAAGAGTACTAGAGAGGTCTTAGCTGCCACCAAGGAAGGGAACAGAGTCTTACAGGTCTTACCTAGAGTATTTCCTTGAAAATATGTGACTTAGTCAGCAAAAAGAGCATTTTTGTATGACAGGCCTTAACACTGGTCTAGTTCTTGCCAGTCTTCCTTCTGAGCCCCAGTGCTGTCATGCCCTCCCTCCATTGCAGTGCACTTCAGGCATCACCAGGACCTAAGTCTCAAGTAGCAAAGGTTCAGACTTTTCCAGAAAAATATTGCTTAGCTGGAGCCAGTCACTACAGCTTTTCCCCTCATTATGGATCTTGCAGGACTGAGATCAAGCAAATATAGTCAAAAGCATGACTGCTCAACTATAAGATCCGGGAGCATATTTAACTAATGTGCAGCCAGCAAGCAATTGTCAAGAGTTTAATATGATTCAGAATGTTCTTGGTTTTCCTTGTAAAACAGCCTCCTTGAACAATGGAGAGGTTTAAAAAGGAATATTGTTACTCACTCTGTGGACACAAGGAGAGGGTGCCAGGTGATTACAGCAAAATATTAATTCAGATGATTTGAGGAAGGACATTCATTCTTTTCTTCATAACTTACTTGATATAACCTTATCACACATTTTAAAGCTGATCTCCTAAAATACCAGAGCAAGTTGCTTCATGTACCTTTCAAATAATTTTCTTTTGAGAAGGTGTTGATTAGAGATCTGTGAATATCAAAAAGTAGAATGGGTCAGTCAGGATAAGGCCCCTTTTCCAATGATCAGAGGCTTATCCAGACCTGACCCACATAAGCCAGGCTGGTTAGGCCTAGGAGCACTATAGTCTTAGGATCAAAAAACAAAGGAAAGTTAACACAGAACTGGCCAAAAGGGGACAGTAAATCAATTATTAATACAACTCTAATACAAAGGTTCAGGCTTTCCTGAAGTCTGGGTTTCCCCTCATTTCCTCTGGGGATTTTTTAACAGCTGGATGAGTGGGATAACTTGGCTTAAAGATGCTTTTCCTGTACTGGCTCCTATGTTTGCAATCAAAAAGGACTCAAGATCACAAAAAGCGTTCCGGTCTGAAGAACAATGATCTCCCCCAGGTATCGAGAAATATGATATAATCAACAGGCCACAGTCACTGGCATGCTTGGGATGCTTTGCATCCTCTTGGTGATGCAAACCAGTCACAAACCTGGGCTGTCTGTGGAGCCAGATGAAGCAGCCAAGGAGAGCTCTGATCCACAGTCATCAGCATTACAGATCACCTGCACTGGGAAGCCCCCAAAGAATTATCCTCTCACAGAGGTCTCTGGATCTTAGTGAAACACTGCCTGATGCCACAACTTTTATCATTCTGATCGCAGAAAACAGTACAAAACACAGCATCTTGGAGCCAAGTTGTTCAGCTGTACCAGGTGTTTTGAAATTCCCCAGAGGAAATGAGGGAAGACTCAGAATGTAACAATAAAAACATTTTTTTAAAAGACCAACAAAATTATAAACCTACTTGCTTTAAAAGTAAAGCTGCAACAGAGTGAGCAATGCTGGACTGCCAGGGTGGGATGAGGCTGCAGAAGCTGGCACAGAATCAAAATCAGAGAATGCTGCTTCCGGATGGGTGGTTCAGGCAGAAGTCACCAAGGGGGTGAGCAGGGCAGTCAGAGGCAGCACCACGGCCCCTCTTTCCACTCTTTGCCACTAGATGGGCTAGGTCAGAAGAGAGCCTCACAAATGTGCTACCTATTCCCTGGAGATACTTGTGGTTCAGGCTCTAATCCACTGTACTACTGTCTGCCAAAGAAACTTCCCTAGATTATGTTAGGTATTGGAGGAGATTACACACGCACAGACCCTGGGTTTTAGACTCCTAAACCACATTGTGCAGCTCAGTGCAGGAACACTTCAGTTCTATCTATGTGAGCAAATACAATTGGAAATGTTTCCAAGCACTGAAAATTGAACCTCTCTTAAATTGTTTGAATGACCTATGCTCTGTGGTGATGTCTCAGGCCAGACCATTCCCAGGCAGAACCTGAAAGTCAGTGCAGAGACCCCAGCTGATGGAGCTGTCCTGCTTCGGAGACAAACAGGTTCTTGATGTGCTTTTCGGTAGACAGCAAACCAGGTCATGCTTAATTTTCCAGTAAGGATTGACCTTCTGGGACTGCTTCAGCTGTGCTGGGCATGTAAGACACTGCCCATAGCTCTGGTTTTAAAGATTACTGTGTTCATAGGAAGGAGATGTGTTTCTTGTTAGCTTATTCAGAGTTTATTTGAATCATATACTTTCATAACAATGAAATGAAGTCTCAAAACATAAACCAAAATTCCATTATTAAGGCTAAACTAGCAGCAAGAAATCTCCATGCTCTTCCAGTCCCCTAGGTAGCTTGCTAGGAACATTGGGCAGATGTTCTGACTGACCTCAGGTAGGCTGCAAGCATCCTTCCTTGCTTTAACTATTCAGAACATCTCCTGAAGCCACTCTGGGCAGTTCCTTACAGTGCTCCTTTCCCACTGCCCTGGGGAATGACCTACTTCATCTTCTCCTTTCCTGTTTATTTGCTTCATCCCCTGTGATTGGATGCTGAGACATTGCACGACAACGTGGGGAATGAAGTAATTTCCTCTTTTCATACCTTCAGTCTCTGAAGTAATTTCCTTCCCCCACCCACTCAGCATTTCTTAATATTTCTGTAGTGTATGCTATTTACCACTTTCTTGGCTTTATTCTGCTTTCTTCTCTCACAGCCAAAGACAGACATATCAGTAAAATATTACACATCAGATCATGAGGAATATGACTCTAGCAATGAATGTTGTATATGTCATAATTATTCTTTCTTTGAGGCTAGCATATAAAGAGAAAACCTAGTATAACAGCAGGTTACCTGCATTACTGAAGTGTGTCCCCATCAACACTCCTGGCGGGGACAAAGATGAGTGGAGCAGAATGTTAAAGTATCCTTAGGTGGTTTACAGCTGCAATGGAAAGCTAGACACCTAGAAACTTAAAAGCCAAATCTTGTCTAAAATCACCCATAGAGAGTAGCATCACGATACTCCTTTCCTCCATGGCAGGAGTCTGTCTATCAACAGCAAAACCAAATCAAATAAACATGCCCTACCTATTGATTGGCACCCTATCCTGCAGAAGCCAGGTTTCCAATGGGAGCTAATTTCAGAGCTAGGGAACCCAGGCTAGTGCAGTCCAGGCACCAGCATTCATCCCTTAGGGCACAAAGTAAGAGATTTTTACGTGGTCCATGCTATCCCAAGAGCCTACAGGTGAGCTGTGGTGATCTGTCCTCTTGTGAGACCCCACAGCATGGGCACACCCAACAGCTGTGACTGTTTGTAACCAGAGACAATTTAAAGGGAAGCTCATGTATTTGAGTCACAATAGAGTGTTCCATGTACTGTGTTTCCCCACAGCCATGGCAGCCTTTTCCATTTCAGTTTCAGGGCATACTGGAACAATTATAGATAGGGCCAAGAATTCACACAGGGCCTGTGCCCAGGACAAGTAGTGCAAGATATGCCCAAGAGTACATCTTGCTGCCTGATTGACTTCACTTGGGAATTTAGGAATTCCATTTCAAACAAAAATACATAGCTGGAACTAATTCAAACCACAAGGGAATAAAGCAAAGAAATAAAATCAAACTAATAAATCAAGATTACAGCTCTCTCAAAGAAAGATGTGTTCTAATTCAGCCACAGGTTATGAGAGTTGATGCAGGGAATAACTAGAGGTAACTCTATAGCCTGTGATTGCTGCTGGTCATATGAAATAATCCTGTTAGTCTGTTTTGTCTTTAGTATAAGCAGTGCAAATACAGTTGTGTGATTGCTGACAAGGTCTCTTTTTGCCCACAGTGACTGCCAGCTACCAATTACACTTGGGGTGCCTACAGTGAAACAGCTAAGGACTCTCCACAGATAAAGAGAGGAGCATCCCACTTGGCAAAAGCACCTTCTTGAGCCACAGCTGGAGTCCATAACCCAGGAATCACAATCCACAAGTGTCTTTGCCTTTCCAGTTGCAAACTGCCCTTTATGGAGTAAGAATTTAATGAAAAATGAGTGCTGCAGAATGCACTTTTCAAATAGACAGAAAAACAATTCTTATCAAAATTTAGGTCATAATTATAAGAAAAGATATTGGTAGGGAGGAGTAAAATGTGTTTTCCTTAGTTCTCTTTGTAAACCCTTGGTGATGCTGTATTTACCCTGAGCATATAATCACTGTGTATTCCAGGGAAAGAATCTGGAAATTTTGGTAAAACATTGCATTGGATATTCTGTCATTGCTGCATTTTAAAAGCAGCAAAAGCCCTCTGAGAAGATTCATGCCCTTTTTTAGTCAATGACAAACAAATATGTAGTCCACAGAAAAATCCATTCTCTTTCATTTTTGCTGTCAGTGTGACTTTTCATGGGAACATGCATTTTGAGTATGCTCACAGCTTTGCTACCACCAAAGATAAAAGAAGTTTCAACTGCTCCAACCAAAACACTGTGGAGACAACTTTACATAATTTTTGAACTATCACAACAAAATTCAAACAAAAGTTGAAAGCATAATATATTTTTTGTTCATATATGAATACTTTGCTGCAAAAACAAGTCATACCCATGTCTCAGCCCACAGTAACTGCCTGCAATTCAAAACAATGATTCAGCACAGGGTATGTGAAGTTGTGAACAGTTTAACGATTTTTTTTTCCTCAAAACTTTTGGCACTTCAGCCTCAGACACTATTTGTACAGAGCAAAAGTTCAGAAAAGCTTTTCAAACGAAAAAAACCCTGAGAGTTTTTGGTTCATGCTTAAACACTTGAAGAGCAGTTTAAAGGCTATCAGTTAAAAGGCTATACATTTCAAGCCCATTTGGATTTCTCTGAGGATGTTTTCCAGAAGATCTGTGTGTTCAAGTGCAATGTGAGAGGGAAGCTCCAACGGCTGCTTTCTGTTTCTTTCTCAGATGAGTGGCCCTTGTTCCTCTCATCCTCTTGGGGCGGGTCTCATCTCTGCACAGACCTTTTGCTTCAAAGGATCTTCCCATCCATACCCCCCGGGGTGACAGGATGGTTGCCACAGACTGGGTTTTACAGTCTGGGTTACAGCCTGCTTGTAGCCAGCCAGCCAGATGGTCTGTAAGGCTCTGACCCCAGCTGTAGGATGCCATGACTCACACCTGCCCTTGGGAATGCTGCAGGGAGTTTCCTCTCTTCACCTTCCTGGAAAACCAGCAGGAGCGTGTGTGGTGCCAGACGCTCCCGAGCTTCCAGGTAAGAATTACCTGGCATCCAGACAAGTGGTGAGACAGGCTCAAAATGGAAACTGCATCTGCCTTCCTGGAGGGTTTCATCATGCACGTGGGTTTGTGTCACCCACAGAAGCGGGTCCCGGACCTCCTAGGAAAGCCCAGCATGACACGTTTGCACCCTCCAAGGATGAGACTTCCCATCCAGCCAGCAGCCTCAGTGGCTGGAAGGTGATGCCCAGATGGGCAGCTGCCCATCACCTCTGTCCAGTGATTTTTAAGCTTCAGCAGTGTAGTCACCACCAAATCTCCCCATGGATGCACAGATTCTTGGGTGATCAATTAACCTAATTGATATTTCAATTGTCCAAGGTCCTGCAAAAGAGAACCATAGATCAAAGATTTAAAAATCTGGGAGATGGAGGGCACCCAAATTTAATACCCTGTGAAGTATTAAAGCCACATTTTGAAATAAAATTATTAAATGTTGTGCTTTTAGGCCTCTTACTTTCAGAGTGATAACTCAAATCCAAATGCTCTCTGAGAAGTGTGGGAGATTAAAAAGTCTAATTCTTGTGCATTTGTTATAGTTTTAATTTGTGTTGTCCTTTTCCAAGAGTAAACATCCATTTGCAGCCAGGTCAACAAAGCATAATAGCACAGGGAACTAAAAGTTTTTGCACCAAATTTCAGTTAACACAAAATATGAATTTTTTTCCTGGAAGAATTTTAACTGTCAAGGTGCCTGATAGCATCTAAATATATGCAAGGTGTAAGATGAACAGGGAATGTCCAAAGTTGTTAAGCAGGTTGTGGTGATACTAGAAGAAGTAACACTAAATACAAAAGACACTAATTCTCAACTAATAAACAAAGATAAATAGAAATGTAATAACTGCCAACATCCTTGTTTTTCATTATTAAAGGGCCAAGAAGGGTTATGAGGTACAGAGCTTGCAAGACAAAAGGAGATATTTTTAAACAAACTTAGAAAATCCAGGAAAGAATGTTGAATTATAAATGTCTGGACTGATTCACTACACTGACTCTAGATGCAACTCACTGCAACATCACGTTTTTTAAATAGAGTAATTTGAATATAAATTTCAGTATACATTGAAATTGAGATAATGATGTAATCACAGAGTATAAGGTTTTTTAAAAAGTATCAAAAATATATAATGAAATCTTGTACCCTGCAGACCTTTTGGGCACAGAAGGAAAACATTGAGGATGAAGGTTATTTTTTCTTCTCATAAACTAGTTTCATTCCAGGAAAAAAACCCTTGTCTTTGTCTCAGTGAAAATTTTTGAGTAAAAATGAAATATTGAGATTCAGTGCTTGAGAAAACAATGCTCTTAAGAACAATTGTAATATCCCAGTTCAATGCTTTGGAAAACAAATAATTTTTTATATTTCTTTTCTATTAGATACCTTAAATTTATTTCAATCCTTAAATCTTGAAGCAAAAACTAGTTGTTGTCAGTATTGCATTTCCTTCCCTGAAGTGCCAATGAGGGAAAACGGAAAATAGGTCATGGTATGTGATCATAAATAAAATTTAATAAATATCCACTATGAAAGATCCTACCTTTCCTTTTCAGATTCTTGTCATTTGCCTATTTATACTTCTAAGAAGACAGGTTACAGAAAAATATTTTGTTTAGAATTCTGTAAACAAATTTGTAATCTGGGAATTGTGAAAGGAAAGTTCATCTCGGACAACTTTGGATTAATTTTATTTTACATTGTTAGCCAAATTTCCTCTTCACTCTTCTTTCTAAACACTGTTCTATGAAATTCTTTTTTTATTTTGGGGGAATTTTTTTGTTTGTTTGTTTTAGTCACAGGTTGAAAGACAATTTCCATCCAACTCATATCCCATATGAGGAATCTGCATTTGTTTCCTGTGAGCAAGTATGGATTTTCCACTTTTATCTACTCAGCCCCTGATCGTAACGGCACCATGTTAGCAGCTTTGCAAGAGATGGCATGTTTTTTCCAGGAGCTGGTGATGGAAAATCTGGAAAGCAATATTTCATGTCTCTCAGAAGGCTGTTTATTCTCAAAAATACTCAGTTATTTAGCCTTTTAGCAATTACCCATTCCTAATTTGAAGACCATTCGTCCAGGAGCTAAAGCATTGAGCTGTAATGAATCATTTGTTTCTTTTATGGGGATTAAGTGCATTGCTAAACAAAGAGTAAGTTGCATCACTTTTTTTTCCTTTTTAGTGAATAGGAAAGTGACAAAGGAATGAGGAATATATATGTATGTGTGCATATGTATATACATATATTTATACATTTTTCATTCTTTTGAGGTTTGGAATTCCTTTTTTAGAGGTTCCATTTCTGGCACTGCCAGTACTACCAGCAGAGCCCGCTATGGGACCACTCAAATTTGGAGGAGAAAGGTGGACATTCACAGACAGGTTTCTGTAATTTCACTGTTTTCATAAATCACCAGAATTAAGTTTTACAAAAAGCCACCACCCATCAGCACCTACTTATCCATGGAAGAGGAGACACCAAGTATCACCCAGCAGATGTTGCCCTCAGCAGATCAGCAGTAATCTCAGAGGCAGCACCATGTCCACCTAAGCTCATCCTTCCTGAATTTTTGCAATGATTTGTCTAAGTATAGAGTTAATTAAACTTCCCAGCTGGTCTGGGAGACAAGGCTTCAGATGGGCACAAAGTATTCAGCAGCGAAGGGACAAGGAGTATTTAGGTTGATTGTTAAGCAACAACACTACGTGCTGTGGGCAAGAAGGACACAATGCCAGTTTTGGAAATTTCACAACTGTTGAGCTTTTTTCCTCAAGACTTTGTAATTGAGGCTTGCGGGGTTAATAAACAACAACCACCACCAAAAGTAACACTTATGACAGGAGAGAAGAAAAGGACAAGAAGAACATTTTGGACTGCTTACAGCTGTTATTTTGCTAATGCTCCAGCAAGAAAGTGAGAGGTCTTTTGTGCCTTTTTTAGTCCAATAGCAAGTCTCTAAATAAGTCCCAGAAGGGACACACTTTTGAACGCCAAATTGAAAGTGGAGGCAGAGGGAAAGGTGGTTTTGGCTAGACCCGAGCAGCTGTGCTTTGCATGTCCTAAACCAAAACCACACTTTGACTTTGTATATTAGGAGTCACTGGGCTGGGAGCAGCATGTGCAGAATAGGGCCACGCACAGCCCTACACAAGCAACCCGAGGAAGGGCACAACTTTCTCATGTAGAAGACAGGAGGGTGAGTAAGGGAAAGCACAAAAACAGAGCTGGGAGCTGGCTGGAGCCACAGGGAACAGAGGCCATGGCAGGAGAGTGGCTCTTGCTGATCTTGGTGTGTAGCATCCAGAATGCGCCTGGGGTGATGTGGGTCAAAGCTGAGGTAGCAATGAGCTCAGTCTCTGGTCTACAGCTGTGACCTCACCTCCTCACAAGGATGTGCTGATAAGAGATTTATCTCTGAGGCAGATGGACATTTTAATTTTTTGCATGTTGAGCCCTGGGTTGAACCACTTGATTTATTTCAATGACAGAAGGAAAAACAAGAGAAAGTCTTCTATGCTTGCTGCTAGCCATGGCAACTTCAGCAGTAAATGCGTGCTGAGAAAAACCTACCCCACCCAGGCTCACATGCACAAATAGTAGTGCATCTCTGTGGTTGCTTAATATCCCAAATGAGTGGCTAATTACTTCAAGAGTTAACTAAAAGTACCTAGGCACTGTCTGTGCAACCTGGTAAAAATACATCTCTTGCATTCAAAACCAGGTCAAACACAAAGCAATGCAAAAGAAATGATCTGTGGAAAGGTGAGTGACACATGTCTCAGGCTCTGCCATTTGCCCATGTGCAGCCACTCTCATGAGGGCACAGCATGGCTAAAATTGAGCATGCAAACCCTCAAGGATTGGTGAAGCTGGGTATTAATGTTAAAGAAGCTGAGTTTATAAACCAGAGTTGTGCTGAACTTAGATACTGCCCCATGCTCCTGACAAATCCCCTTATAAATAATGCTGAAAGTCCAGCCAGACCAGGCTTTTGTGTAGGCAAAATGTTCCTCACTGCTATACAGAAAACAAAAACCACAGACAGACAGCAAAATTATACTTTCTGGTGTCCAAAAGCTGGAGTGCTGGAGTCATGGCCACAGGAGGGATTCATATGCTGAAGTTTAGTGTCAATCACTAAAACTAAAAAAGTTATTTGAGCCACTGGAAATTCAAGTATTTTTTCCCCATAAAAGGAACTGCTTCTCCTTGTGGGGCTACTCCACGTTGCCTCTGGAAGACATGGCACAACCACAGAGAGTCCACTGAAAACAGGACGCAGAAGGGAAAGAGAGGAATTATTTGAGGGGAGGCAACTCAGAGCATAATTTTCTTAATTTGTCCAGTGCACTGCTGAATGACAGGAAGAGAATGATGGTGGCATTAATTTTTTTTTTTTAAGGTGAATTGTTCTGTTAGCCTAAATGTATGAAACTATAAAGTGAATATTACTATTATAATACAGTTTTAATATACTGCATATGCTATGTGTGTCTAGTATTTTCTGGACTGTACAAATCTCTGCAAATTAGCTGCAAGAAACTAAAAAAATGCTTCTGTGGTTGCAAATTAAAATTCTTTGAACTTTTGCTTTGCAGGAAATGTGACTTGTTATTCCACCCAAGACCTCCCAAAAAATGCAATTTTGAAATATATCTCCCCCACAAAGCCTTAGGGATTTCAGTTCAACAGAGGAGCTATGGAGAAGATTCACCATTGTAAGATTATGCAATGATTTGAAGTTTGAAGCTGTCTGAAAATAGCAGATCATCTGAGAGTTGGACTATTTATGTCCTAGATTTAGACACACTTCCACTGACTTAGTCATCTCTTATCACTCTCTTAATTACCTTTGGATTAATGGTTTTTGCCTTTCTGGTAATAGATTGTCTTTGTTTCATTTCAAATACCTGGCCAACACTATAAATGGGTCTCAGGAACTACCGTTCAGAAAGCAGTAAAATGCTGTGGAGTAATCCAAGAGGTAGGGAGGCAGTATGTTAGTAGGGAAACACTTGTTTAATGTGACAGCACTTACAAATGTGTGCTATAATTTTAAATGATAATTCTATCTGATGAGCATAAGGATGAATGCTTTTGTTGTTTAAGACCACAACCTTTTATCTGAACATTTGTATCTTTCCAAAGTAAACTCTTTACTGGTTAAAGCTCGCTTCCCTTCTCAACACTTCTGATCGGGGGCTAGATAAAGACCACTTGCCTGTGGTCTGGAATCCACATCTTTGATAACTGGGGTAAAGTACTTCACCACAAGCATACACATATATTTTTGGGGGGTGAAAAGGACTGGTGCAGGTTGGGAGGAGGAGGGTAGGAAGGGAAAGGAAGCAATATGGCACAAGGACAGTATAGGGGAAGGTTAAAGCTTACAATTTGTCCTTTCTTTACTTTCAGGTAGGAGGACACAGTTGTTGGAATTGTTTTCTGACAATAGGTCACCACCACTTCTACTTTGCAGAAGACAATACTACCACCAGTCTCTGTATTTTCCCCCTTTTCTGTGCATGTTTTATTCTAATGGGTGGTGAGTTGCTTGTCAGCACTGAGAGCCCCTCCAGCACCAGTGAGTTTTCTTGGTGATTCCTCAGCCACTGAGCATGGAAGCTATGCCAAAGTGTGCACCTGGGGTCAGGAGGAAAATAATGGAAAACCTCCAGAGCAGCTGCACAAGATGGTCATAAACAGGAGGCCTTTTTCTTTCCTCTTGCCTGCTGAATGCAGCTCTGGGAAAGCCATGCTCCTTGCTGCAGTGTGGCCCTGCCTTGCCAGAACAGATACCCATTTGGCATTGCAAAGCTCAGAAGAGGTTATCCAGTCAAGGTGGCTGTCTGGAGCAGTCTAAACAAATTCTGTGTTTCTGGGAATTACCACTCCGTTGGTCAGAGCACTGGTGGTGTGGCTGCTGGCATACCAGCTCTACAAACAGAGAAAAAAAGTGTCAGGACTATTTTAATAAAGGATTCCAATGGGAGTCAAAAGCATGTTGATGATTTCTTTCATGTGTTAATGCCATTAGCTACCTCAGGCATTAAGCGTGGGGAGTACCAGTAACTGACAGTGCACTGAGTGGGGAATGAATCATTTTATTTTTATTTAAGTAACTTTGTTGTTCTCATGAAATTTGGCCTCGGCAACATTGTCAGGTTTCAATTACTGTTGGTAACTCTGCTTCAGAAAAAAAAAATTAAACTTGATCCATGATGTGTTACTAGAAATTTGAAAAAGAGTGCCTTCCAGCCCCGTTTAAAGTGGTCTGTGTCATGAAGGGCATTGAGAAAAAACAGGCCTATGGCAGAGGAACTGCTCTTGTATCCTGGTTTTTCATGGAGGATGTAAATAGAGAAAGTTTCCTTACATTTCTCTATGGCCAGCCCATCCAACTTGCAGGCATCTCTAGGTCAAAATGCATACGTGTTATACAAATTAAACTTTTGTGCCACTTCCTTAACAAAGACTGCTGAGAATTGTCAGATTCATAGCAGAAAACACATCACAGCTGGAGATGGGGACTTCTGAAAGCAAGAGGAACAAACACATGAGCAGCTTTGCAACCAGGGAAACATTTTCTTTTGTGCTTATCCTGACTGGCTGCATGCTACTTTTCTATTTGAAATGTGGAGCAGAAACAAGAGTAGTGCTCTGGAGAATGAAGGGTAGAACCCCAGAGGTTACACTCTCTGCTCTAAAATTAAGATCTTCAAAACCCGATGCAATGGTATCCTCCCCTCCTCAAACCTTCATGTGCCTGAAAGCCCAGATCCAGAGGGGAGTTGGTCCTGATAAGGACCTACAAGTCTCCCACCTCAGGTGTATGCTCCTACTCCCTCCCCTACCACGAGCCTGGCTAGGGAGCCAAGCTGGCTAGCTGGAAACTCACTGTTTTTCTTTGCAGGGTTAGTCTTTGCCTAGTTGAGCCCTGAGAGACCGGCTAGATGGAGAAGGGTAGAATGGCAGCAGCCCTGACTGAGCTTGGCTTTGACTTACAGGGAGCTGATCTTTCCCCTCCACCAAAAACATGGCAGCCATCGTGGCCTTGAGCTTGGCGTTGCCTGACTTATTTTGCTAAGCAGACCTAGAAGTATCAAATCAGTTCCGTGGAGAGTGAAAAGCATTTCAAGAGTAATTAATAAAAAATCTCCTTGAATACATTTTAATGGGCACATTGATACAGACCTACTTACTGAGTCTGTTAGTAAACAAAGGAGTAATGCTATTAGTTAAGCATTAAGAGTTGACCCTCTTTAATCTCTGTGAAGAGTCTGGGGACTTGTATCAAAGCTTTAGGGCCTGCAGGTCAGCATACACCTAAAAATGAGGAAAACCCAGAGCTTTTAAGGTTGATACCAAAGTATCTGTGCTATATACAAGAGAGAGAAAAACAACAGCACTACAGATGTGCTCAGGCAGAGCAGTCCACGTACTTAAGTCAGTCAGGCCTGGAGGAATCGTTCTGGGAAGTTAGAGGATATTTTATTATTACTCCTGGATTTCTTTGCTGAGGCTGCCAGTGGGTGTGCTAATCAATTCCAATGCTGACTGGGTTTTACCAAGTGGCCACCTAACAGTCAAGCAATGATTATCAAATAACTCCATGTATTTCTTCTCCTGCAGACGTCAACGTATAAGCTGTCAATTAAATAAAACCTTCTTTTAGCATGCGAAGATNTATATGATTTTTCTTTTCTGTTTGTTTTTGTTCTGAATTATAAAACAGAATAAAATCTTCTGAAAAATTGCCTATGATGGAATTGTTGTTACAGGTGGATATGAAACTTTGAGACCTGGGTGTACAAATACTGCACATCTTCAAAGGAGATAAGAGTATTTTGTGTGACTGACAGCCACAAATTCACCTTTCCTGTGTAGTAAGTCACCATTTCACCAGCCAGTTGACAGCTGATGTAGTTAGAGGAACAAGACAGCTGATCAGAAGTATTAAAAAGGTCTTAAAATGCACAATGAGAAGAGCAAAATGGACTACCAAACCTGTTTGACCTGGTATGACTGTGTGTTGTGCCTTAAAATTGCTAAATCTAGTTCCCACTCCTCCTCACTTCTCACTCATGTCTAGACCAAACACTGAATTTAAGGTACTTTTACCACAGCATCTGTTTGCTTGGGAACTTCACTGACCATCTTGATCGCTCTGACTTTTCATGTCTGAAATGTGGTCACTGGATCAGCTGCTGGAGCTCTCAGTTTGCCTGTCTGAATTGTGCTTTCTCTTGACTCATAAAAATCCTGGCTCATTAAGGAAGTTTCTGACCGTTTGACAATAGTGTCTACCCATTGCATACATATGTTTAAAACCTTTTTCATCTGCATTCACATCCAGTTAGTGCATAGCATTCACTTTGTAATTCTGGCATAATAGCCACAAACCTTCTGATGCATTATGAAATCATATGTTTGTAGCTCTTTCTTTTCCTTAATGAATTACAGTGTAATCAGACCTCTCAGCATCAAAAAAAAAAACTCAGTCAAAAAGCGAAGATGGGAAATACTTAGAAGACAGGACACAAATAATCTGAAATAAAATCCCATGAGTGGCATCACTGGCATCAGTGGTTTGTGATTATCTGTTTCACACACACTCACACAAATTGATATGATTCACTTCAAAAGTTTGACCTTTCTTTTTCTTGCACAAAACAATTCCATTTTAATTCAGACTGATGAATGAAGGAATGAATTACTGTAATCAGGTTAGAAACATCAGGACTTTAATATTATAATTTAACTAATGAGCAGTAACTATTGGAACAGGAAAAGATTAAAAAAACCAGATCAGATTATCCCTTCCCCTTGTGTAATCAATATGTATCAATTTTTAAGATGAATTTTATAAAGATATCTTTTGAATATTGACACTTTTTTTTCCTGTCTTTGTTTGTAACCATGATGGTACAGAGAAGAGGTTGGGACTCTCAGTGCAAGAGGAAATTGTCTGCTTGCTGCCAAACCACTGAGGGTGTAAGGGGGAAGACCTGTCACTCTGCCACAAAGGTCTCTTCTCAAGAAAAAAACCCAGACAGGATAAGCCATTGAAGTTTGCTTCTTATCTGCAGAGAAGATCATTGGGAAGCTCATGAGACCAAGTTGGGCAGGGAGAGCCTGACAGCACATATGCTTCAGAAGAATTCTTAGGAAGGAACTGAATTTGAAATTTCAAGCTTTGCAGTCTCCTACAAACTTCCACAAAATGAGAGGCTAACAGAATTGCATGTAAAGCCACGTGTCTGAGAAAACATTTCACTTTTATTTAGGTGGGGTTTTTCTCCCCATTCTGGTAGATAAGGGTATGAATCACTGGAATTTTTGTACTCTCCATTTCTAAACAGGGGGAAGGGAGGGCTGGTTATTTCTGGTAGGATCAGTGTTTGTAGTGGTTTCACTCTGCGTATTCCCCTTCTACAAAATCAGCTGCTCTTTGCCAGAGTTCAGAAAACAAATCCATCTCACGTAAAGTAGGATAGACTTCTGGGAACTACTGGACCTTTTCTACAAGCCATTGTTTAGCCTGCTGGGATCAAGGACACAGAATGCAGCCTGCTTTCTATGCTACTTCCCAGCAAAAAATAGTCATTCAGGTCCCATCTACAGTGAAAAACAAGAGGTCCTCACATTTGTTCTGGTGCTTAAGCGATATTAATTGCCGGGGTTTTTTTACATTTTGGACAAGGTGACAGAGGGATTTTTTTACATCTGAGATTAAATGGAAACTTTTTGAAGTACTGGTGACCAGCCCACAACCTTGCTCTAGGTATGACCCAAGACTGAAGCAAAGGAAAGTAGTCTCCTTGATTGCAATGGTTTCATATCAGACTCTTTCTCTTTCTTCCCTTTCTGTTCCATATTAATATGTTGAAGTATAGGAAAATCTGAAGAAAGGAAAATAAAATAGAAACATAAAAGAAATACAATAAAATAAAATAAAATTAAGCTAAGAGTATTCCATTAATATTGACCTGCTTTAACACTGAAGGGCAAAATCATTAATTCAACTCTTCCTGTATTTGAATATGTCCTTCCTTGGCAAGTTTTGAGGACAACAAGAGTTTATTCTTAAAATAATGGTGAAATTACATGCATGAGACTATTGGCTACTTGTCAAGTCTAACTGTTCTTACTGCACCTAATTTCATTCTGCCCTGCTTAAAATGAATCCTTTTCCTACAGAAAGCAAGATTCTTGTTACCATTAACCTTAGGATGAGTGGTTTCAGACTGCTTTTCAGATGTTCAGAGCAAATATTTTGGGACTTTTCATCTATAAATTAGCTCCCTGTAAATACATGGAGCAAGATCTCAGGAGCCTCTGAAATGGGATGGCAGAATTACACTCTCATCGTAAAGAGCATTGCTCTCAACTCTGTAGCAAGGCTCCATACCAGAAATCATGAGGAAAATGTGTCTCCATCATAAAGGTGGGATGACAGTTTAGCCCCATGGGAGATTCCTAAGTCTAAAGAATAATAAAAAATCTAGTCTTTTTGGATGGAGCCGTGTGTATCTACTGAAAGACCAAGCATAAAAACCAGAGTAAAAGCTTACTGTTAACATGGTTGTCCCACAGGGTCTGTATAAGGGCTTTTTCACGTAATCATCCTGTGACTGCTGAAGATTTTGCCAGTAACAGGGATTTTCCCCTCCTTCTTTAGACTACACATTTTGTCAAGTGCAGTAGGAATTTACCTGGAAAGGAAGGAAGGGGATGAAGTTCCCTTACACAGAAGCTGACACATGAGCTCTGCAAAAACCACTTTACCACTCCCAGAGAGAGCATCAGTGTTATTTCCTTATTTTGAGCTATAGGAGTTCACATCCTCATTTCTTCTATAGGCACTTTCACATCTCATACACACACATAGAGTACATTACATCTCTCACATTCTCCTTTTGAGTTTATAGACCACAGGTTCACTTCTTCTACTGGGCCTCTTAGATCTTTGGAATCAGCACATTTATATTCAAAGCTGAGGACAGGTATCCTAAAGAGAGGAAAAAGGCACTAATCAGGTCTTGCCTCTGGCACAAGTTCTTGGATGACCTTCAGAAAGTTACTTGTGAATTTTGGCTCTTTTACCTGTAAAATAAAGAGAATATTACTTCTTTTCTCTTACCTCATCAATGTAAACTGAAAAGATCTAGAGTTTTAGGCACTTTCTCATATGTGTCTCAGTGCTATGAAGCTGTTAGCACTCTTTGGAGCCAGAGGTCTGGCCACCTTTGGCCACTCCCTTGGCCACCCATGCCAGTATTACACAGAATTTTATTTACAGGGCAGTTGTCATAGTTCATAGTAGCCCTGACTGTCCTCACTACTGCTTACAGGTAATTCTCTAACTTCATCTTCTAATTGAAAACAGAAGGCTTGGTTGAGCCAAGTAATGACTCAGGTCAGTCTGTTATGTCAGAACAGCACTTGCCTCAAAAGTTGTCTTGTTCTCTAGATGCAGCTGTGCTCAAGCTGGGCATGTGTTGCTTAAAAAAATGTCTCTTTCTCTCTATGACTCAGGGGTGAATAGCACAGGCCATTTCTATGGATCTTACCATGATTTTGGATGGCTTTCATCATTAGTGCTAAATCCCTTCAGAAAGCCTAGAGGAGCTTTCTGCTGGTCAAATTAAAGCTGTGCCACACTGCCAATAGAAGCTAACAGGACTAAAGCAGGACAGAAGCAGAGGCTTTGTAGCCCAGTGGCTGTAGCAGTCAGATGGAATAAAGCTGTCTTGGTTTCTGGTCCCTGCTTCCAGGCTTTTGTAGATTACCCTAGTACCTATTATTCACACAGGTGATGTAGATTTAAAAAGTAACATCAGTCCCGTACCTAGCTCTACTTGGAAGAAGAACTGAGTCTTGCCTGGAGTTGTTGTGGAGTGGAAACCTCTTCCCCCACTTCTTCCTGCAAGTCTGGTGTTGTAGTATTCCCTTCCTGCCTTGTATGTATGAAGAAACAGCTCCTTCAATACCTGGATGATTGTGTAAGATAAGGGCAATAATTACATACTACACACTTGTAACCCTTTTCATGGATAGCTTACAAAACTCCTCAAAAACATCCATCCATTCTCACAACATGCCTGGGAGGTAGATAAGGCTTATTACGCATACAAGCCATCATTTTCTGTGTACTAAGAGACTCTATTCTGTTGCTGGTGCACCAAAGATAAATAACTTGCCCAGGCAAAGCCTGGAAGGGAACTTCAGGTTGCTCCAAACCATGTGTTTTAATCCCTGGGCCAAAGCAGTGTTTTCGAAGTTATTTAACCTGGCAAAAGTTAAGGCAGTGGGTTATGCCACTGCAATAAATCCTGCCCTCCTGGTTTACCACAGCAGGGATGAGCGTGGCAAAGGAGACATGAGAAGGCTGATAAGGCTGGCAGTGCTTTCCCTGTTGCTCTCCCGTGAGCGTGTGCACCTCAGCTCTGCCCTCCCGGGGGTGAGCTCTGCTTCTAGACTGTGATGAGTCAAGGTATTGTGTCTGAGACTGCAAGCATTGGCTCTGTCACCAGGCAGACAGACAGACATTCAAAGAAACCACAGCCCTCTGGTTTCTTTGCCCTTGTTTGCTTAATCAAGTTTGGGCTGTGTGTGCATGTACACATTTTTCACCCACAGCACAAACAAATACTGCTTAACACCTGAGGGTGGCTGGCTCTCAGAAGTGTCTCTGGAAAGATGACTCAGAGGAGGAGTAGTGGGAGGCTCCTATGGCATTCGTCCTAAGGCGGGAAAGAGCATTCCCTCTTACTGTAAGTGATCTAATTATATTACTGTAAATCTCACTCTCACATTTGCAGCTACCTCCGCATCAGCTCTCAGGCCGAACTTATGTAATTGTGGAAAACTCTCTATCAAACAGAAGATTCCTGCTGCATGCCACATTGTTTGCAGACAACTTGTATGTGAGAGCAGGGAAGGAAGACTTCAGAGCAGAAGACTGAAAGTGATACCTTCTCTAAAGGTCATGAATTTGTGCACTAAATTGCACCATGGGCCTATAATGATTGCAAAGAAAATGAGCAGTCTAAGAAAGGTATGTCATTTTCTTCAGTGGGATAAATCCCATTTAGACAAATAGGACAATTTTTTTACTCCTAATGTTCCAATTAAAGACAATATTCCTTCTACTTCTTGTCCTCAGTCTCAGCTAGTGCCACTGTTTGTATCATTAGGCTGCTGATAGAGTCCTGGCTTCATTTCAGTGGTCCTCCACCTGTATTCCCCTATAGGTGTTGAAATCCCTGTCCAACCTGGCTGGGAACACTTCCAGGAATGGGGCATCCCAAGATGCCAGTGTGCCAGTGCCTCACCACCCTCACAGGGAAGAATTTATTTCTATCATCTAATCTAAATCTCTCCTTTTTCTTAGTTTAACACCATTCCCTCTTGTCCTATCACTATCTGCCCATGTAAAAAGTCTGTCTCTGCCTTTCTTATAAACCCCCTTCAGATATCAGAAGGTGCTCTAAGGTCTCCCCAGAGCCTTCTGTTCTCCAGGCTGAGCAACCCTGACTCTCTCAGTGTGTCTTCATTTGGAAAGATATTCCAGCCTTCTCATCATGTTCCTCTAGGCTTACTCTAGCAGTTCCATGCCTTTCTTATGCTGGGAGCCCCAGAGCTGGGTGCAGCACTCCAGGTGGGGTCTCACAAGAGCAGAGCAGAGGGGGACAACACTTCCCTCGACCTGCTGGCCTTTTTCCTTTTGATGCAGCCCAGGATGCAGTTGACTTTCTGGGTTAATAGTGCACACTGACAGGTCTTGTCCAGCCTCTCATAACAAGAACATGCTCCCCAGAACTCTCCATGAGCTCTTCTCCCAGTCTGTACTCACATCTGGGATTACCCTGACCCAGGTGCAGCACCTTGCACTTGGACTTGCTGAACCTCATGAGGTTCTTGTGGGCCCAGTTCTTACAGTTGTCCAAGTCCCCCTGGTTGGCATCCCTTCCCTCTGTTCTATCTGTTGTATGCACAGCTCAGCTTTGTGTCATCTGCTGAAAGTGCACTAGATCCCACTGTCTATGTCATTGATAAAGGTATTAAAGAGCACTGCTCCCAAAACACAGACCCATGGGACAACACTCATCATCAGCCTCCACATGGACATAGAGCTGTTGACCTCTGGCTGCATTTGAAAAGAAAAGGAAGGGAAGAGCACTGCCTGCAAGCCCTGCTCTCACTGCAGCTCAGAGACATCACTAGGAAATGAAGCAGAGGCACAAATAGATGCAACTGTATGTACCAGTGCTTGCCAGAGCAACTGAACAGAGTTTCAGAGAGATACAGGTACCAAAGATGCAGCCAGAGCAGCACTCTGAGCATGTCCTGAGAAAATCTCTGAGAAGGTGCCTGGGGCAAAATGTAGGCTGGAAAAGAAACCTGAATGGCAGAAGATCCTGAGCATGTCTGTGCAGCCTTGTGCCCCTGGCTGCTACCATTCCACATGCGTGCTGAGCCAGCCCGGGAGGGGAGCCTGAGCTTGTCTGTGCCACCCCTCAGAAGATGCTGCTGTGCTCAGCTGGCTGAGCTCCAGCCGCCTCCGAGCCCTGCCGAGCAGCCTGTCCGCATCTGATCAAAGGCACATCTACACAGCCTCTGAGATCATTCTGATCCCTTTCCTAAACTGGTTTTATTTTAACCCCTGCTCTGTTCAGAGAAGAAAACAAAGCCACAAAGCAAAACACACATACCTTGTAAATAAGCTAGAACATCTCAAGCAGCTGATACCATCACCTTCTCTATTTAAGCGAGGCAGCCGATTCGGACTGTGCATTTGATGGTCATGCATTTGATGTTTGAGACAGAAGAGACAATATTATTTTTAAAAGATAGTTTCTAAAAGAGTCCAGAATTTGATTAATTTTCTAGGGAACCCAAATGGCAATAGGCCATATAAAAAAGCAAGGGAAATGGTCAATTTAGCCCATACTTCTAAACCAAAAACAAGCAAAGAAAGAAAGAAATTGCATGAGGTCAACATTTGCACCTTGGCACAATGTCCACATTCAAATTCTAGCTAAACTAAGGAGGGGTGAAGAAGTGATTTTCTGAGGTAGGCACAAAATAGTAGTATGAACAGGGAATTTGTGCCAATGCCCTGCCACAGAAAGAGGGAATATAAGGGTGTAACAACAGCATGACCAACAAGATGCTGGAAGCAACCTGAAAGAGCCAGGGAGCATGTGTCTAAGCTCCAAGAAAAACTTTTTTTCTGTAGTTGCCATTGTCTCTGTAAATGTGTGATGAAGACAAAACCTCACATTATGCCCTTTAAAAAACATAGCACAGCTCATTCTGTGAAGAAGTGAGTTTTCTGTAACTATGAAAGTTGATTGTTTTATCCTGCAAATACTGCCAAAAAGCACACACATAGGCACATAAACTCTATAAATTGCACCTGATTTTTATGTACACATGGACATTTCAGTTCACCCATCAATACACACATCTTGAATCTTATCTGTTTTCTTATTATTTATTGCACACTCATGAAAATGGAAGGCCAAATGATGTAAATCTATTTAGAACCCTGTCCTGTTTCAGTTGAGTTGAAGTGGGTATCTTTGATGTTTTCCAATGTTCTTTCCTCCCACAAGAAAATCCCATCAGTTGGCATCAGGTGAGTAACAGGAAATCTCAGCCTGCCTTTAAGAATCCAGGTTCTGCGCTGTAAGGCTGCAAACATGTCCTCAGGACATGAAACGAAAACACTCAAAGGTTCAAAGGCAGTAATAAAGGACCTGACAATCATAAATTTTTAAGATCCAGAAGTTTTTAAGGCACTCCTATGTTTTTGGGGGACTATGTTTGCAGGCCTGGATTTTGTTGACTTGCACTGGGCATGCCATTGCCCATGATGTCAGCACCTCCTCTCCTGGAGGGTTGGATGTCTCTCCTCTGCCCACAAGGTGTTGGTGATAAATCTCTACCCAGGTCAATTTTCTGGATTTCTCTGAGTCACCCCACTCTTATTAAAGAGAAAAATATTTTTAGAAATGTAATAGGATCAAACAAATAGCACTGCCCTGTTTCAGATCTTCAATATGCTCTAGCATCTTTGATCCCTTCATTTTACAACACCCTTTTATATATACAGATGGGGAGTAAGGTAGCACATATTTCTGGATTATTTAACTTGCCAAGGTATGGACTATAGCTAGAAAAGCATAAATGTAAGGAGATATCTGTAAGGTGTCATTTCAAGCACAGGTAACAAACTGAGTGTTTAATCCTTTTATTCAGTTGTGTCAGACCCATGTGCTGTGTGTATGATTTCCAAGAATGAGTATATTAAATAATTAAAATAAAATAAACAAACTAAAAAATACAAACAAGACAAAATAATTATCGCCTAAGAAAAATTACACCTGGTTTCATCAAGCACACTCTAATTGAACTGAGATGAACTTAAAGATAAGTTGAATTTTCTTGCTGAAGCAGGGCCACATTTAAAAATAATTCTCAAAACATTAAGATCTACTCCTTATCTTCATTTCAGAGTTAACAAGCATGAAATCTTTCTAACTGGTTAAAATGTGTACAAGACTGCTATGAGAAATTGCAATCAGCTGTCACACTTGCCTGTTTTATTGTCTTCATTGTTCGCTATCTGTGAACATTTATTCAAGCCAAGTGTTGTTGGTATGAATGTTGGTTTTCATTTAACCAGGAAAATCACCAGGATCATGTAACTGTCTAAGCACTTGTTGCAAAGATTGGTAGATGAAATGGATCTCAAATATATTCATGAATATAATATAGCCCTAACTAAGGCTGTGAGAGCACAAGAAATTTGCATTTCCAAGATTCTCCTACGAAACTGACATTTACTTTTGTCTGAATCAGAAGAAAAAAGAATTGTCATGACTGAAAAAATTAATTGTATTGCGATAATTTTATTTAAAATAGACAGCAAATTACAGTTTGAAAATAAAAGTAGCTTGGTAGAAACACCTCCTCCTCCTTAGCTTCCCCTCCAAAGATGTTGAAATGGAATATTTTGACCTTCTCATAATACGTCTTCCCAGTTTTTTTTCCCCAAAACAAAAGGTTGTGAAAATCAACATGCCTCAGAGAGCCGTTTTGGTTAGACAAAATGGCATTTTCTGATGGAAAAAAAGCATTCCATTGAAAAAAAAATTAACCAGCTCTAGCAATAACTCTGGATTTCACACTCTGGGCTAAATTTGCAACCCTTTGCCCTCTGAAATGAACTGGAACACTTGAGAAGTAAGGAACTAATCAGGGGAAAGAAGCACCCTCCCAGTATAGTTTGAACACTACAGGGGGGGTCTACTGGAATGGATCTGCACAGGCATGCTGCTCTATGGGCTCCCATGGTGTTTGCTCCCACTAGTCCAATTACAGCATCAGAGACAGATTTGTAAGAGTCGATTTTTTTTTTCTTTTCTGAGGAAATAGCTTCATTTTGTTTTGTTTCTTGCTGTTCTTGGCATGAAATTCATGTTTTACTGGTATGAAATACAAGTCTGTTTTGACACTTGCAGAGAAAACGCAGACAGAGTGAAACATCTTCCTAGCTATAAACTGAAGTTTGTATGCCTTGTAAATAGTTTTTTATTGCTCATATAGTATAAAAGAAAAAAAGAAAATTTGTTTCAAACACAGATAAGTTATCTGTGTCTTGCTGTGTGCTTTCCTCTTTCTTTCAAAACAGGAACCTGGTTCACCAAGAGCATCTGATCCTTTCACGTTCTTCAGCACATGAAGCAATAAGCAAATCCCTGAAATCTGAGTACAGCTTCACTGCATAGCTGTGAAGCTTTGCCTCCCATTAGGCTTGGTAGAAAGCTGCTTCTCTACAAGCAAGCTGTAGCAACAAGATGGTCTTGGTGCCTCTTTGGTCTGCAGTGGCTCAGAAATGCTGGACTAATAAGAAGAGCCTGGAGGTTTGGTCTGTGCTGTTGGAAAGTCATTGGCCCTACTTTAAGTAGCTTTTCATCTACCATAAGAACTAAAGTGTACAGGACTGGAGCCAGCACATTTTTGTCTCAAAAGAGGCACAGATTTCTTATCTGTGTGTTGTTCCCATATCTAATGCAGCATAAATGCGACTTTCATCCTATAAGGACTTGAGGCTAAAGCAGGCAGGAAACGATTTCTCTTTCTCAAAATTTTTAAAGACTGTTTCCAATAAGTCTGTACCTCATTAAGATGAATCAAAAGCCTTTAAGCCCTTTTCTTCTTCTTTAAGAGTGAAGACTTTGCACCCAAGACACAGGAGACGTAGAGGCCTCAAGAAAGACCAAATTGCTACATCTGTACCCAAGAGTGGAGCCGTGCTGGGGCACTCTCAAGATCTGTGGCACCTTCTTGGCCAGGGACACTGTAACATGATCCCATCCCTTGGAGCAGGGTCTGAGGCACTTGGGCTGTGACCCAAGCTGACTCCTGAGCCATGCTAGTAAGTGAGGCTAAAACTATGCCTCATGACATGACTGTCCCAGGATCCAAGTCCACACCAGTGACACCATTATGTTATCAGTATCATCATCCTAGATCAGGCTAAAGAGTTACTCTAAAATATTGCATGTGAGTACTCTGTCCCCTGACTGTTGGTGTTTCTGCTTTAAGTTGTATTTTAGGACTGCTGATAACGTGGTGTGTCCCAGAGCTATAACAGAATGACACTTTGTGCTGTGTCATCCTGAGGGCTCCACATACAACCAGCTATCATTTAGGATAATGGGAGGCAGAATTTTGCCTAGACAATGGAAGACCTTATATCAATAACGTGGGATGGAGTGTAAAACAAGGTGGCTATGTGTAATCAGCTGAGGTTTGCTAAAACCCTGCTGGAACCAGATAGCTTACTGCAAATGTATTTAAAGTACTGTGGCAGCACATTTGTCCTTTAGGATATGGGAGAGCTTTTGAACTTGGTATATAGCTGCTCTATGTATTTGTGACAAGTAGTCATTAAAGACAAGCTTTGAATAGTATTTCTTCAAAGTTTGGACTCTGGAAATGCTCATTTTAATTGTGAAACTCAAACAGAAGGCTGCAGAAATTCACGCTTCACCCACACATCATGGATTTACTTTCTTTCTCATCAAAAGGGTATGAGAGAGTTGTCTTCTCTTTCCAGAAGACTGTAGTATAGTTTTGTCTCCTCGCCCATGTGCAAGAAAATGAACCTTATCTTTGCCTGTGACAGGGAGCACTTCTGGAAATGCCATCTGGTGCTCTTGGCCTTTTTAGCTCTTATTCAAGTTTATCCTGGTTAAATTTTCTGGCATCTTCCTGAGGCTGTTCTGCTTCTCTCAAATGTTAATTGGTACCTGTTCCTGTACATTTCAATACTCTCTCCCACAGAGGCAGTGATTAGCCTCAAGCATCTTTCTCTAAAACTTTAACATACCTTCAGAAACCTCAGTGGGACCTTTCTTCTGTGACCTGGTTGACTTCCTTACAGCTAAATATTTAATTTATAAGGGCACCTATTGCACTATGGTCCTGCAGGTCTGCAAGTGAGCTCACTGAGAGCTCAGAGTTCACCTAACTTTATGTTTTTCATAAATGCTGTCCCTCTGTGCTCTGTGGGTGATTCATAAGCACCTGCCTCATGCAAAACGATTCGTGGCTGAATCTGAGTACATGTCCCCTAGTCTTCAAAAGGCATATAACCCCATCATTGGTCATTTCTCCATCTTCATAACATGTAGAGAAGAGCAGTAATTTGAAGGTTTATCAATCTGAAAGCTGATGCCGAGTGGATTGTCAAACTATTTATGGCCCTTAAAGCACAGCTTCTCCTTGTACATTTTCGGTTGCAGCCTGAAACAAAACGAGCCAGTCAGCAATAATGAGAATGTGTACACACGTTATCTATCCATATGTTAATATCTTTTATTTGCAAAACTCATCAGATTATTGCCTGATGGGTTTAGAGTCTAAAATTATCTCTTAGAAGATTGTTTGTGCTTGCTCAAGCATGTGAATCTGGGACAATCTGAGGTTCAGGCAATGCTAGTAAAAATGTACTTTGCTGCATGTCAGTGATTCACTCCCAAAATATGATAAACTGAGAGGAAAAGTAAGTAAAATACCTCTCAAGGGGAAGCTGCATTTAAGCAGAGACAGCTTGGCACCAACTCTAAATATTTGCAGTACAGAAGTGAGGCAGAGCTGTCCCTCAGATACCCCGGGTTTAGCCCTTTCAGTGGAGCAGAAGCCTTTATTGTCCGGCCATTTCCCAGCATTTCAGTGGAATATCACACCTCTCCAGAGCCTTTAGTGAAACATCTTGGCCTTTAACTGCAACTTCAGCTTCATGGATTACTCCTCCAGTGAGGAGGAGTGACTCCCTTGACTCAGGATTGAGCAGCTCTTTACTGCAGGAGTGCTTCTCAGTAGCATAAGTGAGAAGGAGATTCACTTCTGTTGTCACCAAGGACTTGTTTATGCCTAAGAACTGGTAGAGGTGTAATTAGATTGACTTAAAACCAGTCTGCTTAAATCACTGAAAAATTGTTTTAGCAGAACAGAATGGCTGAAACCTCAGCTACATCAATTTATCCTAATTGTCACTACAATATAAATGAGGCTGCAAATTGGTTTAACTGTTACTGGTATTTCTATTTTGTGGTGCACCAGGATAGAAGTGCTCCAGTGTGACTGCTTTCTTCCTCAGAAGGTTGTTCTAACTTTTCTAGGAAAGGACATCTATGTAACACTTAGCTCCAAGCCCTAGCAATCTGGAATACAAAGCCTCTGATGTAAAATAAGAGATGGGAATGTGGGATCAGAGATTTCCTTAGCTGTTTTTGATGCCTCCTTGATGTTAAGCAATCTTGGTCTTGCTCCATCCCACTCACTCTTTCATATACACCCTCCTGCTGTATGGTTTTGCTCCCTTTTACCAATCTTCAAGAGAGAAAGGCCCAGGCTCCAAGAGCAGAATCACAAGACCAGCATTATTTGAGTTTTGAAAATATTTGGCCTTTTATATATGGATTGGATTTTGTTATCAGAGGAATAGGTCTAATTTGTTTGAAACCTCCTGGGAAAGGTCACAAACAAGACTTTCTGTTATGTTGCAACAAGACCATTGTTTTTTTCAGTCACAGAGAAGACAGGGTGAATGCACTCCTCCATGACCCAAGACTACCTGTTTGAAAGTGAATTATATTTGCTTACCATTCATGCATGTTTGTGTTCCTTTTCAATGGACAGGTTTTGGCTTCCTGGAAAGCACTTTTGATTTCCAGGGATCCACAAGAAATTGTCCTTTCCCTAGACAATGCTGAAATCCCAACACTCCTGCTTCTGACTGGTCTGGGCATGGTTTTGTGTGTTTTTCCCAAGTGCACCATAAGAGCTCAACCCTATCTATATTCCTAGGCTATTCCCAACCCTATACTATCCAAACTAGTACTGAATCACTGATGTTCTGGATATTCAGAGTATGCAAGAGGGGACTCAAAGCAAAAGGTCAATCTCTACAGAACATTCTCCTTCATTATTAGGATTTTAACACAGTATTTCTCCCATTGCCCTCCATCCTTTTCTAGTCTTCAGTGCTTTGGGTCTTTGTCCTACTCACCTTGATGCTTCCTCCTCACTCTGTTTCTCTGATTTTCTGTTGATTTTTTTCTATTTCTGTCTGTTATTTTTGTCTTTTGTTTATTTAATTTGTCTAACTCTTGCTTCTCTTTTAGTTCCCTTACCTCTCTTTCACTCTCTCTCCCTCTCTTTTTTTTTTTGAAAGCCAGGACAGTTTTGTATTCTTCCTTGTTTACAGTCACCCTGTTTTATTCACCCTCTTCTTATTAGTTTCTTCATTTTGCTGTGTCTACTGTGGTTGCTAGAGAGTGATGAATATGCAGTTAGAAATAGTCCCAGTTTAAAGAAATTTCCAAAATAAATAAAAAAAAAGACAAAAAAACAGTTGCAAAGAAAGGAAAACTTGTTATCTCCATTTTACTGAGGGAAAACTGTGGCAATAAAAAAATAAATAATATTTTTTAGGTCACACAGAAAGCCTGTGGCTGAACTGGGAGGAAATACCAAGCCTCCCAGATTTCATTCAGCATCTTACTCATAATTTCTTGCTGATTTTTGCAAGTGTCTGCAGTGTAATGATTTGCAGTGTGATAATAATGGCACTGTCCACAAAAGAGCAGACTTCCTGCACTACTATGGGTTTTCAAGCTTACCATAAAACTTGCTGATTTCTTGGCATACACAGCATTACAGACTAAGAATTATTTTAAGAAAAACAGGATGTTTTTTTCCAGGACGAATTCACGTCTTATTGCAAAAGTCCACCAGACAACCAACCCTGTAAGTTCTGACATCTGCATTTAACCAGTAAATTCTTTGAGGAACTTTGGAGTCATCCAGTTTTCCTAAGTTTAAGTCAGCTCCATTAAGAGGAACATTCTAATATATTCACAGAATTCCCCTCACTCTGTGTTCAAAATCTTTATTTGAAATAGGTGTCATTATTAACAACTCCTGACTGTTCTGTGATCAGTGCTTGAGACTAATTACAGGATCAGCTGACACTTGCTGTATTGGATGTGGCTCACCTCAGCTGTGCTTAAATTTCCCTCCTACCCCTAATGTGGCCATTGCTCCTGTGAGCAGATTGGGAGAATTAAACAGACTATATAAATATAGCCATGTAGCACAGCATAAATGTGCTTTGAACGTACTTATGCCTCTGAGGGGATTTTGGGATTAGTGTAACTGGTGTGCAGTTGCCTCAGTAAATGTGGTGCCATAAACTGATATAATTGGCTTCTTGATGCTGCATTGAGGCACAGGGATGGGAAGTGAAAGCAAAGTGCAGCCTGCTGAGGCTGTCCCCACTGATGGAGAAGCTTCTCAGATATCTCAGAGAAGCCAAAGCTCACATCCATTCAAACCGAAAACTAGCAAATGACTGCACTGACAGTAAAGCAAAACCCAAAGCCACCAGCACCTCCTGATGAAGGCAGAGTGATGCCAGCATGAAGATGAGAACTATGTCAAATGCAGATCTCACAAACAGTGATGTAAATACAGAGTAACTCCAGTGAAATCTATGAAATGGGTTTGAAATGGGCTAGAGGCACTTATTTACAGCACGTAAATTTAGACATTGACTCAAATCCCTAATTTATGAGGCAACAGGCTTTTTCTGGAGTTTGGAGGCACCGCAGAGAAAACCAGATATATCCAAGGCAAACTCATGCTATAAATTGTTCTAGAAACTGTCTGTCTGTCTCTCTGTTAATGGTAACGAGAGTTTGGGGAAATAGAATTGTCGTGTCGGTGTTTAAATTAGATGTGCAAAATCTGGCAGAGAGAAATTCCCTGCAGTATCTGTATGTGGATAAAAAAACCTTGGGTGTCACTATTATATACCAGATACCCTCAAGGCTGTAATCTGCTCCCAGGCCTTTTGTGCTAAATGCTGTACTGTTTGGCAGTCTCTGGTTGTACAGAGATTACAATGGTGCACCTGCAAGGGCAGACTTTTTAAAATTCTCCAGCTCATATCAGCTTTCTGACTCATACTCTCATATGCAAAGCCAAAGATGGGTGCCTTTATAGCAGTGTGGTCACTGGAGTGGAGCAGGACACTAGTTCTGTGACTGAGCACACTCCTCCCTGCCACCCAGACAGTCCATCCATTCAGCTTGATGTACCAGGTAGAAGCACCTCTAGCTTATTCTGGGTAAAGTTAAGCAGTAAAAGTGAAGGTGCCTCACCCACAAAGACCTGGCCTCCCCTGAAATGCATGAGCCGGGTGATGGAGAATGGCGCTGGAGGAATGGTGGCTTTTTCTATGAACTCCCAACCTCAATGACTGACTAGGAGAGGACCATTCAGGAAAACTGCTCCATATGGACATTTAAAGCTTAGTTACCAGTCTCTCACTGAGAAAGAACCCTGACTAAAGCCAGGTAGCTGGGCTTAATATGCACTCTCATGCTCAATTTGGCATATCAGCAGATGTGCCAGTGTTCCTTAGGGGCAGCAACACAGTCACTGCACCACCTGAACACACAGACAGGGTGTTGAGTTTGGGTCTAGGACAGTCTCACAGGCAGCACTGGGCTCCTACCAAGTGCCTGCACCATTCCATGTTCAAGAGAGTGTCCTCGTGGCTGCTGTTCCTGCAAGTGTTTCCACCTCTCTTGGTGTGCTTTTATCCTGACAGCTCCACAAGCAACCTACCCAACCTGACCTGGTTAGCAGGAGGCAGGATGGTGACAACGTCATGATTTTAAAGAGATAAGAGAGTTTTCCTATTACTGTACTGTGCTTTTTGCTTTGCCTTTGCAGCATGGTGCTGTGCTTCCTGCAGATTTCCTGGAAGGTGGCCTGTGTCATCCTGACCTTCTGCAGTGATGATTCGTCATCTTGCATCTGGAACACCACCAGATTTGCCACCGACAGAGCTTTTTTTCCTCAACCCAGAGTGCATCCTAGTCGATCTCAGCAAGCTGTGTTTTCAAAGCTCAGGAAAAGTCCCCATTTGAAGCTGCTTCTGAAACTAGTGGTCTTCCTCAGCCTTGTTTATGCCTCATTGTCTGCAGTTTCTGCAGCTGTTCTCTGCAGCTGAGGGCAAAGCTGGGGTGACAGCAGCTGCTGGAAACCTGCAGGCACAACTGCTTGGGTGACACTGGCACAAAACTTTACTGTTTGAAGGCAATCCCTTCAGCAGCTTCCCAGCACCCCTTCTGGAGCCCTGGGGATGAGCCTCATGGTGCAAAAACCTGTCTGCCCTTAACTGCCTCAGGTACTGGAGTCAGCTACTTCAAAGGAACTTGATTTTGGTACAGGAAAAAAAAATGCTGAGATTTTGGCCTCTGTCTGTGAAAGGTAGTGATTTGGAGCTAAATTCTTCTCATTACCACCTTGTACAAAGTGGAAGCTCTCTCAGAGCTCTCTCAGAGCTCTCTCAGGCACCGGGCCTGGCATGAATACACAGGGCCATAGAGACCCCACAGCTATGAACACACAGTTTCAGGGAAAATTCCCCCACATGGAAATAAATATTAAAGTAGAAGTTGTCTGTCTGCTTAAACCAGTCTGGGACAGTGAGGCTGAACAATCTCTCAGCTCTTTCACACTCAGCCACTGACTCTTCGTCTGTATCTTTCTGGCCTGTGGCTTTTGTAACTGGGACCTCCATCACCTCTCCCATCTGAGGACCAGGTTTTCTCTGATGAATCATTCATCTTCCTCAGGATGGCACAGGTCTTCTGCAAGGCCTCCTTCTCCTTAGGCCAAAGTCTCAATCACATCAATTTTGGAGAATGATGCTTCCTTTATTCTCCTTTGGGCCAGGCACTGGTTGCTGAATCTTTTACTATTCTGCATGTCCTGTGCATCACCTCTATACCAGATGAAGTATGGGACAATATAAGTCAAAAGCTGATTTAATTCTTTCAGTTTAAAAGCCTGCAGCTTTACACCCCTTAATGCTTGAATACATTGATGGTGTCATACTTCTCATCAGTGCAATGGCTACAAACATGGCAAAACAAATTCTGGTCTCAAGCAGAAACTCCTGATAGCTGGTGGTAGACTTGCAGTGGTGTAATGAGGCATAGAATTTGCTCCAATATGGTTTTAATACAACTAGAAAGACTCAGGCTATTTATTATGGGAATCGTATAAACAAGTCATTCAAACAAAATCCTCCTGATTTTACAGCAGTCTAGACATGCAGCATATTGCAAAGCCATGTCTAAAGGACAGTGGCATTGAAGTTTTTATCCTTATTTTCAGTTCAGAGGAGAAATAAGAATAAATGTGGCAGTCTGGCACCTAACATATTATCCCACAGTACCTAAAAGAAGTGTCAGAGTCATCTGAAGAGCCCTTTGATTATTACACGATAAGAAACATTTATTTTGTGTTTGCTATGCTGAGATAACATTGGATCTACTGTGTTTTGCCAAGTTTGCACACTTTCTGTGGGAACACTCCTCATTCCAATGAAATGGGATGATAGGAAGCATTTTATTAGAGCTTACTGGAAAAATGTGCCATAAGTGCCAAGGAGCCAGGACTGTTGTCCAGCTGGCTGGAGACTGACAATGCATAAGTTACAAAAAGTCACAAGATTGCAGGGCTGCGCGGAAATTCCTGTCTCAGCTGGCACCTGGTCTCCCAAACTCATACACCTTCCATGAAACACATGCAAACCTTCTGTGCCAAACCTAAAAAATGTCTAGGATATATACCATAAGTGTTATCTTAAGGTCAGCAGGATTTTGAAGAAATGCATGTGTGCAGAGTTGATCATGCTCCTGGGAGACCCCCATTCCCCCCGGGACACAATGGCAGCATGACACTCCTGCACACCTTCAGGGCACACAGCACATTCTCTTCTGTGAGGCGCTGTGAGCTGGCACAGATGGGACAACGTTGTTCCCTCTTCAGACTTTGCATGTGCCTCCCCTGCTTATTTTTTGTGTGACTGAGGCTCATCTTGAAACATAAAGCTTAAGCCCAGAGCTCTCTCAGCACAGTCAGTGACATCTGGAAGTAGAAAATGCCTCCCAAATATTTATGAGATATGTCAGCATTTTCCAGATTACTATTTTTCCCTAGAGTCTAACCTGAAACTTCCTTACTGCATTTTTAACTAATTTTTTTTGTTAATGCATGAAGACATTTCAGTAATTAAATTTTATGAGCAATATTCTAAATGAGGGCATAAAATTAATTTCAGGAGAGAGCAGACCAAAGAAGAGGAGTCCTGTGGAGAGATTTGGAAAAGGAGACTGTGTCTGATGTGTCCATTTCTGGTACAGGAAATGCCGTAGGGGGAAGGAAGGCAGAAATTGTTTGTGGGAGGAGGCAGTGGAAACTGGAGTCACTAGTGGGTGACTGACAGGAGTGAGAAACATTAACAGAAGTCGCACGCTATGTCTGGGTGAGATGAGTTACTGGGCAAAACATCGATGGAAAGACAAACTGAGATAGAGGGGGACATGGTTTCTCAAGCTACTGGGAAGAGGTTTTTGGTTGATTGCCAGGACACAAATATTTTTAATGAAGTTCAGGGTCCACCAAAATCTATGAGAGTTTAAGCATCAACTTCAGCAGGGTTAAAATTTCACTCTTTGTGTTTTATGTTTTTTTTGGTTTTTTAAGTGGGTGTGGTAACTTCAGAAAACGTCAAAATACAGGTAGGCTGGTATTAAATCTGTGAATCTGGATTCAGAGCTACATTCCAACTTCACCTGATTCAAAGAACTGAAGCAAAACAGAGTCTCAGAGATACTGCTATGTAGATGATAGATGTTTCAGGCCATGACTGAGCTGGAAAATATGAGTGATGGATTTTTGGGAGAGGGTGAGAAAAATGGAAAACATAGAATATTTTATTTATCTTTGATCTGAAATGTCTTATCTGGAATAAAGTATTCAATATTGGTCTTATTTAGTTCTTCCCAAAGCAATAGGAGACTAATACCAAAACATAAGAACTCTCAAGAATGAAATGTTGACCTTTCTGTACAATTGCCCTCTCTATTTTGTTTCCGAACACAGTTGCAGTTTTACAACAAACTGTAAAGTAGCCAAGCTGTCATGTATATTACCTTATGCTACTCATATGATCAAAAGTTAGGCAACATTAGTGTGTTTCGCAAGGTTAAGGTGAAAGAAAAGCAAGAGAAAGTCTGCATTGAGAGAGGAAGATACACATTGTGAATACAGAGCAATGTGTGCAAAGAATTCATTCTAACATGTAAACTATCTGCAAAAGTTTAGCTAGTGTACAAACAGTCTTACAATGTGTTTGCGTTTCGCAGGCCAACAAACACTCATCATTAAATCAGCTAGGCCAGTCAAGATGCCTGTAACACAGCAAGAGGCACAGCAAAAGCAGAAGCAACAGCAGAAACCGACTCCCCTCTCACTGTCTGCAAACATCCCAAACTTTTATAGCCTTCATTCCTAGCAGGCTGTTGGGAAGCGCGTTGTCTTCTGACCTTAGTATCTTTAGCCTAGCAGAGAGAAATCATCTTCTCAAAAGCTGATGCCTTGTTTGCCCTCAGAAATTAGGATCAGAGGATGACTAAGGGTATTAGGAATTAAGTTCTTGCTCTCTTCCTTGCTCATGCAGGCTCACAAAATGCACACAAAGGCACATTTTCATGTATGGGTTATGGACGCAGACACACTTCAGTGAGAGACCCTTACAACACACAAATTTAACTGACACATTACACAAATGTTTGCTGTGTACAGAACAATCAAGGAAACAGACTCGTGTTTATTACTACTGAATCAGCAACAGTCTAATGGATTAAAAACATCCTCTTTTTTTTTTCTCTCCTGTTGTGAAAGTGCCAGTGTTGTAAACACTCCCTGCAAGAGAAGTGGGTGGACCTGAAACGGTTCATGACCTCCAAGATTCGTGAGCTCCCAGTCTCTCAGGTTAGGTCTTCTGGCTGCAACCCAAAATCCCAGAACATCAGCTACAGATATTTGGAGCCAATTGGGTTGGGAAAGAAGACAGCAAATGTCTGTTTCCGGTTCACAGGCCCCTGAGCATCACCACATATTTTGGAAGTCTGTCTGGCTTCCTGACTTTAAGAGTCTCTTGATTTAGGGTTCAGGGAGCAGCAGTGAAAGGCCTGGGGGGTGGGGAACAAAGGTTATCTAAAACCTCCTGAATGGTTGGAACTTTTTTTTTTCTCTGACTTTTAACACTTTTAAAGCCTTAATTTAATTATTTTTGTAGAGATATTTATAGTAACTCCTGTTACTACAATGAATTGTGCTTCCTTACATGCATACTCTTGAGACTGAAAGAGGTGCCCTAAAACGGGTCTGAACTCTTCTTTACCCATCCAATCTTCCACTGATTTCACTGGTATCAGGACTGAATATCCAGGCCACTCTAAACCCAAAAAAGAAGGTACAGTTTACACTGAAACAGTAGTTTCTTAAATCTGAAAATACTACCTGTCCTACTTAAACTCAGACTTAAGTCAGGACTTGTGAAGCTTTTGTACATCTAAATTCATAAATTTGCTGAATCTGATTCAGTCTGTCTGAACACCTGCTTTTAATGTGGAAAGAACAGGATTAAGCAACACATTACATATTGTTATAAAACTATTTTTAATCTCACTGTGATAAGGAGCAGCACAGCACAGAGGCTTGGCTACCACTCAGGGTGGGGAAGTGGTGTGTAATTATGAGGGACTAAACCTGTTCTGGTTCATTAAAATAGCTCCTCACCAAACTACTGTTTAGTTTGGTGAGGAGCTCATAGAAGAAGCTCTAGTATGTGACAGCAAAAACTGAGTTACTACAATGATCTTGAAAGGGAAAGAGGTGTGGAGTATGCAGAGAACTGGCATTACCCATGCTGGAAGGAGTAGTTAGAAAAGGAGAAAAAGATGAAAGCTGAACGACAAGGGAAAAACACATATGGCCCTTTTACCACTCTAACTGATATGGGCATTCCTGATACTCTGTGCCAAGTTCTGTGTTGTGGAATGGGCTGAGTTTTGGGGTTTGGATCTGGTTGGGTGCATGTGATGGGGTTGCAACTTCTGAAACCTCAGCTACATGCTGGATGCTGGTCTTTCTGTTATTGTTGTAATCAGAGTACAGACTGTTCCTTCCTGGGCAAGGACAGCATTCCTCATGGGCTCCTCATCAACCTGACGCTATTACCACATCTCAGCATCAAATTCCTACCCACATTTCCATACGTTCTCTCATTCTTGCAAAAGTGGCCCTGGTAGGGTCACATTTCTGGGACCAGGCCTACTGATCCATTTAACTTTCTCTTAATCAGAGCTGACCTGCATACCCTTGGCAGCATGCCTGGGCAAGCACACAAAGCACAGCCTTCCCTTTTCTTCCTGGGCGTTTATCAAAGGACACAGATGTTGTTCTTGTCTCTCCTCAGGCCAGTGTTCCTCCCATGCTAACCACCTCTTCCAAGCCCTAGGTGACTCTGTGTCGGTGTGTTGGAAAGGCAGTGTTGGAAAGACAAGAAAACTTGCCAGTGGGAAACTCGGTGAAACACAACCTAAACCAAATAGATTGCTGCCTGCACAGCTGAAGAGAAGGCCTTGCAATTTTTAACTGGTGTTTTTTGATCAACTTGCAATGATCTTCCAATGATGGCCTCTGACCAGAGGCTGGGTCTTGCACTTCATCACCCCTTGAAGGATGAGTGCTGTGTACATGGCAAAACTGATCATTGCAAACGAGATTTGCTCAGAAGTGCAAGGTGGAAATGCCTTGTCATAGTCTTTCCTGTGTAATTTTGGGTCTGCCTGCCACAGAGGTATGTCTGCTCTTTGTTCATCAGAGAGTGATGCCGCCAGATAGAAAGGGCAGAGGGTGTTACATCCAGGGAGGTGTGGGGCACCAGAACACTCCTTCAGATGAACTCTGTCACCACAGGTGTGTTCAGGCCAAGCCATCACTTGGCACTGGCTGCTCCCCAGAGGCAGAACCTGTTGTGCATGTTTGTAGGGTTTAGCTTCACTCGCTGCAGCATACATCTGACAGTCATAGCAGGAGAGAAACACTTGGATGCACCACCTTCAGCACTTCCACTGAAAATCTGTAGGGAGAGGTAAGGCATGTAATGGAAAATATTCCCACAGCCACAAGCAGTTCATGCCCCTAGGGTGCTTGTGAAAACTTTTGCTGCCCCAAAATCTGGGATGCTAATCTCAGAAAATGGAGCTGTTGAAAGTTCTGCAATTCCACACCAAAAAAAGGTAAGTTCTGGCAAGTGAGAAATTTTCCATTAAAATGTTTCTGCCAACTGAATGTTTCAAGCTCTGTTGTGTGAAGAATATTTGCTTGCCACAGAAAATCATTATTTGTCCCCAAAAATCTAAATCCTTGGCCTTGTGGCTATACATGGAGATCATGCTCAGTCTTTCTGATTGCTTGTTCCTCTATTCTACATTGAAAATACTGACAACAATGAAATATGTTGTAACTCACTTAATCGAGGTTTTGAATTTTTCACTATTCTAGTTTATTTTAGTGTGAGTCTTTATTTTTTAGTGGAGGAACAATCCAAGAGGTTTAGGAGACTCACGCCATTTCAGGTGCCTTGCTGTTAATTGAGGTCATCTAATGAGGATCCCAGAGATGAAATAACTTGTGGATCTGGGCCCCCCTCCAGATTTACAGGGGGATAACAGAAATTGCCTTTTGTAGCTCTGTCACTTATTTAGAGGCCTGTGTTGCATGTTTGCTCCTTGGCAGGATGAGAGCTACGAAGTGAATAAACATACTTCAACCACAAATGAGCAAGCAAATGGAAGGAAGTTAAAAAAATGCTTTCAGTGACTTATTCAAGTTACAAGAATGGCAAGAGGCATTTTCTAGGAAGGAAGAGAATTTCTAAATTGTTTTATGCAAGATGGTCTATTTTGACTTCATTGCGAAAAAAAAAGTTAAGAGGTAACTCCTGTGAACAGAATAGCTCTGGCAGAACATGAGCACTGCAGGGCTAGCTTTCTTTCAGAAAGAACATGTCATATCACCATGATCATCCTCTGTTGCAACATCACAAAATTTAATACCGAGATTGTATTGCTGTTGTCTGTAAGTCCACTTAGCCTCTTTTTTTTTCCCAGTCTGACCTCATTCTACTGAGGGACAGCCAAATACTTCCCCCCACTTCTGTGGGCAACAACCATCTGCATGTATGGCTTGTTTCCTCATTAGTCTTACATGTTGGACATTTCTCTGGTTGGTGAAATACTCTGTCTGATGCCAGAAGAGGAGCTGAATAAAAACCTCTTACTGTGAGCTAGCAAGTCACTTACAGTCATTAGTCACTGGGCACCTTCTTCTGGATTAAATAACACAAAATATGACCTAATAAAATTCTTATTATTATCTCAGTGCAACAGCAAAAATGGGCCTGAATTTGAACTTGGGATTCCAACTTCAGTTTTGGATTTACATAATAATCAGGCATCCAACTTTTCTCTCTTAATGAGCACAACTCAATGTACTCTGTATTTTGAAACTCACATTAAAGAATACCAAAAATCCAAACCCTTAGTTTTTTCCATTTTATAATGACCATATTTGGGTTCAGGTTCAGACTTTTGTCTCACCTCTCTGAATCACGTAAACTACACATTTCCTTTATAAACATTAACTTTTACTGAATGAAAAACCACTACTAGAGAGCTGGATTTGACTATTATCACACATAATAATTAAACTTCTTTATTGTACTTACTGCTTTAGTCAAACCAACTAGGAAACGTCTCTTGTTTTAAATCTCATCTAGAGATGAGCCAGCTTATTACCAGTAATAACTGTATATAAAGGAATGAGCCATGCCATGGGGGATAGTTTCTGGCAATTCAGGCCTCAGTGGTAAAGTAGGTAAGTAGTTAGATTTGACTAAGAGTGGATTTTCTATCAATTGCACAGTAGCACCAGTGCTACTTTCTCCAGCAGCAATGAGAGGACAGCTAGAATGAAATGCTGGTATGTGCTATCTACGGACTCAAAATCAGGTAAGGAATCTTTTTAATATATCTGACTGCTGCCACATTTGGTTACATCCATAGGATGGGCTACACACTAGCACTGAACGGTCTGTAGGAATGCACCACTGTGCTCTGTGCCCATTCTTGCAGGGAGTTTTGTAATGTTGCCTTGTCACTCTCTCCTTGTCTACAAAGCAAATATTCGGGGTGGGGAGTTTTCATTTGTGAGTGCTAAAAGGTGAGGAAAAGAAACCAGCTTCCTGTGAAAGCTGAACCATGCTATGCAAATTTATAGCAAATATACTCATTACTTTTCCACTAGCTATATAGTGTGTGTTGCTTACAGACAAACTTGTATTCTTCATTGCTGTGCTCCTCCTAACAGCTGCATCCATGTGCCACAAAGTGTTCTCCTAAAAGTACTTGCTCATTATCATGGAGGTTCAATTCTCTATGAGGAGGCAATTCATCCATCTACTTTTTGGATTAATAGAAGGAACAAAAAAAATGAAAACAGAAGCAAAGCAGAAGTGAATTATTTGAAGATGAACAAATACATAAAGATCAATATTAAGTTAATGTTGGAATGTTATTAAGGGAGCATAGTGGAGTAACAAAGTGCCTTATGTCAGCAATGAGCTCTTGGAGGATAGATGCCTGCTTCCCCTGTGAAACAATTAACTACTCTTGCATTAGAGAGGAATGCTGCAGCTTCTTCCCATTTCTTCACACAAACATGGTGCTTTCTCTGTCTCTGCAAAATGTTTCAAATGCCTTTTTTTTTCCCCTTTCTGTTTCTAATCTTTTCCTGGATTACTGAATGTACAGTGAGACTTCTTATCTCATGCAGGAATTATGTTTATAGCAGAAAAGGAACTTAGGGACTGAATGCCTCGGGGACTTGGATGATGGGATGTAGAGACTTTTATCTGAGGTTGCTTTCTTGAATCAGGCCCAAGTTGGTAGTGACCTAAAATTGCCTCAGCCTGATGACTGTTTGGTCTCCACTGTGAAATGTGTTTGGTGGTCTCAGTTTAATTCCTGGTAAATACTTGTTTGTGCACTAAATTGCTTCCATAACTGGTATCCATGGTGGCAGTCTCACAGAGAGGTCAAGGGTTTGATGGGAACTGGGACTGAGTTATTCTTTCATGCTGTGAGCTGGTCCCTTCTAGACATGCAAACTGAAGAAGCAGTGCAGTTTGCACTGAGTCAAGGTCTGCTTGCTTGCTAATCTCCTTCCTTTCAAGACCATAGATTGCAAGATGGTAACTCTGAGAAATTACTTTGATTCAAAATAAAGTTTCATTCATCCAGGGTCCTTTTAGCATGCTGAAAGTCAAGGTGCCTCCAGAAACTTCAGATGATAAAGGGTTAACCCATGTCAGGACATAGTCTGACTAGCATAGTTAATGGAATATATCTGGATGTAGATACAGTGCACAAACAGTTTAATTCACATAAAACATATCTGTCAGCCCTCCCCTCTTTCCCTTCACCCTACTGCTCATTTCTGGTCTCTCAGTTTTACTGGCAATGATAGTCATGTGAATATATGAGGTATCAGACCGGGGAGATCTGTAGGTTACAGAAAATCAGCCAGCAAAAATAAGTACATATAAGGGTAAACTAAATAAGACTGTTTGCTGTACTCAGTGCAAAGAAGTTTTTTCTTCATTTAAAAGCCTTCTGTTTTTCCACACATTTACAAATTTAAGATCCTACAGACTGCTGTGAGTAGCAGCCAAAGTGAAAAGAAAATCAGTATTTCATCAATTATTTTCACACAGTTTCAAAAGTATGTTGAAGACATGTTTCTACAAGTGTGTATTGGAAATTGATATGAGCCAGAGGTCAGTAAAAAATTCAGCTGTCAGATGGCAATTTTGCAGTCACAGATTCACACAAAAATTCATTAGGACCCTCCTGCCAGATTGCACTGGCAGAACTTACAATAAACCTTATGTTGTCTGCCAAAATGGCACAACAAAATGCAACCATGGGCATTTTCAGTCTGCATGCCATTTAAGTCCAAAAACAGGTTTAAGCACTGGAAATAACATCTGCTACATGCATGGTCTTAAAGTGTGATAAGATGTAAAGTGCAGAAGGAAATACAGATTGTTTGCTGTCACGCAGCAGATACAGACAGTTAAGCTCCAGACCTGAAAGTGGAGGTTTGACCACAGCTCCAGCCTATGCATGCAAGCTCTTCAACAATTATTAGCGTAAATTGTATTAAATCCACTCCCGCCAGCTGTTTAGGATTTTCAAGACAAGTCTCTCACTGTGTAGTTATAGCATTTACCATTGTAATTTTTAATTACAGGCTCTCATATTAACTGGAGCCACATGATATTATCATGGTTGAAGTGAATAACAACAGTGCTGTTGGAAATCCATAAGACTGTATGCCACCATCTGAAAATAGTGACCTGTAATTAATTTTACAACAACGTAGGTAGAATCAGTGTTTTCCTATACTATATACTTTCATGTCTGTACATATATAGTATTTAAATACTGTACAAAATACATGTAAGTTATCTGGAATTATTTTCCAAACACACAATGTTTCTGAATTTTAAAGATGTTACTTGCAAATAACTTAGAAGACATAGTGTGTATTTTAATTATACATGTCCATGTGATGGAAGGACAGCATTTGCAATACTGTGCCCTTTTTTTCTTAATGGATGAACTAGAAATCGATAGTTATTTTTCTGTCTTGCAATTTTATTTTTCTGAGGTGAGTTCTGAGGTAATTTCCCTTAAAATGTAGAATTGAGAGCAGAGCAGAATGTGTTAGTTCGTGCATGTAAAAAGATCATAAAATTGGCATCACTGCAGGCACTCAGATGCACAGAAAGTGCTAGTGGAAAAAATGAAACAAAGGAGACCTAAACGCAGACAGCCATATGATAAACCAGATTTTATGAATGTGCTTTTTTGTATCTAAGGAAGAACTGGTCTACCCTGAAGTTTGTCTGGTTTTCCCCAGTTTGTGTAATAAAAGATATTACACACTTTATTTCTAAAAGCAAATTCAATCATCAAAATAGCCAGAATGGCCTAAAAAAACCCCAAATCTTCTTTCAAGTCTATGTGGTCTTGGTATGTAATATCTTCTTAACTGGACTTTTGCAGAACTGATTCCTCACCAGTCCTCTGCTTTTCAGAAAAAGCCTATAGGTGTAAACCCAAGTGTCTAGCACAGCTGCACCTGGAAACACAGCACAGCTGTCAGCTGGGGAAGAAGGGAGGTTTTCGGTTTCTAAAGGTAAAAACATGACTTTGTCTCCCTTCTCTGTTTCTGAGAAAGTGTAAGGGTGATCCTGCACTGCCCTCACTCCTTCCAGGCAAATCTATTTGCATTTGATGAGAGCTGTATACACGAGCTACAAGGAACGCATGGCCCAACACGGCAATTATCTTTTTAACTTACAAGAGTAACTGCCAAGAAACTGGTAATGATTACACATTTCCCCACTCCTTGCATGCAGCTGCACTGGAAAGAAAGAGCATAACAACTCTGTCTTTAGTTTGCACGTGGGCAGTCTGTTCCTGAACCTTCTAAGCCCCAAAAGTTTTGTTGTATCAATTAACTGTACACTGACTCAAAAAACACTTGCAATGGGAAAAGGAGCAGGTCCTAGGTCATCAGAATTTTAGGAGGTAATTTTCAAGCTGCTGCCAGAGCAAGACAATGTGTCTTAATAAACGTTTAATCTATGCAGAGTAGCTGAGAACAAAATCAATCTGTTTCCCAGCATTGTTTTGCTTTTCTTCAGTGCTCACACACTGCAAACCCGTCAGTACCGCTCTGGTGGCAGTTTCCATGAAGCTGGTTTTCTATAAATCTGAGTATACACTGTGCTAAATTGTTCCTTCTCCTGCATCGCCCAGCAGAGCGGTATTACTCAACACAGTATAAAATTCTTAGTCACCGCTATCACTGGACTTTCTGTGGTGGCACAGACCCAGTTTTCTGTACTGCATTCCTCATTTTATAGAACAAACTGGAGCTTGTTTTTGTTTGAAGAGCATTGACCAACATCCTGAACGCTGCCCATTAGGGTCAAGCATGGAGCATTTCACCACCTCCCATTTCTCTGGGCTGCACTGTGTACCATCATTAAGTTTGTACTTGCAGGAAACTGAGTCATACACTCTTTTCTACTTTGAGACAACACAGTTGACAGTTGATGGACATTCAATGACAGAAGCAGGGCTTTGTAGTTCTGTCCTGTGATGTGTTACCCCTCCAGAGGAAACAAGGTGATTTTCTAGCTCAGGTTTATTATGACATTGAATTTCTACCCTCTGCTTTAATTAATGAGGTACAGTTCTCCCATCTGATGTAACTGGTCCTCAGTGCTCAACCATTAAAACACATTCTATCACTATAAATTAAAGTAAGCGCTGGAAATTATGGGAAGAAGATAAGAGATTGGGAAAGCCAGCCAAGATTTCAGTGATGTATGCAAAGCAAGACCATCTCAGCACTCTAATCCAAACACCCAAAAACCACCACGTAGAACAGCCTTGACAGCCTAGTAGAGGCAGGGCGATGATAGGAAGGGTAGGATGGAGAGGTGTCTCTTGAAAGTCTGTGGAGGACTTATGCCAGTCACTGTTTAGGCCCATGGGTGGTCATTTCTTGTAAATAAAGGTTCAGGAGGGTTTTAAAATCTTGCCAGCACATAACCAGAACAAGCAGGGCATTATATGCACTAACTCTTCCCATGAGGCTCTGAGGGGAGCATGCCCCTTGCAGCAGGAGTGCCAGGGCTAGCTTACCTCCTGCTATCCCTGCTCAGGCCTCCATGTGGGTGACTTCTGCACCTGATAACCTGTCAATTTTGATGGACATGGGACACTGCATTGCACATCCACTCTAGATTATCCTTCCTACTGGATTAACCTGTGGCTTAATTAAGCTTGACAACGTTGCTATAGCAGAGTACCTGAAATAGTTTACACTCTCATCATGATGTGCTGGGCTTGGCACATCTACACCACCCACGCCAAAAACATGCTATTGATGACAAAACCTGAAAGTCACCACAAGCCTTTCATAATCTAAATTACAGAGACAGTGCCTGAGTAGCATTCACATGGCAAAGATTCTCTCTGCATGTTCCAAACCAGTGAACCTGTGCAATCAGGCAGAAAGGTCAGGAGATGGACAAGGTTATATCACCTGCAAATTCACTGGATTTTAATCCTCTCATTAACCTGGGCTAAGAAGGTATCCCATAATGTGAAATGGTTGTAGTCACACAATCACAGGCATGTAAAGGTTTTCCCTCCAAACTACAAGCTCATCTTCCTTTGTCTCATAGGCTGCGATTCAAGTTGTATTATCACATTGATATCCACCAACAGTTGTGGTGGTTGGACTTGATCTTAAGTTTCTAATCTCAATGATTCCATGATTCTATGGCAAACTCACTGATCATTCTGCACCAGATTTACCTATTAATGTCAAAGCAAGACTTCCCCATGACTCCCCTAATTCTTGGACTGTCTCGTGAGCCTGACTTCATCTCACACCAAATTTCCTACCCTTTAAACACCTTCCTCTAGTTTCTTTCCTGGTTGGTTGAAAATTACAGGTTGAAAATTATCTTGATTTCCTGGCAATTTGAAAAAAAATGAGATCTCCCAAGGAGCGCACTCAGTGTGTTCCCTTGTACTTCCATCTGTGAGTGGACAAATGTGTATGTGTGTGATCCCACAAGGTTCCTCTCACTCTGTTTCCAGGGTGAAGTCTGCAGGCCTCTTGTGATCAACAGTGTGCTTATTCTACCTGACATCACACCTGAGATGTGATTGCCCTGTGAAAGATCTAATTGAGAGCAATCTGAAAAGAACAAATACAGCAAGAGTTGCTTACAGGACCCTAAAGTTATGTGATCAGCTAAAGAAGCAGAGATGTTTGCTTAGTCACTAACAACTGAGTGAAACGCAAGCAGGTAATATCATTTCTTTAGATAAGGTGCTGGGGATCAAAAGAATTTGGACTTGTTTCCATTGAGCACATAGTAATAAATGAGGTAACTTGTGAAAAGTTTTTGAGAAGGCAGAATTTTGAGAAGGCAATATTTGTTGCATCTTGCAGGTGAGGGTTAATGGGTCAGGTTTCTTTAGCTGGTTTAAAAGATTCAGCAGGATGAATAATTCTGTCTTGATTTGAAAGGCAAACCCTAAATAATTCCATCTACAAAAACAGGGGATACTCAAAGAGCTAAACTCCACATCTGGTCTCTACAGAAGCAAAATTCACAGTAACTGTGCACATCTATTTACTAGAAATTCAGTATCTGTTTCTTACAACTGTGGGTTGTGGTCCTCTCAAATAGAAATAGTTACTCTAACCATTTAGTTATAAGTTGACTTGCTTTGCAGTTATGGAATATCCTGATTTAACAGTAGGGCAAAAGTTGTTTTTCCTCTCTACTAGTGAAATTTTCTTTTAATTCTCTACTTTTTTTTTAATGGGCAAGACAGGAAAAAAAACAGTGATGACAATTGTTGAAGGACTTGAGTAAGGAAAATCTGAAGCAGCAGTAGAGGAGTTTTAATAATTATCTGTATCATCTGTAAACTTGGAATCTCTATTTAGAGTAATAAAATATTATAGTGTGAAAGCATCAGAATTGTGTGGATTTATATAACAAATATTTGAATTTTTTTATTAATTTTCTTTCATTTGTTAGCAGTTCTCATCTATTTCTTACAGAACTGCAAAACAGAATCATTGCTCTGCTGTTTTCCTAGAAAATTTGGAACATTTTAAACAAAATGTAGTAAGTTTAATTTCATTTAAATTACTTTTTCTCTTATTTACTTAATATTCACTGGATTTTTAAGACAATAACTACTTTCCTCAATGCCTGCATCTACCTTTTATTTATGTCTTTAGTAGAAACTCCCAATTCAATACTAGTTTAGGTATAAAGGCATCTCATTACTTTTTAGACTTGAAAAAGTTTTAGATTAGCTTAAGTTTAGTTTAAAGCATTCAAGTTCTCTGATATGAACCAAAACTGAGTCTTCCAGAAAATGAAAAAATCTCTATTTAGCTGAATTGTGAAAATTCTTCAGATCACAGAGTTGGTAAATTCACCTTGGTTTTATCCCCAAACAAGAAATCCTTGATAGTCGTAATGTCATGGTCAGAAAAAAGACCCTTGCAAACCTTTTTTTTTTTACTCTATCCATTGTCTTCCCTCACACATTTTAAAGCAAGTCGGGCACACACAGGCAAGAAAGTTGCAAAACACATGGGCTGCACATTGAGTACACGGTGCAGTGGGACGCTGTGACTCAGAGCGCTGCCCCTGGCCAAAGCCTCCTCTGGGCAAAGAATGGGAATGGATCCTGCAGAACCATTCTGGGGACGGCTGGGATTGCAGTCGCTTTGGTTTGTCATTGCTCACGACACGGCGGTGACGTCTGCATGGCCAGTTTCACTTTGAGTTCTCAGGTTCACACAATACTGAAACCCAAGGCACAAATAGTGGCGGGGATGTCCCAAAGCGAGCGCGCCAGGTCCATTTTCCAAAATGCAAGTTGCAGCTGATGGGTTTTGCACAGCCTTACCTTATAAATTGTACTATAAAGCTAGCTAGCACATTTTACACTGATGAGCTCAGGATTCCAACAGGGTTGCAACAAGTGCCTCAAAAACACCACCTTGCACTCCTCTGACGCAGGAGGCAGCTCTAATAATATCCACAATAAACACTTCAGAGAGCCCTCAGCAGAGGCTTAGGCTGCCTGTACGCCATGCATAACTCATTAAAAATGCAGTGAGATTTAGGTGACTGGAAGTTTTTGTACTGGTTAAAGTCATAGGATGAATTTCACCGCAAAGCAATCTAAAATGACCACACAACTGGCTTCAGCTACAGTGGTGTGCAAATTGTGACCCTGCTACCAGCACAGATTTAGGTGTCAGCATATTTTGTGAGGCTGGCTTAATTCTGTCATGGCCTCTACTTGCAAATGGAGCAGTCAAAATATTCAAAGGAAAAGATTGCCTGAAAAAATCCGAAGTTCTATGACATGCTGCTAAAATGTCACCTTTTTTTTTTCAGTGCTTTTAAAGGACAAACATAAAAACGACATGCTACTGCATGTTGAGCTTGAGAAACGCAGAAGATGCCAAACTCGTGATACTGTCATTTAAAAAATAGAGTTCTGTTGCAATTGTATATACCATCATTTTTCACACTGGAAAGAACTGTTCCTTGGAAATTTTGACAGAGGGGAACTTGTTGGACTTAATATTGACTTGAATTATCACTTGAAAAGGAAACTTATGAAGATACCATTTCTCAGAGAATCATGTCTCCATTTATGAGCATGAGATAGAACAGGATTTAATGAATCACTGACTTGTGATTCTATTCCACCAAAAATTGTCTATTTTCCTTCCTCTTCTCCTCTTTTCAGGGAAAGAGCAAGATACCATATGAGGCTTTTCAATTCCGTGGAGAATCTGGTTTTGACCACTGTAGGTTTGCAGGTCAATGGTACATTACTGGCTAGCATTCACTGTCAAGTTATATTACAGCAGCTACATTAAGTAGTGCCAAAGCACTAATCTGAAATAAATTAACAATTGCTACTAAGGGATGTTTCATTCTAATCCTTAAATAATTCACCTGCCTTTGATGTAAATAAAGTGGCTTAGAGAAGCAGCATTTGATGGAAAGAAGCCTAAGATGCCAGCAACAACATGAAAAGCTCCTGCTTAAAGCAGTTAACAGCTGCAAAGCTAAGTGCAACAATAAAACGTATCAGGTAAAGAGATGTATGTATATTTAAGTGTACTTAGATTTTATTACTAAAATGTATAATGTGATACACTGCAAAATTTAAGTTGTAGAGCTTTTTACTACCTTCTCAAGTGTTCAGAAAGAACACAGTGGAGAATGAGGGATAATACACTGCATTTTTGTGGGCAGCACCCACACGTTCACATTTCCCAATGTTTTTTTCTTTATGGGAAAAAAAGAACGCAGTGGGCAACAACTTGTTTTTTTCCCATGTAAAAATCATGTGCCAGTGATTCACTAATTCCTATTTTTTTCTTGTGCTCATAAATGGGCAGAGGAATGACTGTCAATGAAATTATTAAAGGATGGAGAATACCTCAGAGAGTCAACATTCCATGATATATTTAAGATAAGACAGATTCAAACAGGTCACTGGTTTGCAGTTGCACAACTGTCTGGATTTTTTGGATGTAGTTCATTTCATTACAGTCTCCTGAAATTCTGACTTACGCACTGTTAGGAGCAAAACAGTTTGATGAGCTGACATTACAGTCACTCCCAAATGTTAAAAAAGCATGAGTCAGGGAAATCTAGGGAATGGCTTAAAGAAAACTTTATGCCCTTTTATTTGTTTTCTGATTCCTGAGCCATTAGGGTGCACTGCCTCCACACTTTCTGGCTTTCCACTGCACCAATGAAAGCTAGAAATGTAAATTGATTAAAAACACAGATTGAGAGTCCCATATAACAATATGGCTCCAGGGTTTGGATTCACAATAAAACTAGCAGTGTGTCCTCTATGTGTGGAAAAATCCAGTCCCTCCACCTGTATTTTTATGTTTTGTCTTCCCTTCAAACATTTGAGTGGTCAGATTTTATGTCTATGTGTCTTCACAGCAAGTCAGTGGTGAGTTTATACCCTGGGGTGTTAATCAGTGGAAATTACAGATTCATCATCTCAGAGAGGAAGGCTGCTAGGTATTTTAAGAGATAATCAAGGTAATTCCCTGCACTAAAGTAGCCACAAAATCAGACCTATGAATTACATATTTACTCAGTCAATATTTCTTTCAAAACCAATTTTTTTTCTAATTTCTAATCTGTGTGGTGAAAAAATGTCAAGGTGAAAAAGAAGTAAAAAAATTAAGTTCATTTTTTCCCCTAAAAATTAAACGTTTTCTCATTTATTTAAATAACAGAGATTTTCTTAGGCCTGATTATAAATTGTTTAGTTTTGTTTTGTTTTGTTTTGTACAGTAGTACTAAAACAGTGTGGGAACAGAAAGGAATCCCATGATCTATATGGCTAGTTCCAGTTAAGCCAGACAAAACTTCAAATATCAGTGTTGAATAGTGCACTTTTATATCTGTCCACCCAAGCAAAACTACTTGAAAAGCCTTAACAACAACAACAACAAAGTCAACACAAGTTATGAATTCCACAAAATCATGACTTCTGTTCAAATTAGTTGCAAAATCCTCAAACAGAAAGTAGTCAAGATCATGCACTTTCTTAAAGCAGCTAGCAGCTTGTTAGGTGTTTCCTATGGCTTATGCCCTGTATGGAAACAGCTCACATCAGAAATAGTCAAACCTCAGAGTTGGTTCTTCTGCATCAACCCAGTTCTGCATCTCTATCTCTGACCTGATGAAGCTTTTCTCGTGGAGGCTTGGAGCATCTTCCCCACCAGATGATGTTTAAGAGTAGTCATATTTACTGGGAATCTCCTTCACCTTTAATCTTCTCTCTTTCCTGTGCAGTTCTTTAGGAAAACTGCTAATTAAAGTTCCATTAACTTCTGACTTCTGTGTGATGGAGATAGAATCCATAACATCTTTCAAACTGCTATTTTGATTCCATAATCAATTCAAGAGAGTGATGATATTGAGTGGCAGTGCTCTACTAGTTTCTACTAGTGATTTGCTGAGTGGCAACAGTTGAAAATAAAGGGGTAAAACATTATAAAGCGATCCACTAAGAATAATTTAGACTTTTGGAAAATATGAACCACAGAGATTTATTAGAACAGAGTCTTTCAGGGACTGTTATAGCTGTGAACACCTTTTGGTGGTCTGCTCCTCCTTTCACAAAAAGAAGAACAACTTAGTAAGGAAAAAACTTATGTGAAATGGACTTTAGTGAAGAATAGCTGTTATGATATTTGGGAGGGTGCTTGGAAGCAGAGAAAGAAATGGTACAGTCAATTAAATGAGAACATGCTGAGTGATGGAAGGAGGAATACAGAGATTTAACAAGAGAGCAAGAATGGATGTTGTGAAGGCTATGGCTAAGCTGTTATGTTTTCCACCAGGCAAAAAATCAAGCACTGAGCTTTTTCCCAAGCCTGTCACAGATGTACTTTGTGAACTTGTGAGGGCCAGATAACCTCTCTGTCTTTCTGGATCTCCATCTGTCAGTCAGGAATAAAGTACTCCTGTTAACGGGTTGCTACAGGATTCTCCCCACTTGCCCATTCCTGGGAGGTGTTCAAATGCCATGGTGTTGAGAATCCTGCCTTCATCAATAGATCAAAAATAACATGTAAGATAAAATCTAGGTCAAAAAAAGCCTAAATAGGTTTTGAAAGTTTTCAGACTTTTTTCTATTTTTATGTGATACTCATCACTATGATATCAGGCCACCTTCTAATAGTTATGTAAGCAAGATGACTAATATCTGTGAAGTCCTTTCTCCTCCCAGGGGAAAACTGTGGGAGTTTAACATATGTATATATATCTTCTTTGGTGTGATTTTAGTATTTACAGCTGGGTCAAAGAAGATTTCTTGCACTAAGCACAGAGGCACGAACACCTTGGGGAGTCAAAATTCTGCAAGTGGTGATTCCACAAGCTTGGACTAAGGCACTGAGAAAAACCTGTCTCAGCACAGCCTATTGGCATAATCAGGATTTACCCTTGTTAAAGCAGCCAGCATTTCTTTTTCAGACCTACTATAGGTATGGACTCACAGCACTCTCTAGCATGAATGAAGATCACACTTTCTGTGTTACACAACATTTACTACTATGGAGAAGTATTTCCAGGCAGCATTACAGGTACTGACCTTCATCCATGGACACTACCTTGTTTATCTAGGAGTTAGGACAAAAACAGTGGATATTGTATAAGTGTTTAATAACCATTACTTCTGAGAGATAAAAAAGGAAAATAAGATTTGCAGAGGTTTTTTTCATGTAATTGCTCAATTTTTATTTGATTTGACTGGATTGAGAGCTTTGTTATAAATCACTGTTCACTCGCCATTGGAAAAGCTTCACTCAAAATGTGGCCCAAAGAGCATTTGAAAGTTTAACAATTATCTCTGGGTATAGGGATACCAACTCCCACCAATATTATTAATAATATACCATCTGAAAAGATAACATAATAGAGTGGCTTCCAGGTTATTCAGTAATTTGTAGGTAGCTGAGTATCCATGAAGAAAGGGAAGGGAGGCAGGCAGGAAAGAAGATGCTCAGAGGGCAAGGTTGACTGCTACCCTCCCATCTCTGCATTCTGTTTCTAATGTGATCCAGTCCCCAATTAAAATGCTGTGCTTGTTCCAAGTAGGTTTTTATTAAGAAAATAAAACCACCAAAGAGGAGGTTGTGCAAACTGTCTGGAGCTCCAGAAAAGCAATGACTTACACACATACGTAGTGGACAAGCGCAGAGGTTTTACTCACCCATCTTCTGGCACGTCCCAGTGCACACTAACTTTCCCATGGGGAATTGTCATTTCCCATTGGCAAAGCTGGGATTGAGAAAACAAAACAGCGTTTACAGAAACAGACACGTCAGCACGTCACACAATTTTTTGGGGACTTTTTTGCAAGGTTTTAAAGACAACAGAATATAGAGAATGTGTTTTAATAGATAATTGTCACTGATCTAGGTTTTTATTCTTTTTGTAGCCTGGGTTAATGAATGTTCAAACTGATTTATTGTTCCCCTTCTTGCTATTGTTTCTACTGAAGTTAATACGCTGATCTTAGAAAAAACACTGTATTACAAAATTTCAAGTCCAAAAATAAAAGTCAGGAATAAAGCTCCTTATTTTTATGCACTCTCCAGAGCAACCTTCTTTCATTGTGTATCATGCATTTAATTGGCCGAGGTCCTGGCCTGGTACAAAGGAAAAGGAGAAATGAGATTTCCTTCTGAATCCTCAGTCATTGTAACATATTTTCCAGAGGACAGTGCTGGCTTGCCTCTGCAGCACGTGAGCTGGGGCCATATTCTTGTCTGAAGTCATCTCTATCCAGAGCTTCTGCCAGCAAGCAGGGTTTTTTTGTTTTTTTTTTTTTTTCCTTTTTTACAAGGGCAGGCTCATCTCAGTTTAGATTTCTTTACCAAAGGGAAGGAATATTTTAAGTCTCCTTTTCAGGATTTTGCTCCTGCACGCCTTTCTCTCAGGGTAACCTTCCATCAGTATTTTAAGACTGTTGTGAACATAACCATCACATGCTTACTTTTTAAAATCAGTGGGTTCTTTGAGAAGGTAGGTAGCTGTTTCAACACCTTCTGTAAAATAGTGTGGGCATTGAATGAATACTAACAGTAAAACAGGAGTGAGATCTGCCAGGCCATGCTTACTGGCTCTCTTACATGCTGGGTTCAGAACTCACCAATACTCTGATGCTTCTGAATGAAAGTGGATTTATTCTTTTATTCTTCAGAGCAAAATCTATTCTAGGTTGGTGCAGATAAAAGAAATCTTAGCAGCCAAATATTTGGTATTCTGTCCAAAACTGAGCTACCTACCCACTTCAGTGAACAAAACTTCAGGTTTTTCAAACTGAAAATAGAGAAATGTCATTATCTCTTACGACCTCCCACAACAAATATTTCTACTTGAATATTTATGTATGAGCTCTACATAGATGTTATTCATGGCAGAGCTGGTCACTCAGAGGGATTCCAGAATTAAGCTTCTAAGGTGACTGCTCCCAGGCCCAGCTATCTTTTAACTTTTTGTGCGAGACATCAGTATTCTCTTGTGTAAGCAGTCTCTACAGATGCAGTTCCCTATGCTGCATAGACCACTAAGATCTATTTCTACATGATGGAGGAGAAAACAGTAGTTTGGCAGCGGTTTACTATCCAATCCTAGATATCAGTTCTGACAGCAGTAAAATGACAAACACAGCAGCATGGTTCCAAACCTCCCTTTGCTGTTGACCATTCAGGTCACACATCTTAGGCAGCCATTGAGTTTTTTCATACTGAATAATTAATGTTGTGTTACGCTATTTTCTCTGCTTGTCTGCTTACTGCTGAGTGTTAAACAGCCTGGTTCACAAAGCAGAACATGTCACCTATATGAGTTCCTATCAAAAAAGTCAGGCACGTTTACTCCAAAGATATTCTGTTAATCACATGTACACTTGCAAGTTTGTAAAGAGTAAACAAAGAGTCTTCAGTGGCTTGTTTTAACTAGCAAAGCTGATTTCTTACTAAAAAGACTGTGAAGCTATATAGTGTTAGTTTTATGGTTGAGTAGCTTCTAAAACCCAAGTCTATTAAGATATCCAGTTACTGCTTTCCACGGAAAACCTTTTTCCTCCACTATGTCTTAGATGATTAGTATGCTTTGTATCACTGTTTCAACAGAGAAAAGCAGAACTATGTATTAGAAGTCTATTTAGTCAGTGTGGAAATGAGGGTTGGATTGGATGGGTCTTTTTAGGTCCCTTCCAACCCAAATCCTTCTGCTCTGTGTGCCCTGAGGGGTGCACACCTGACTGACACCCACTCACTGGTTACACCTGGCATAGCAATTCCTGGCACTGAATGGCACATCTGGAAGTGAGAGGGAGTGTGCTTGCTGCAGGTAGCAAGGCTTTACAGTGTGTTCTGGACTGTCAGTGCTGCATGAATCCCAAAGTTGACCTGAGGGAACTTTGATTGGGAAAGATCATCCAACCTGCCTGTCGGTTCTTCAGACAGATTGCAACTCTGACTAACCTCTGCAGTTCGCTGAGTCCAAGTGGAATTGGATTCACACAGATTCTACTGACCCAGTCTGGAGTAAATCTCCAGGTGTTCAGGGAGGGAATGAAATCAGTATGGTGTATGCAAGCTGTCCTGTGCAAACATTCCACTTGCATTGGCAGGTTAGAATGTGGCCAGTGACTTTTATTTTTTTTTTCTAAAAAGACATTATTTTAATGGGTCATGAATAGGTATTCCAGCCCGATTTCATGAGATTCTATCACAGTTCAGGGAAAAAAATAATAATAAAAAGACCACTTTTTTCTCCCAAGAAGTTCAGAGGTCTTATTTGAAACTAATTTTTCTGCTTTACAAATTTCCAAGGAACTTAAGTATGTTGGAGGTGGAGATGACAAAATCTGCTGCAAACACTACTTTTATTCTAGTTCACCCTGTTTTGCTCCTCTATAATATGGTCCAAAAGAAACTGGGCTAATAGCTACAAAATGTAGGGTAAAGCATCCATAACCTCTCCCCAAATTTATTATAGCTTTGCACAGACACCTAAGTTTAGCAAGCTCCAGAGCTTGCTGGAAAGTAAAGGCAGGAAAAAGTTTAAACAAAATGTGGAAAGTTCAAGCAAGTTAGAAGAAATAGTAACAATTATAGTGGTCTGAATTGTCATACATCAGTGACATACATCATTGTAACTCCTCTGAAGAGCATGGGATCCAGACTTTAAAATACAGGATGGAATCCAGCTGCAAATTAAGCAAGATTAGGTTTTCCTCCTTTTCTTGCTTGCTTTCTTGCCTTGAGAAAAACACATGCTATTAATTTTGCCTTCAATCCGTACAAGAAGGTAGCAAGTATGCAGACCATACCCCTGGACAGAAGTAAAAGCATACTGGGATCAGATGATTTCCAGTGGAAAACATGGAGCAAGTGTCTGCTGTTTGTGAAATGGCCACCCAGGTGTGAAGTTTCTTGCCTGATTTGAAGGGTCAGAAACAAAAATAGGGACAAGGGGTTCTTAGAGGGGTTAGTCCTAACAGGAGCTAAGAGAAGGAAAGACAGTTTCTATCCTGTATTTCCTGCTGTTGTATCAAAGGAGAAGAGCCCCTCTGTCAGCTTGCCACTGTGGATTTACAGCCAAATTTGGAAAAGTACTGTGCCTGCCCAATGATGACTGCCATCACTGCTAAAGAGCACTCAGCAGCATGCAGAAAGCACTTAGTCATCTTTGCAGTTGTAAACTGTCTTGGAATGCCTTTTGAGAAGCTGATGTACCAAATAACAGAACCAAATAAATGTGTACAACTGTTTTCCCTGACAGCATGACTCATGCTGATCATCTCAATTTCCAGTGAAGTTTCTGACACTACAGTGAGATTGTCACCTTCATCAGGTGTGGTTCAGTCTTACAGAAAGTTGCAGACATCTGGCCACAGTCACAAACCGTTTCAAACTACAATAACATGAAGGAAGTGCAATCTTGTGACTCTATTTCTCATGGCATTTACCGCCAACATACAGAAACTCAGACAAAATCCTCAGATGTTAATTCACCTAAGTCCCTAGAGACCAACACACCACACTGCAGCCATCTCAGTGACAGCAAATAAATAGCAAATAAATAACCACCAGTGCTGATAAAATATGTGTACTTAGATGTAGTTGCAATTGTACAGGACAATGGGTATAAACACACACTTAGTCTCATGAGCATGACGAAATTCCATTCAAGTCAGAGAAAAGAGATGGCCAGAATCACGCATGCTGCCTGGATCCTCTGTGTTCTCCAGCACTGCTGGAAAAATTCCATTTTTGGAGGATCTTGAATAGTTTGAAGTGATTTCACAGGCTGTTGAAAATTCCCCCTACCATTTTGACATCTACCTGACACCGGGACTTATTCAGACATTTAGGCCCAAAGATGAGACAGAAAATCCCACCAAGGAGTTATGTGTTATCTGGTGGGCAGAAATGTCATTCTGAGAGATATCAGAGAGTAGGGAGTTCCCTTATCAGCCGGGCAGTTCTTATGGTGGTGTGGTGATTTACAGTTCTGCTTACATGGCTGTGCTGCTGCTGGGATAAGATCCATCACTACTCCTGCCTCCTCCTGGCTTGCCCTATTACCTCCTCTTCCCCAGGGATGATAAGGTGCCTTTGCCATCCTTAGCACTTTCCTGAATTGCAATAATTATGAGAACACCATTTATACTGTAGGCTCCAGAGGCACAGAATCTTATACAAAAACTTCCTCATAGCTCTCAAAATATCCTCATTGCACTGAGCTATCCAGTTTTATAGTAAGAGAGAGAAGATGCAAAGGAAATACTCTAGAGCTGGTTGACTGTGGTGCTGAGTATGTGGACAAGCATGTTCAAATCCCTGATGTAGAATGGAAAATGAGGGTAGAATCAGGTAGCGCGGGAAGCTGTGCCTGGGTCTGACACATGCCTGTCTTGTTCCTGCACCACTCAACTATTAAAGTGACACATTCATCCCAGCAGCACACACAACTGATAGAATATTCCTGATTTAATTTCAACAAAGAACAAAAACAAATTCTTAAACCTCAAAGTAGTCATATAGCAGAATTTCTGTCCCCTAATCAGCTAATGTTAACTGACATTTTTTCTGGCCTTTGTTACTTTAGTTATTGTTTGCGATAATTGTCCTTGCCCATTACACATTAGAAAAGGAAAAAATAAAAGGAAAAATTATTCTAAGGATGTTCCCACTTCCAGCAGTAAGTACATGCTTGTAAGCAAGTCCTTGGTCTCAGGTAGCATGAGTTAATTTTCTGGTAAGTTTCTGACAAGCCAGTACTGAAGAAGGATCTCCACCAAAACACCACTGGAATCTATTCAATGATGTTTCCGAGGCACACTCCTGTGCCTTCATCACACAGTTAGCAACATCTTGCTATGTCCTCACCTTTGATTTGCCTGTAGCCATGTCTGTCTGTTATGACTGGACCCTGGGAAGCAGCTAAACACACCACAGCTGCTTGCTCGCCACCACCCCTCCACTCCCAGCAGGATGGGGCTGAGAATCAGAAAGGTAAAAGTGAGAAAACTCAGAGGTTGACATAAAGACTGTTAAACAGGTAAAGCAAAAGCCACGTGCACAAGCAAAGCAAAATATAGAATCCATTCACTACTTCCCATGGGCAGGCAGGTATTCACCCTGAAATGGGTTTCAGTCATTACCCAGGAGTAAAGGACTTACACATATTATTTAAACATTTCAGTCTCCTTAACAGCAGTAGTTTTTAAAACTCTAAAACTGATGTGATGACTTGGAAGAAAATAAATCACCCTGCAGAAAGCAGGGTAAGGATATGGAACTACGGTTTGCAAACTCAAATCAGTTTTAAGTGAGGATCATAACCCTTGTTTCCAATTACATGTGACTCAGTATGTTTATTTGTTCCTGTTTATCAAGGACATGTCTCTGATCCTCAGGAAAGAAGTTCTGTGGATTCTTAAATGTGAACCATGACTGGAGAGAACCTCTGAAACTTTTCACTTGTCAACACACAGGAAGAGAACGATATAACTTTTCTCTTGTTCTTTCTGTCGTATGATAAATAATAGCCAAATAATAAGTAGGAAAAACAGTGATTTTTTGTTAACAAGTAAGAACTAATTCCCTCTACATCAGGAACTATTATGTCAAATTCTGCAGTTTATTTGGAATTAAGTGATAGCTTGTGGTATGACTGAATCTACCAGTAAATTTTATTGCAATGTGGGTTTTGTCATAAGTATACTTATTGGAACGTGAAGAAGACAGGTATCATTTGTATAATTGTCTCCACATCTTCACAGTGACAAGTCAAATTAGTTGCACACATTTAGTATCAGAAATGTAAATGTTCCAATAATATCTGCAAGTTTCATGTAATGATCAGTAAAAAATATTTGTCATGTAGTTGCCTCAGTAAGGAACTAAGCCATAACAAGACTGCCATAATAATGACAAAAAGAGAGCGTAAGAGAGATAAAACAGCAGAATGTCTTCAGTTCCTTTCCTTAATCCCTGGGTTACCTAGCAGAGAACACAAAAGGCCAGCTGTGCTTTTGCTTGTACTCCAGACAAGGTGATCCAATTGTGTGCGACTTCAGACTCAAAAATCTTACCATAATGCTAGTGAATCGTTAATTCAGAGGGAGCTTTGTCTGACCATCTGCAGATGTCTGCAGTATGGACTTCCACACGTGAACTACTTGTCCAGGAGAGGAGTCCTTGTCAGCCAGGAGACAGGCAGGCTTACAGTGCAGCTCCTCTAATCCTGTAGTAAGTAGCTAACATAGATCAGATGAAGAGTGCTCATCTGAGAGTGAAGGTACTTTTTTCGGGGTTCCCATATTTGCACCTCGTAGGCAAAGCTTAAAGTCTTTTTTCTCTGTGAATAATCCAGCTAAGGCATGTGTATAAGCAGTAGGATCACAGACTGTGGTAGAAGTAGTAACTCATCTGCCTGTTCCCTAACAGACATATTTTAAGACATGTGTTTTCAAATCTGGGCTCTAGTGAAGACCTACTGCAGTTCTGTGAGAAAGGATTGTAATGAAGTCCAGAATTATGAAAGTAAAAGAAAATTACTTATTATTTTGGAAAATAACCCTTCCTCTTCCCCATTTTAGTATTTTTTTACATTCGTAATACTGTGAGTCTTAATGTTAAAATGAATAATGGCTAAAACCAACCAAAGCTGAGAAGAGATTTAAGTTATCACTTAGCCATCAAATGCAGCATAACATAATATTGTGAAAAGCAGTGTCATAAAATATATTTTCTTTTGTATTTCTTTTTACAGAAAAAAACATATGTAGTGGCTTGAACAATTGTATGGTTTGCCACAGTGATTGTCATATAATTAGACAAGTGGTTTGGTTACTTGCAGAGTGCGTCTTCATATGCATTCACACATGGCTTTGTAACCTGGCAAAGTGACTAATTGCTTAAGATGTTCATCTCTACGTATACTTGATTTGAATATTCACTTAGAATAGAATCAAAACTATCTAGGTCAAAAAAGGATTACTAATAATAAGGTGGGCTCACAGGGAACTGGTGCCTTTTGTAAAATGACATAGAATCTAGCTGATCCGTGATTACTGGCAATTCACATTTTAAGATAAAAATCTTCCTATTATGCAAATCTCACATAATGGACAGTGAGTCACTTTCTCTTGAACTCACTTCATTGCTTTATTTTTATCTCTAATCAATACTGCCACATCTGTGTCAAATTTCTGAAGAAAGAAAAAGAGTAAAACACAAGACATTTTCTATAAAAAAAATAGATGCAAAGAGAATAAACACACAGTTCTTAAAATATGCAAGAAAGCAAATGAAGTCTACATGACAAAATGGTTCTAAAACACATATCACTTCTATTAAAGTTGAACTACTGGAAGAGTGTTTAGCATGCCACAGCAAAGAGGAGAAAAAGTGTACATCAACCTGTCTATAATTCATATAACCCTTAGCTACTGCCATCAAAAGGCAGCTTTCCGTGACAGCCCAGCAGGCAGATTGTCACTTTCTTACCCTTCTGCCAGGCAGATTTGCTTAGCTTTGTAATTTTGCATATGTGCAGGTTTCTGCTTGATGCACTATAGTAAAAACTCAGCTACTATGTCTATTCTGCATCTCTACCCTTCTGAGTGAGGTTTTGTTGCTAATCTTAAAGAGATCATGAATACACTTCTGGAAATATGCATTAACAGAACAGAGATTGCAATACATCAGCTTGAAAGTAAACATTTCTATATGAGCAAGCCCAAGAGAGATCGTTTCTAGACATTCTCACCTCCACAACTGCTGCTATAATGGAACATTCAAACTGCAGTATTTTGGTTCTTTTAAGTCACTGCTGCTGTTGCTGTTACACTCCTCCCACAGATAAAAATTGGTTTGGAGGTACAGGAGTTGTTGTTGAACTCATTTGCTTTTCAGTATTTTTTATTACATTGGGATATTGGTTGTAGAAGCTGAAAATGTCTTTGATACTATTGAGTCATAGGTGAAAATGCTTACAGAAATATTTTGAGAGCTTAATTTTTTTATGTTAAAACAGAAGTTGCTTACAGACACTTTGACTTCTTTCTTGGGAGTTGTGGACTGTGCTCTGGAAGACGATGTTGACAAAGAAAATCATGGTTATTGAATTTTTTCAAAAGAGGGGTTGGATTGAGTTTTGGCTTGAGGTTAGGATATGTTCTTAGTTTAGCAGAGCTACTTCAAACATTGCTAATTAGAGAAGCATTAACATAAGAACAACATTTCAAATTCATTGATGTCATCTTGCTAACAGATTTGGATACATGGGCCATAATCCCACTGAAAATCAAGAGCTGTTTTTTCCAGAATGAGGAAGGCCCACATGTCCAGATCTGTTTTCATGGTTGGAGAAAATGGGGGAGATGGGAGGGGTGGGACCAAATCTTAATGGTCCTTTTTCTTCCCAGGAGTCATCAACAATAATGAACTACACAGAACATTTTGGATCAAGTAACAGACTGGTTTTGGTTTGTGACTCACTTATTGGTCAGAGTTTAATATAAAATCTCAAGTGTTTTCATGTGCCACATGACACTGATATCACTGATAGGTATTGTCCCAGAAAGAGTGGCTACAGTGACCCAGAGAGAAAACAGGCCCCCCTCTTGCAATTAGAGAAAATCTAATATTGAAGATTTTAGGCATACCTCTCCAATTTTTGACCAGGAGTCAATTTTACTGTGTGCTACATTTTTGTCATGAGAATACACATCAAAATGCTTTTTTTCTTCTTAGGTCAGTGCCCTTAATATTAATTTGCTTGGGCTGGTAAGAGTGTTTCAGGATCAATAGGGTATTTTCACTTGCTTTACTTCAGATGTATAACATTCCTAGTGCCTGCACAGCAAATGTCACATTGGCAAGACTGAAAGAACATGATGTATCAAGATGGTTTATTACCAATTCATATGGTCCCAGCCCTCCAGCAATCCTGTACCTAGTAAAATTATTAATACCTAATAAAAAGACTTATTGCAGTTCTGAAGCTAGTGATTGTTTTTTAATTACATATTTCTTTTGATTTAATAAGGTAGTAAATATTTTCTTCATCTCTCCTTAAAGAGAAATATGCATTTTATGTATTGGTACCCTTTATGTAGGTTATTTATATTCCATGCATAATCATCACCATATTTACCCTGGGTCACATCAACCTTTTAGCCACCTTTTTGCACTATTTTTGCTATCTTTACAGAAAACCAGTTAGTTTATAAGTTGCATAATGAATTCCTTAAAGGATAAAAGATCCATAAGTTCCTCCTTGGTGTGAATATACTGCAGAGTAAGGAGGACCCTTACACAAGTCATGGCACATTTGTGTTTGTTCCAGCTCATCCCTGTGAAGAGGAAGTGATGGGGTCTGAGGCTGCACGAGCACTCAAATTTAAGATAGCACTGTAGTTTGCACAGGTTGATGGCATGCCTGAAGATAAACAGTATTTAATTGCTCATAGCCTGGGACTGAACACAAACCTGCCTCTCCTTCCAGAGGCTGAGCCACTCAGCTTCTCTCTTCTCAGTATCACATGCTCACTGTTGCTGCCTTGCTTTAGCTAAGTCACTCCTTAAACCAGGCATATATGGGCACATGTAGCCTCACACAGTCAGCCCAGTCACAGCCCCACGTGAGAAGGTGTCTGTGCCCACGCTGGTCCAGGACCTTGCTTTATCCTTTTACTTATCCAGGACCAAGCTTTCTTCTGTCCTCTGTGTTCCCTACACATCCAGTGTTACATCCACACAGCAAAATCAAGAGTCTTCTGGAACGTGCAAGTTGAGAGAGCAGCTGCCTTGGAAACCCGTGTCCTTCCCAGTCACACTAATCGGATGAATGCCAGGATGAGGTCAAATGAAAAGTGTTAATTTTGTGGTTATGTAGAAACAAATTCAGCATCCCAAAATGTGCCGTTGGTCATGCTTCTCTCTTGTCCATCTTGATGCTATCAGTAAGAACATGGACCTCCACTGGAATTTTGGCTTCTTGGGGCTCTTTATATCCAGAGGCATTTCCAGTATGGACTGCACAAACTCATGAGAACACATTGCTGGGATTCCCTCTGCAACATCAGCCCCCAGAAAGTTGCATCAGCACTTTCATTGCCAGATGGCAGCAGGAAGACAGCCAAGAGTGGCATGGGGACAGGGACAAACAGGTAAGGTAGGAGAAAAGTGCAGGAAATTCCTTTTCTGAACAGAATGCTAAAGAAATCATTCATGCAACTGCACCCTGAAAATAGTCAAGAATGCTTGGTAGTTTGATGACTTGGCAATAGTTAATATTTGGTTTTTGCTCACATAACCTGAGAATCTACTATATCCCATGCTGGTTTGGTGAAACTTGCAGCTTTGAATTCAACCTTCCCAGTTACAAACCTCCTTAAAAGAAGGAACAAACTATGCAGAGTGCTACTGCAAAGAAAGAGCTGTAATTGCAGCCTGTCCCTAGGGATTATTTGAAAAACCTAGCATGCACTAAGTAGACATTCTGCTGTGCTATAGGCTGTAAACAGTCCTTTTGTTATACCCTTCACATTTTCTAGGAGAGCAAAAGTTGCGTGGCAAAAGTGCTCATTTGATTGTGGCACACACAAGACATGCTGTGGTGGGCTGGCCGTGGCTGAGCACCAGGTGTCCACCCAAGCTGCTCTATCACTGCCCTCCTCAGCTGCACAGGGGAGAGTGTAACCAAGGGCTCATGAGGAGAGAAAAGGGCAGGCAAAGATCAGTCACCAGTTACCGCCATGGGCAAAACAGGCTCAGCTTGAGGAAAATTAATTTAATTTATTACGAATCAAATCAGAGTAGGGTAATGAGAAATAAAACCAAAACAGGGTCACAAGTCCTGCTGGCAAATCTGCTCCTGTGTAGGCTCCACTCTCCATGTGTCCACAGGTCCTGCCTGGAGCCTTTTCCAGCATAAGCTTCCCAGGGGTCACAGTCTCCCTCAGGCATGGGGTCCTCCAGAGGCTCCAGAGTGGACTCCCAGGGGCTGCAGGGAGGCATCCATTCCTTACCATGGTCTACACCAAAGAATACAGGGGAAACTCTGCTCTGGTACCTGGAGCACCTCCTCCCCTTCCTTGGTATCTACAGGACTATTTGTCTCACATATTCTCACTCCTCTCTCTGGCTGCAGCTGTGCAGGCATTTTTGCCCTTCCTTAAATCTGTTATCCCACTGTTGCTGATGGAATCAGCCTTGGTCAGCAGTGGGTCCATTTTTGGAAATGGTTGGTGTTAGATTTATCAGACAACAGGGGAAGCTTCCAGCAGGTTCTGCAGAAGCCAGCCCTGTAGCCCCTCCACTACCCAAACCTTATCACACAAACCCAGTAAGCATGGATACGTACCAGGGCATGAACAACATCACAAAATACCTGATTGGAACATCTAACTCCACTGACTTGTACAGCTGCAATCTCTGTCTTTTTCTGCTAACTACCTGAATGGTACAAACCCTTCTCAGTGGCAGTTTAGAAGTTATGTTACTAAGGGGATGCAAAGAATTTTAAAAATCCCTCTTAAAATTCCTAACTAGTGCCAATGCATTATAAGAGACTTTCTTCAGGCCACTCTTTTACTGTTGTTTGGTCAATTAGGGTAAATGAAAAGACAATGCCTGTGATTTTCCACTCCATCCTTTTCGTTTCACATTAACATAATAGAGTAATTAACACTTGAGGCTTCAGCCCCTGCACCTGCTAAGCTGGAGTGAGCAGTTGTGGCTGTGCCACTGGGAAGGCAGAGCTGGGGCAGCCTCGGTGAGCGCAGGAGGCAGAGCTGTGAGCTAAGCTCCAGGCTGCACAGCCTGGGCAGGGAGGCTCTTTGATGTGCACCGAGATGCAAACAAGAGGTTGAACCTCAGTAATAAATAGCAACACTACATAGTAAGAGCTGGAATTACTAAGTGCTCCACTCTCATATGATGCCAGTCATTTTGCAAATGCTAACCTCTGCTATTAAGTGTGCGTACTGTGAACTTATTAATTAGTTTATTTTTTTTTCTGTTTTTCTTTTTTTAACCTGGAGCAGTTCCTCAGTCCAGCTCACAACATAGCCCCACACCTAGTTACATGAACGTTAATACCAAGATTTTGATAGTGCTGATAACAGAGGTAGGAGAAGGGAGCTCTTTGCAGCAGTGTAGTCTTTGAAGCCTTCATATTGTTAAACCACAGGTTTAGGCAAAATTATATTTAATTCCTTGCTCCTATATTTAATTCCTAACTCAACCGATGCAGTTGTGATTAAGATTTTATGGCCTTTCATTACAGTCTTGCTCCCCAGAGCTGTCAGAACAATTAAAAGACCTTTTTCCATGCCCTTGACGTGACCCTTTCAAAAGTAGGTTAGGGCTCACCTTTCGCCTTCTCCTGCCTCACTGCTATTAAAGACAGGATTGAATTTTACAACCACTAGATCTACTTAGAGCTACATTATGATTCATAAATTCCCCGAGGCAGAGACTGGAGCAGATCTGTTGCTGGTATAAACTGGCACAGCTCCACTGTTTTTGACAGCAATTTGCACCACCTCACCTGCGCATGTTTTCCAAGGCACCGTGTTACCATTCGAGCAGTAATAAAATGAATGGGTCATTATCGTGAGCACTGTACACGTGTTGGCTACAGCAAAGACACATGAGGCATGAGCTTGACTCAGTATTTCTTTGACTGATGGGGAAATCATGGTCCTGCAGATAAACAATATGTTTTCTGTTTGTTCTTTTATCAATATCTGGATAGAACATATGGAGGAGGTTTTGAAAGCTTTCTTCCAAGCAAGGTTGTTTTCCACTTCTGAACTGCCAATTAACCGTGAGAAATCCGTTCACTGGAACGACAGAACGAGCAAGATGTACAGCAGGAATAGTATGGTCTGTTGCAATAAATTACAGGTCTCTTTTTCATGTGCAGCAGTAGAAGCAGCACTGATGCAATTAGCTACAGCTGGTTATAGAAAGAAAACATGCATCTGTAGATGGCTTGGGCTGGAGGGAACCGAGATGTGTTCTCTGGAATTTATCACCGTAGAGAGAGCAGCAGGGGAAAAACAGCAATTTTCCTTCCTGGCTACAACAAACTTTAATAACCTTTATTTCCCCCCTGTTAAACTAACTTAACCTAATAAACACATTTAGTCCATTACATAGCAATTAGCAAATGCATCTAGGTCATCACAGATGCTCCAAAGGAAGGATATGAAGGGTCCATTTTCTGGAATAAAGGATTTGAAATAGTTATTTTCTGAAGTAAAGAGTTGAAGTGTGCCATATGCTGTATGCCTTTTTACCTCCAGCCTTCAAATATCCCATTTAACTTTGTTGTAAGGAAGGCTTGGAACTAATTTGCCAGCAAAGCTCTTGCTGAAGGCTGTTCAGAGTTTACATTTTCCCAGGTATCACAGTTTCCAGAAACATAGGTACAGAGGATGTGGCATACATACGTGATTTTCAGCACCAGATTCATGGCGTAGCAGAGCTTCTCTTCACAAATGTCTTGGTTACAGATTTACTTTTTTTTCCCATGTTTTACCTGCCCCTTTTAAAAAAATCTCTGTTCATTCACTGTTTTCTACCACATTCCTCCAACAAAACATGTGATTATCTTTTTTCTTTGAGAAACATGGAGGGGGGTTTACTTCTAGAGATAGCATGTTTCCTCAAATAAAGCTGCACCTGATTTTCATTTGCCCAGTAAATTTGATCTAAAAAAAATTATTAAAGAATGGGTTTTGCTGTGTCTGACTGAGGTTTGCTTTCCCTTTTCAATTTCCCTTTCCCCCGTTTTTTTTTTATTTTCACACTTCTATGAAAAATAAAATGAAACGAAACTTTTCCTCTGAAACTTTCTGTGGCAAGGTTTCTCCTTAGTCTCTTGCTTTGTTTGCCTCTCTCATTGCTCTGGCCCTCATCCTTTATGTAATGTTATCTGCCAAGGTCAGGTCTGACAGAAGGGAGTGAGATCTGCCAGACCAAATCTTTCTGCTATACCTTGCAAGTGACTTTGAGAAAGACTAGGTTGCAAACAGCATATTTTCTCAAAATCTGAGCACTTCTGCCACTATGCCCCAGTTTCTCACTATCTGGCAGTCCTGCAGCTCATCTACTCCTGTGGAAACATCTTCAATAGGTGCTTCATCTTCTGTGCTTTGCAATGCACCTAAATTAGTGGGTTGGATCTTTTCCATTTCTGTTATACATGAAATACTTGAGTCTGGGAAGTACAAGAGAATGATGGCTATGAACATTAATATTTCCCAACAAGGCATAATGTTTTCATCCTTCAGTTCTACTAGAATCCTCCCATGTGTTTGAGTGGTAGAATGTGTTTCACAGCTTCAGCATCATAAAAGCAGCTTACTCAGCTATTTTTGCTGTTGCTCTGGGTCAAAATACCATGGCAATGGCTAATTTGTCCTTTCTTAGAGTAAACTCAGAACCTGAGTTGAAAACATCACAGAGTGGGAAAGGAGAGGTGACCTTGAACACCAGTATTTAAGCCCAAAATTCAAAAGGGACTTCTGGACTTTTATCCCATGCTTAATCAATGTCTAAGATGACAAGTCCAGCAAAAAACCACAACGGAGATTACACCAATGCAGCATGATCACTGATTTGCCACTTATTTTCAAAGCTGTGTTTAAAAGTAAAATGCCACTTCTTTGACTTCCTCCCTTGTTACACAGCCTGCTTTAATGTTCCATCAAAACAAAAAAACAACTGTTCCCACATTAGGCATACATTAGCTATGGAGGAAAAAAGGAAAACATTTTATTATTACACGCTTTGGAAAAGGAAAGGAGCCAGGGTGTGTGCCTAGACGACAAATTTCTATAATCTCCACACCTATAATTTACTTCAGAAATGTGTGGTTACCTTGAAGAAAAGAGGGATCTTCCCAGCTTGCCCGTATAATGAATGATTCAGGTGTGAATGGAAACAGATGAAGGGAAAAAGAAAGATCTAAGGAAGACTGAGTTTAAAAACTGTAAGGCTAAACAACATCTCCTCAGACCTCACCCACTCAAATTCCTGCCCCACAACTCAGCAAAAGGAGACAAGCTGTCTTGATATTGGCACCCTACTGCATTCAAATAATAATAAAAAAAAGCAAATATTGAAACCCACAGGACAGATGGTAAAGGAGGCATTTGAAGCTCTCAGATCATCCTGTAAGTTTAAAACAGATTTTGACAAGCTTCAAGCTATTGAAAACGGATCCAAGGAAGATTTGAGGCTGCTGCCAATTACTCTCTCCTTAATTACAATCAATTTCTGTCGTGTGCTCACCAGAAGCAAAAAAACCACCAACCCAACTTTTGTATTGGAGATGGGAAGTACAACCTGTACTCATACATTTAATTTGTGATACTGAATGTAGAAGATGTTCAGAACACAGGGGAACTGTGGCTACTTAATTTGCTCATGAGCAGAATACTTTATACTATCTGCTCCCAAAAAAAGGTTAATGAGAAAGTCTGTTTTCCTCATTACTCTCTTTGGAAACAATCCTTACAAATCCCACCAGTAATGGAAGACTAAACTGAGTCCACATAGATCACTTAAAGTGAACAAAAACCCCCCATTTTCTCTATCAGAAATAAGCAGTGCATGCTGATGTACTCGGTTTGAATATTATCTTCAGTGCTTGTCCAAGAATCTGGTAACAAGGAAGAATAAATCCATCAAGTCAGGTATAAAGAACCCCAGCAATGTGACACATTTGTTTAACATTCCAGAGGACCCTGCTTCAGCTGGCTTCAGCTGTCTGTGAGCTGGTTGTCTCAGGCTGAGCTAATCACCTGAGGCTTCTTCATCAATAGTAGCACTTTCAGGAGGTGGTTTGGGACACCATTCTCAGATATCCTTTAGGATGAAAACAGTTTTCCAGAAATGCATTTGTCTTTTTGCTGAATATGGAGGCAGTTTGGGCTGACAAGGTTAGGCTGAGGCTGCACTTCAGCTGTACAGCAAATACTGTCTTAGGGCTCCAGCCCAAATGTGGTCACATGTTTAGATGGCTCAGTATTTTATCAGTGGGTCTTGCGCCAGATCTGACATTATCCACACACTTGCAGATGGAGAAAGCTAACATTAAAAAACATAAATGTAGAGCATGGGCTCTGGTTAACTTGACGGAAAAGTAGAGGTGCACCTGTATTGGATGAGGCTCAGGTTTGGACACTCCATAAGGAATAGGGATGGTGAAACACACCCTGGGGCACTGGCATTTCAGCTGTCAGAGAGCCAAAGGCCTTTTAAGGAGCAACATAGAGAGCCTCAAGGGAGATGGGTCTGTGGCCTTCCTGTCCCTCTAGGCTTGGGTGGCACAGAGCCTCTCTGTGCATCTTTTGGGAGAAGGAGCGAAGTACTCAGGCTGGACTGTCACTGGTGGGAGATGGCTGCTCTCACCAGGCAGGAACACCAGATCTCCCTTCCCTGCCTCCTGCAGCTGGGTTCATGCCTGAGTTTCTGCCTTCTCCACGTGAGAGAAGGGGTGGAGGGGAAAGAAGCAATCAGCTCTGTAAGATTTTGGGCCCACAAGCAATTGACTCATGTCATCCATCCCTTTGATGTACCGGGCTGTTTGTGGAGGCAGAGGATCACAGCTCAGCCCTGGACAAGCTGATTGTTTCAATCAAAGATTTAAATGAGTGCCACATGCAAATACAAAGAAATAAAGCTGAGCTCCAGAGCAGCCTCCATCCTTCTGGGACCCCTTGAGCACCCAGCGGCATGGAGGTGCTGCAAGGCTCTCCAGCCATTGGGCATAATTCCTTGTTCAGCTCAGCCCATCCATCTGCCCTGAAGACAGTCCACACTTTTAAGAAACTCAGGAGCCCAGTGCTTATGCTTTAAAGCAAATTTTGCAAGTTTCTTTGTCAGCTTGGAGCCTCTCTTCTGCAGGATGTTGTCAGGATAGAGTTATAGACCTGTCCTGTGCCCAGGTGCTTCCTAAAGTACAGCTCTCAGCTGCTTCCTGCTTGGTGTGCAGGTGGGCTTCAAACTCCCTGTAAGGCAACCCTGCCTGCCTCCGGTTGGGTGTCTGAGGATCTGGATCACACCTCAAGTAGCATCTCGACTCCAGTCTAGTGGGTCTCAGTTCCTCATGGGCAGAGGTTCCTCAGAGTCTACAGCAGTGGGAGTCATGAAAACAAGGTACAGTCCTTAGTGTAAGACACCTGTGGAAGAGCCATGAAATAGCTTGGTAGTGAGGAGAGGAAATGCCACTTGTACATCCAGGACTGTTGTTAACTTACTAAGAACAGTGTAATAATGTGTTCAGTCATTTTGCATGACTATACAGCCCAGAACTGCAGATTTTGCTCCACATCACTGTTCAGTTCTAAGAGAAACTTGATGGTACTTGCATGTAATTGCTTTTTTGTGTCCTTCCCATTGAACCCAAGTATTTGATATCTATTTGAATGTCATGACAGAGTCCAAATAGCATCCAAGGAGAATTGAAAATGGATTTTTTTGTCTAAAAGTAGGCAGCTCTGCCTGGTGGGAGTTTGTCTTTTGTGCTTCCAGTGAATTAAATGGGCTTGAGAGTGATCTGTGCTGCTACCAAGTTGCTACTCCTCACCTGAGCTGTCCAGGCATGATTCATCTTTTAAAACATGTTTTTGTGTTCGTGATATCCAAAGAGGAGTTGCCAGTTAATTTGGGTGGAAAGTTTTGCACTGCTTTTAGGAATGTGAAGCTAAGTCTTTTAATCCTGGTCTGGCCTTCGTAAACTTGGAGAAAGAAAAAACACACATGGCAAGAATAGCATCATACAAATCCTGTTTTAGTTTACTCCAGTATTTACGAAACATCAGGCATTCACTCTGTAAAAATATGAAGGACCAGACACATAAGAATAGGGGGAGATAGGGGAAAAGATGCAGGAGGCTTCAGATATACCTACATGAAAATATGTAAACTTTAATACAATATAGCAAGGACACGATTGTTTTATGTGAAGGGAAATCTGCTTCTGAATTTAAGCAAGCTGCTCTTGTTCAGGGCTCAAGCTTTGGAACCATCCAATTACATCAGGTTCAGGCTTGTGTTTGAGTGCTTTTCTACCTTTTACTGCTCAATAAAACACTCTGGAGATGTGAACAGGCTGTGGTATAGATGTAGATATGCCTTTCTGAGTCAGCAGATAGCCTAAAACAATCATTCCAGAGCTGCAGCTCTTTCCCTCCATCTCTAGGAGCTGTTTACTACAAGTTCTACTGTCTTGAGATGCTGCTGACACAACCTACCCTGGGAACACCGTGCAGGACAGAGGAAGAAAGAAAATACAGTGTCTGTCCTTCCTAAGCAAGTAGAGTCTTACCTGCTGCTGGCAAGGCAAGGGATGCTGCCAGACTAACATTTTTAAGAGCAAAGACAATTATGTTGAAGCTTCTGGCAAAGGAGGAGTATCCTATACCTCGGCTTCTGTTTCTCAGAAAAAAAAAACAAAAACCCCAGCCTCTATCACACCATCTTGTTGAAGTCCTGGTGTGCTGTTCCATGGATTGCTAAACACAGCTCTCTGGGACAGAGAATAGCAAACAAACATTTGTGAAATCACAACTAGAACTGTAAGCTCATCCTTGCTGTGTGACTTGTGTAAGACTTCCAGACGGCATAGTGTTTTGCCCCATTACAGGGGTCTGCCCATCTTGAGGAGCCCACAGAGCTGGGGCCTACTTATGACAATAACATTTGGCAAAATAATGTTCCACAGTTTCTCCAGCACCTCCGCTCACAGTGTAACAATTTCACAACAGTGTGCATGTAAATAAACATCAGAGCTGATCTGAGCTGTCTGAGCAAACCTCCGGCCAGAAACACCACACTTCATTGGAGGGAGCCACTTAGGCTGTCATGCTAATGATATGAAAACAAACATAGTATTGTGAGGCTTAATACTGGCGAACAATTGCTTTTACTCTGCTGAGCATGTATGGGTCTCATATGAAAAAAATATCAACTAATGGATTATTTCTAATCATGCTTCCTTCTTGTGTTTTCCTCTCACGCTCCAGTTTTACCCTCCTCACACTTAAAAATTAATATTGAATCATTGGCATGTTTTCATTTCTTTCACCTCACCTTCTCTGACTTCTCAGTGCACAAACCACCTCATGCAGGGACTGTGTGTGCGCAAATGTCATACTCTTCAGAAATACCTTATGACAACAATATCTGCTCTGGCTCCTGAGGGACTGCATGGTCCCCGTTGGGTGAGGCAAGGGGTACAAAATGCAAGTATTCTGTATAGAAGGGTGGCATAAGCAGAATGCTAATGCTTAGGTGATATGAAGCTGTGAATTTAAGTGAGAAAGGAAACAACCTTATGAGTATGGCCTCATGAGTATGGCCTCATGGCCTGTGAAGGGGTAACACATAGATCCCAACGTCGGCCCATGTATGCACACACATGACTGAACTTTAAAGCTACGCCAGCAGCAGAGGAGCTGTTTCTACATGGAGTTCCATATCCACATCAGGGAAGATGAGTGCCAGGCCTCATGCATGAATACAAATCCAGGATATTAGTGTACAGCTTTTGAGATTCACAGTGGCTATAAGCTTGCAGTGTTGGTTAAAAGCAAAGGCATGGGATTTCTCAGGATAATTGGTCTTTGCATGAAGAGGAGGATTCACTGCATCCAACTTCAGATACTTGCAGTGCGGCAAGTTCTCCACAGACAGTGAAGAGTAAATAGATACTTCTGGGGCAAGGTTAATCTTGTCCTCACGTAGATATCTAAAATAGGTCAGATGAATCATCTCCTATGACTATTTCTTTCCACTGACTATACAGAGAGCCTGGCCTCAGATGTAGACCTCTGTATTACAAATGTCTAGAGTGAGGTGTACAGAGTTCATCAGAAAAACATTCGCTCCGGATGAACATGCAGAAGCAGGCTCTAAATTTAAACATCAATATTTAATGCAAAGCAAAAAAGTGTAAATATATCTTCAGGGTTGAACAACGGATATTAATAAATTTTGATTACAATCTCTAAGAGAACAAACACTTAGAAAACCAGCAGTGTGTTTCCTTATGCTTAGGTCAATGTCCTTCCAGAAAGTTGCTGCCCTTTCCCGCTGAGCAGCAAAGGAAGCAGAGGAAAGGGTTATAGTCGTGTGCCTCTCCAGGACTGTGGGTGTCAGTGGGAGCACACCCCTCTCTTGCCAGGGGACAACGTCTACTTCCCTGCCCAGGGCTCCCCCAGCTCATACCAAAGGCAGGATATGTCACCAGCCACCAACATTCTGCCTGCTGTGAGATGGCCACAGCATCACCAGGGCTAATGCCATGAGTTGGTGGCTGCCTGTTGTGATAGGGCCATGACATCAACAGGACAGGTTCATCCCTCTGACATGGAAATTCCATGTTTCCAGCAGGAAAAAACAAAGCAAGTAAAACCCCAACAACTGATAATGCTGAAGAGAGAAATTAATGCAAATGCTGCAGTAATTTAGTATTAAAGACGAATCAAAGCAGTGTGTCCTACCCACTCCCCAGTTTTAGAGATTTGTGTGGTACTTGCTGCCCATATTTCTATGTTTGAAGGCTGAATTCTAGAAGAAAAGTGCTTGTCAAACTGAAGGTAATATTTCACAGCATTGCAATTAAAGGCATGTCCAGTACTAAACCCTGCACCCAGGAGTGGCTGACAGTGATGAGGAGTAGCAGCAAACAGCAAGACTCATATCTTCTTTTACCTGAAAGAGTCCAAGCTGCAAAGTGGATCTTACTTGCTTACTTTGAGAGAGGCAGCTGGAGGCCATTCTGCCTGAGGAAAGACAATCAGAGTTCCCTTCATTTCATGGAACAAAGGGAACTCAAGACTGTGAATCTGCAGGAGAGGTAGACTGCTAATCCTCCTGACTTTATCAGGTTCTCCACTTGTTTGGACTTATGTCTACCACCTCCTAGTCCCTTCCAGACACTGCCAATGCCTCTGAGTGGTATGACCACATTTTTCTGCTATGAAAATCCCAGAGCTTGGCTCCCAAGGGATCTTGCTATTGAAAATGCAGTGTTCGTCTTCGTGGGTTTGGGTTTCTTGTTGTTTGCCTCTGTGAGCTGTTTATTAAGTAATCAAGTAACAGCATAGTAAATAAATAATGTCTTGCCTCATAAGGGTTGAAATATGCAAGTAGTAAGTAAGCCTTTTTAGATTTTAGAAATATTTAATATGTCAAAAGTAATACAAAATGTGTGGCGATGAACCGTTGGGTGAAAATACTTTGGGATAAAGCACACTGGAAATTGGAATGTTTTGCTTCCTGTTATGTACAAAATGGCTGCAAAGGAGCTATTAAAGTCTCTCAAATAAATACAGTTCTTTGTGTGTTTGTTTGTTTCCAGTTAGAGGTATCCAGTCACTCCAAACACCATGTGCTGTATAGCCTCCACAGGGTTTGCTTTGTAGTACAGATAGTGCCTAACCACTACTTTCCTCTCTCTTGATCACTAACAAAAACAGACCATAAAGAGATGAAAGTGTTCTAAATCAGTGTTCTGTGTCATTTCCCACTTACTTTGCACTTTTCTGACAGCTGAAAGGCTGCAATAAATTGAGTGCATGCACACCCACAGAGAATGACAGTACAACCATAACCTAGCATCTTAGGACATGTATTTTCTTCCTCAAGGAACTATATTGAAAAATTATCAAAGCAGGGGATATCTTGGTGCTTTCTACTGTGATTTTAACATTTTTGATCAACATAATTTCTTTGAGAATTGAGTTTTCCTACTACTTTTAAAAAAATCCAGAACAGCATTTTTAACTAAAGTAATTGAAAACAAATTTGATACTATAACTAAATAATAGCTTTATACTAGCACACATGAAAACAAAAATCAGGTATATAATACGAGAAGATTTTTTTCCATTTTTTCTCCTTTTCTTCCTTTTCTGTCTTCCTCCCTTTCACTTTTTTCTCGTTTCCTTCCTCTTGCCTGCCTTTCTTTCTTTCTTTCTTTCTTTCTTTCTTTCTTTCTTTCTTTCTTTTTTCTTTTCTTTCTTTCTTTCTTTTTCTTTCTTTCTTTCTTTCTTTCTTTCTTTCTTTCTTTCTTTCTTTCTTTCTTTCTTTCTTTTTCTTTCTTTCTTTCTTTCTTCCTTCCTTCCTTCCATTTCCTTCCTTCCTTCCTTCCTTCCTTCCTTCCTTCCTTCCTTCCTTCCTTCCTTCCTTCCATCTTTCTGCTTCTCCTTCCTTCTGTCCTGTCCTTCCTTCTACTCTCCTGCCCTCCCTCCTTCCCTTCCTGCTCCTCTTTCATTCTCCTGTTCTTTCTGCCTTTTTTTTTCTCCTTCTCTTCTAATTTTGTTTTGTAGGTAGTTGGAGATCTGTTTTATTTTAAAACAATGAAGAAGGCAGAATCCCCTGAGGTAAATTCATTGAGTACTGGGAGGTCTTGGTAACACAATTGAACTGGCACCAAATCAATAAAAACAGAACAGAAGAAAAAACAATAATTAAAACATTCTGTCAAAAAAATGGAGCAGTAATTAAAAGATGCAAACTATTGTTTTGCTACACTAATTACATTTTAATTTTCAATAGCTTGTTGAATAGTATAAAAGCCCATGCCTATAAAATGTCCCAGTGACAGTGCTCTTTCTGCAACTAGCGTGATAACAGTGTTTATGTGCTGTAACAGAGTGGTATGTGCTTTCAACTCTGTGTGGGTGAAGCTAGCTTCCTTGTAAGATAGCATGACAACAAAGTTTCAATTTTTATTTTGTTTTCTGCTGTGGAAAATCATTACTCAACACACACACACACAGAGACGTGAGCGCGCATCTCCACGCACACAAATCCAGGCTCAGTCCAAGGGAGATGCTGCTCAGGGCACTTCCATTGACCTCAGTGGGAATTCTGTGTGTGGCACAACAGCAGGCTGTTGGCCTGCATGAATACTGTACTTAGGTTCAGACCATGTTGTTTCCTTCACATGTTATTGAAGGATGAAGAGAAAAACAAATTGAATTTTCCTATTAATATACACCATTTGCAAACCTAACACATGCAACTTCTTAGGCAGGGTTCTGAGAACTTTTCTCACAGAACAGCCCTTACAGATTTCACTGGTAGATACCCATACATAAAAGCAACATAATAAAGCCCATATTCTGTGCAGTTATGAATCATAGTAGTCCTGAAAAAAATTACGTAATTCATTTAGCTGCTTTTGAGAAGAGTTGACTTTTGAGAAATTTCCATAGGCAGATTTACAAAACACTCCAAATCAGGCATACATGTAAAGGAGTTTGTTGTTTTTGTTGTTTGCAGCAGCTCAACACAAAGTCAAGTTAACCAGATGACTCCTGGCAAAATCTGGATCCATTAGCTACAATGTGTTTCTCCACAGCTGTAGTTTACACACTCTGCCTTTCATATTATCTCATTTGAATGATAGAGTTCTTCCAGAAACAACATCCCATGTGTTCAGGCATGCCCCAAAAACAATAGATCCCTTCCATCAAAGTGGGAGCGGTGGGGAAATAATTTCTCAGTAACTAAACCCTGGATTTCAGATGTATGAAATCAATGAAAGGCCTCGGTCTATGAAAATGGTCAGCACTGCCAAACAACATTTCACACCTGCATAATTTTTCTACATTACCAATTTAATTTGAAATTATTTCAAAATTATGTAAATATATTATTTTATAATATGAAAAATAAGGAAAGGACTGCATCAAATGGTGGAATAAAAACAAATTCATTCATACTACCGCAGCCAGAAGCACAAATACAGAAGGCAATGCATTTTGAAGAGAAAATACGGAGCAAACAATATCTACGTTTTCAACAGGTTACAGTTCCTTTCATGTCCTCCTAAATTAACCTCTCAGTTATATGCATTCATTTCCATTCAGCTGATAAGGATTAACAAGGTATAACGCATCAGCCTACTGTCTGGAAATACATAAAAATTAAATTCAAATGGGAAGCAAGGGTAACAACATTACCAAAGCCAGAGTCACTTACAGTGTATACAAAATCTGTATGGTTTTCTAGGGAGCAATAAGGTGATTGGTGTGACAATGACACCAATGACACAGCATTGGTACCTTCTGAAGATGGAAGTTAGGAGATTAGGACAGCTAACTACTTTCAATAGTAGGATTTATGTTGAGTGGAAAACTGCAATTACATATTTTCACACACCAAAGTTGCAAAACCAAAACAGATACAAAGCCTGGAGCAAAATCTAGTGAAAGAAATTAAAAATTAAAATTACAATCATCTACTCTGAAAAAAATAGTCCCTTATCTTCTGGGAACAGCCCAAATTGAAGGGGTTTTTATGATGATGCAAGAGTAAATTGCTTCAATAATTATTTCGTGGACACTGAGTATTCCCCAAATCCCTATTATTATAATGCTAGTGAAATGTCCCGATTTACTGAAATTAAACAAAGACAGATATTTATTTAGAATTCCTGTAACTGCTACAACCAGTAAATGTATTTCATCACTGTGATTGCAAAAACAAATACCTACCAGAGAAATGCAGTTCACAACAACACAGAACTGAATGGAAATACTAATGTTGTTAATGTTACACTAATGCTCATGGCAGAAGTATTTGACTGAAGGAAAAATAAACCAAAATAACTGACTGAGGCTGAGCCATGGATAATTTTCAGCGACCAGTGAGCTGGGCAGACCCCATGCAGTAGCATTATCACCAGAACAGCTCCCAGGAGAACAGGCACAAGGAGGTGCTGAAAAGCTCAGGAGGTGAAGGTGGGAGTGGTGTGAGACACTAACAGTGGGACTGTGGGCCTGGGGCCACGGAAAGGGAGAAGGCAAGGATATTCTTATGGCCCTTGGTTGGATGCAACAAACTCAGGATGCCAGAGTCATGCCACCTCCTCTGCACCATCTGGATGGAGCCACCATCCAGTATTTTGGCTCTCTCACTCTACCAGTCTCTGGATACATCTGGCTATTGCAGACACAGCCTTTTTACTTCATGTACAATATACGCCTGTTCCAGGGGAGAGTGCTGCAGCAGCACCAAAGCTGTAATTCTCTTACCACTCCTATGTGCTGGGGTTGCTGTAGGACAGAAGGGAAAACAAGATATTCCCTCACAGCAGAGAGAGTATATGTGGTCAACTCTATATGGATAAGAGTGGAAATCATGCAATGATTGGTACTTGTGGTAAAATGCTCACGGTCCCAAGTCGCACTGTCTGTTCTCAATAGGCCACTGAATCCACCATTTCTTGAATCCTTGGGCACTCATTCACTTCCTGAGAAGACAGGAGTAAAAGCAACATCAAGGCACAGATCTGTATTTACATATTCCTGTTGCACTTGATTGTTTTGAGCATACAAAGGCTGTGGTTTCACAGCTTGGCAGAATAGGGGTATAACCATTATAACTTGGCAAGCACCTTAGAGGTAGAGACAGGCTGCTCTGTAGCTGAAACCTGGTCCCAACCAGATGCACTCCTCTACATTACCAATAAATGTCAGTGTCAGGTATTGTCTTCTCAGCTGCGACGGGAATGCCATGGGCAGCAGGAGAGGATAAATACGCTGATGAGCCAAGGTAGGGTTGCTCTCGTGTTATGTGTGAGTGAGCTGTTTCAGTTGCATGGTCAAGGGTCCATGTGCTTTAAAATTAGGTTTTTTTCAGATCCTCTGAGTGACTTTTTGAGTCAGAGATGATGATGTGACATAACCACAAACAGCTACTTACAGTGTGTTTTGGATTGTATTTTCTCCTGCTGCAGATCTTTCTGTTAAAGGAGATGATCAAGGCACTTGTAAATACATGAATGAAACTCAGACATTATTGCACCTTGGAAGCACAGTAATGATAGCCCCCTGCCCTTGTTTGGGCAGTTTTCTAGTGCTAAAGCCATGAGTTGGGTTTTATACAGTAAGCACACAATTCTCTCTGTTCTGTAACAAATATTGGCTGATGAAATCAGTCACTCCCTATTGGAAATCTAACATTTTGAATGGACAGCACAAAACTAATTAAGCTAGGTGCAAAGGCTAAAAAGTACAGCTCTTTTTGTCTATGAAAAGATGCTAAATAAAAGGCTAGAGGTCCCAAACATTTTTAGTACCCTCTCTAAACATACTTACCTTTTAATAATTTTTCACTTTTACCACACAGTCCTGTGGCAACTCAGGAAGCCTTCTGTAAATAAAAAGGCAGCGTAGCATGTGTAAGGTTACACTATACTGCACACTTATTTTCCCATAGAACCCAGAGGACTAATGAAACCCTCTCCTCAGTCTCTCTAGTAGAATTATTATATATCTCTATAACAGATGTAAGTCTCTACTCAGCAAAATGATTTCTTGAAACACTTCCTGAAATGCTGCATCCCTCAGGCAGAGGCCTGCAGAGAAAGAGCAATCTCCCAAGATCCTCATGATCCTAGCAAACAGCCTATTCCTAGGAAAATAAAAAACCTCGCAACCCTTGCCCCTCTGGCAAGGAAGAAATCCCCCTCTATCTCCAAACAGTGAGAAACATCAACCAACCTGCTCTCCCAATTACTACCAGCAGCAAGTCATTGACGCTGCAGTAAAGAATAGGTTTCTCTTTCCTCTTCTCTAAACTCCAAAATACATCCAGACAATCTTTACATCGACAAAAATGTCTTTATTCTCACCCTGTTGCCTGTAAACTCTGAAGTCTCTGATTTGAGCTTCACTATCGATGCAGAATCAGATGTTGAGACTATCCCAGATAATTTTAGTCCCTCTCTGTGTCATGATGGCAGAGTGATGAATTCAGGGACGGATCAATTTAGGCATTAATAGACTCCTGTGCAGGACAGCAATACTAATGGCCTTGACTTGGCATGGAAATTAAATTAAAATGAGACATTTTGATTTTTCTTGCTTAGACAATTACAAAGCAGGTGGGAAGTGGAGAGTGCTCTAATTCTACCCATATTTTTATCTTACCAAATGTTTTAGTCCTGCAATTTATTGCAAGAGCAAATCTAACCATGAAGTCAAACATTTAGCAGTATCTAGATCATACGGTGGACAGCTTCATAGGAAGTAAGTGCAGGCTAATTGGACAGCATAGAGAGAAGTGCAGCAAAAGAGTAGCAAAAATTAACCTGTGGTACAAGGTCTATGTTCAGCACAGAAAAAAAGGAGGCAGATCTTCCTGTTGACACATGAAGTAATGCTCAAGTGTAGAGCTTAACCAACAGGTTTCAATATTTGCAATGAAACTACTAGGTTAAATAAATATTAGGACTATTAAAGAAGATAAATTCCACAATACAGTTAATAAATTCCTATTTAGTCAATCCTTAATTGCTTTCAAAACAAGCATTTCAGACCCTGCTCTACACTCCCCTTCCTCTGAGTGCACTGGCAGTGGAAGTGACTAGTAAATACAGACACTTAGGACAAGGAATTATGACTTTGCTGAAGGGTATCTCTTTTTCCAGTGTATAGTCAGGGGCATTAGAAGGTGCTCCTTGAAATGACTGGTCTTTTGGCTTTATGGAGTAAACACAGTGTACCGTGTTGGAGAATTTTTGGCCTGACCAGGAATAATAGAAATACTCAGAAAAGCTGATCTTTTCTTTGAAAGCGTAAGGCACATTTCTTCTGATGGAGAATTAAAATATTAATTTGGACTGTAGTTAACATTTATCACCTCTGTGACAACAATAGCAACATCATCGTTTTCACTTCTACAGCCTTACAATCAAAAGCTCATTAATAGTGAGCTAACAACTTTTGAAGTTTTCAGATGGCAGAACACAGCAAAAATAGGTGAGGTCACAGGCTTACAAAAAGGGGCAACCCTGCTATGTAGAAAGTGCAGGCTGTCTGTTTTGCCAGCAGCCCATGTCAATTCCCACAGTTTAACAATAACTAGCATTGAGACTCGTTTAACAACAAAAGAAAATGAACTCTGCACGGGGGATCCTCCTGTGGCATGTGCTGCAAGTAATAGCGTTAGAGACACTCTATTATTTTATCTTCATCATTTGTGAAGTTGTAACTGTTAAATACTCAGAGGCACCACGCTGCACCCACTGCCAAGGCATAACTACCCCTGGGCTCTGCCACAGTTCATACAGGAATCACAAGAGGAAGCAGTGAATTTCTGCATTCTATATTCTCTACAACAACTCTAGAATACAAATATCCATAGCAGGTTACATTTAAATTCCTGGTGCATTTATGAGTGTTCAAAGGTGCTGGCTCCTGCTTTATGTACCAAGAAGGCACAGCAGAGGGAAAGGGTCCTTTTCCCTCTCTGGGATGCTTTATATCTGTCCAAAAGAAAAAACCCTCACATTTTTTCAGCCCATTTTCCAGCCTTTCTCTAGACACAAATTATTATTAAGGCTTAGTTTAATATCAATTTTTCCAATTTTTTTTCCCATTAGAAAATGAAATTGAAACAGTGGGCAGCCTACAGATGGCAATGACTTTTAGTGACTACAAAGTAAATCATACACAGAAAAGAAATAATGTTCTTTGTTTTTAAGTTTCTGTTACGAGTCCTGTCTTGTCTTCTTTTTTTTTATCTTTTTTGCCTTTTCTTGGACAACAATCGTGCTTTTCTTATCTAGCATCACTGATTGACACCGACACAAATCTGGAAAACATATATTAGGTTTTGTAGGTTGTAAGGTAACACAATGTAAGATAACATGCAATTATTATGAATTTATAGTTATAATCCAGAGGAAGAGGTGCCAGCTTTATTTTTTTATTATTCTCATTTAAAAAGTCTCACAACAAGCTATGGCTGCTTTAGGATTAAGATTCTGAGATGTCTTTTAAAGCATATAAATATATATCAAATATATAAGTATGTAAATAGTGCAGAATAAAAACCTCTGTAAGAGTGGATCAGACACAAAAAGCAGGTATTATTTTTCTCAGTGGAAATATGACTTTTTCAAACATGTACCCTGTAAAAACTTGAGTGCAGAACAAAACAGGAGGTCTATATGCCAATTACCAGATCCAATAGTCTGTGGTATTTCTTATTCCATCATTAAAAGGTTATATCGGTTCCACCATCATTAAAAGTTTATCTTGATTCCACCAAAATTTAATTTTGGAGTTCATTCAGTATGAAGTGTCTCTCTCAGTTATGATGTATGTCTCTTTTCCTCTAAGAAAGCATATTTCCTCCTGAAATGTGCATATGTGCTTACTAGCTTCATGTCATCTGCCTGATTACATAAGCAGCCTGCCTGTACCTTCACTCTTGAACATTTCAACACTTCCTTTGCAGTAAGGAAGCAGAAGGCAGTGATTTATTTTATCTGTTTCATCCCCAAATGTTTTAATTCAGGAGTAAATGCTGTCACTACAGTTTACTGTCTTGAAGTTTATTTTCTTTAGCTTGTTCAGAAAGTTCTTGAGTTTTGCAGTATTTTGTTGGCTGTCTTGTTGTTCTGGCTTCCATCTCCTAGACCTTGATTAACACAGCAGCTCAGAGGTGAGGGCACTGAGCCCTTTTCTGCCTTTCTAATGCAACTGCACTGATTACAGAGGTAAGAGGTAACTGGACCTAGCCTAGTCCTGGCTGCTGGCCACCATCCTCCCTCCCTCCCCCCCTCACCCCTTTTCCTGCCAACCTCTTCAAAAGCTCTTACATGCACTCCTTTGAATGTTTCAATGAAAATAGTCTGGATCAACAAAAAATTGCTATTTAAGATAATGCAGCTCAGTACTGTTGATACCCATAGGGAGGTCTTCGCATCTGTAGCTGGCTTTGGGAAGACAGCAATGTTTGCTGGCAGGAGGAAAGGTGCTGCTCAGCTTCTAAGTGTGGGCTCACTTTTAATGATGAAATAAGAAACAGAGATTCACAGCATGTCTGAGGTTGGAAGACATATCTGGGGTTCATTTGGTCCAATCCCTTGATCAAGCAGGGTCACTTAGAACAAGGCTGCCCAGGACCTAGCGTACCGACGGTTTTTGAATATTGCCAAAGAGGGATACTCTACAGATCCTCTGGACCACTTGGGCCAGTACTCGGTTACCCTGACAATAAAAAGGTCTTTTCTGATGTTCAGACAGAACCTTCTGTGTTTCTGTTGTGCCTGTTGTGGGTGCCCTGTCAGTGGAGTGAGCATGGCTCTGTCATCTTTGCACCCTTGTTCCAGGCATTTATATACATTGATAAGATCCACCTGAATCTCTTCTTCTTCAGCCTGAAGTCATTACTCTTCCAGCCTCTCCTTACAGGAGGGATGCTCTAGTTCCCACTTTTGCTTTCACAGCAGCAAAATTGTGCTGTTTGTGTCTCTGCCATTTCTTGCTCCCTTAATTGTCGTAGCGGGTCTTTGCTGGCCTCTCTCTAGTACATCCATCTCTCTCGTGCTGAGGATGCCAGAACTGGAGACAGTTCTCTGGCTACAGCCTCAGCAGTGCTGAATGGAGGGGGAGGATCACCTCCCTTGGTCTGTTAGAAATGCTTCTCCTAATGCAACTCAGGACAGAGTTCACTGTCCTTTCTGTCATGTGAGATTGCTGGCTCATGTCAACTTGGTGTCCACCAGGACCTCCAGGTCCTGCTCTGCAAAGCTGTTTTCCAGCTGGTCAGCTCCCATCATGTAGTAGGGCATTAGAATAATGTGGTGTAGGTGTAGGACTTCACACTTCCTCTTGTTGAACTTCATGAGGTTCCTCTCAGCCCATTTCTCCAGCCTGTCGGAGTCCCTCTGGATGGCAGCACGGCCCACTGGCACATCAGAGGTTCAGGGCAGTTATTTCTTCAGCTGGTATTGCTGGAGCGAGAAGACGTGCATCTGGAATGTGCAATCTGCAATCCCTGTGCCATTCCTAGTGTTATCATTTATTCTCTGGTGGGTCAGTTAATTCTGCAGCCTTTGCCTGGTCTATCTTTGTACTACACACTCTGTAATAAAGTCTAACAAGTATTTAAATGCACACTGGTTTGTATGAGACATTCTGGCAGTTAGGGTATTCTTATATCAAATAATATACCTGGCCCATTATTAAAGCAGCCAGAGGTGAAAATAGAAGACTTTTTCCCTCGTTAATTCATTTTATGCTGGTTGAAGTTGATGAGATGAGCTGGGAGAAAGATTTAGGGGGCTGAACGGCAGCAAAGTGTTGAACCTGGTGACCTGGACCAGGCCTGCCACAATACAGTCTCACCAATTATCATCAGTGGCACAAACCACAGCTTCTCCTGCACGAGTTTAATAGACAGCAGGACCTGGCACTTGGAGTCAGAGAAGTGCAGTGAGTTTCACTTATCTCTGTGCCCACTCCTTTGAGCAGAACTGGGGCAGAGCAGAGAGCTGTACTCCCAGGATATAAAACAAAGCCATGTCACTTCTTGTGGCACTGCCCTGAACCAATCCTTCATGCAGTGACTTTTACATTTTCCTTCCAGGCCACCAGCTGTCAGATGGTAACAATTTCCATCCACTTGCTGACATGAGCTGGTTTTGAACTTTAATCCAGTCCATGTCTTAACTGTGGTGGCAAACACTTTTTAACTAAAAAGAGCCTTCAAAACAATTAAAAAAAAAAAAATAAAACCAACAGCCCCAAAACAGCCCTTGCTAGCAGCACAGCTTTTATAAAAGGCTTGACAGATGTAAACCGGCTGAGCAATCACATGAAGGAAGGAAGCAGTCATTGCGTGACTGCAGGAGCTCGTGGGTGCTGTGATTGGGGCACCTGGATATTGCTCCACACGGCCACCACGCCAAAGGCCAGAGCTTGCCCAGAGAGCTTCCAGTCTGCACTCACCATGGGGCACAAGATAGATGCCAGCTGATGGGGGAGCACAAGGAAACAATGAAACACTGATGGTCAGCATGAGAAGCAGTAGTCTCATCATTAAATCATCTCCATTTACTTTCCTAATATGCTAACATTTTCTGCCACACACAGATCTCTTCCTCCCAGGCAGTATTGAGTGCCTTCAACTCCCAGGGAAGTCCAGAAGTATGGAGAGACGTCAGCATCATGCATGAGGTGCTTAGCATTGTGCATGGCAAAGCCTGAAGAGTCAAATCTTGGCTAATTTACATACCCTGGCTTGGAGCAACAGTCACCTCTGTAATGGAAAATTATTATAATACAATAATACAGCTGGGAAGAATTGGCCATGTTTCTTGGACACAAACAATAGTAGTTTCTTAGTCAAATATATATGGGTAATAGTTAAAGCATTGCTCTTGCTACAATTCTGAAGATAGTATCTTTCTTAAAAGTTAGACCTTCACAGTAGAAAGAATAATACTGTCATTTTCTATATGAATCCTTTCTGCTTGGGTGGTGGACGAGTCACTATAATCTCTGGATATTTGGGTTTGCTCTTTGCACATCTTCCATGCAACTAGTTCCTTAAATTTTCTTTTCCTGAATGGTGCTCACTGTGGTCAGTCACTTTTCTGTGCTCTCCGCGCTCCCTGGTGACACCCTCACATCGCAGATTAGCTGTCTTCACCTTCTACTTGTGAGCTAGATAGTCTCATTTCCTTGCTGGATAAATTTGGAGTATTGAACTGTCTGACAAATCTCAGAATTTGTAATAAATTGATTCCACTTAATACCTAGTCTTTTTCTATAGTGGTTGCCATTATCTGTGTTTTTGGTGGATTCATTAATAATAGGGCTTAATCAAGCATATTAACTCTAGATTCAAAACTAAATGGTTGCAAATTAATTTCAATTACAAAGATTAGCCTTAGGAAGGAAAAATGTGGCAAACACCACAGTCTTCTGAGCTAACCGCACCTTTTGGAAATTCCCAGAGGAGCTGATTCACTGGTATGACAATTACCCCCCTGCTTTTCTCCCCCCCCTTCCCCCCCCCAAAGCACATTGTTTTACAGGAAACTTAATAAAACTCAGTTTGTTAACAACAGTCATTAGAACTTTACTGAGATTGCTCATGCTGATGATAATCTTTGAAAAGTAATTTTTTTTTCATTCCAACAGGATTTCTCTGCTTATTCACACCTACCGATTGGTATGGGAACCTACCCTGAATAAGAGCTATGGACCCATTTGTACATCCCTGATGTCACTGGGAATTTTCCTGTTGGGTTCAGCAGGAGCAAAGGTTGTAACATCCTGAAAAGTGATCGTAACAGATTAGACCCCCATCCTCTTCTTCCTTGCACATTCAGTTTCTAGCAACAATAGTTTTAATTTCGAGCTGCTAGGATTTTTTTCTTTAATTACATAGTATGAATCAAAGGATGTTGAATCCAATACCCCGAGGAAACAATGGGGACATATCCTTCACCCTGGCTAAGTGCCTTTTGTGTCCTTCTGTGTGGCTACTTTAATTTGTACCAGAGGCCAGCCACACATACATGCATACACATGGATACACATGAGACAGAGGAAGCCTGAAAATCAAGAGGAAAAAAGAACAATGTTTTACTTACTCTCTTAGCTTCCACTACCTAGCTTGAGTTTTAACATACACACAGCACAGAAGAGGGAAATTTTAATAGCTAAACAGAAAAGGAAAATAACCAATATTAAATTATTAGAGGAGTAGGTAGCTTGGGGATACTACAAAGCAAGAAGAAGGGAAGAAAGTATGGTATGATGGCAACAGAGAATGATCAACATTGTAGTGCTTTGCCTGACCAACTTTGTCAATCACAGTTCACACACATACATTTTTGACTGCAATGGCCCTTGTCATTAATTTCTACTTTTGAGCTACTTTCTCTCCTGTGTTTATATTCTGGCTCTGCTAAACTGATTAGTTTTCCTGGTTGTAAATCTACAATACAACATCTTGTAACCTAGGACTGTACCCTACATATTTGCCACAAGTATGTAAAATATGGAAGGAAAGCAATATTTTCCACAGTGAATAAAAGTAGCAGTGTTAGCTCTCTGATAAAATCATATTTACATACAGTCACAGTTTATCATTAGTATTAGTCAAATGTTCTTCCTATCTTTCAATTAGGACAGCAAAGACATCTGTCCATTTTAGGGAGAAGGACAATTTTAAAGCTGGAAAAGGCTGGCAAAAACCGTAGCTCAGTTCAAACCACTTTTGGGAAATTCCCAGAATGCTGAATCACTGGGGTGGGCAATTACCAGCCTCTTCAGCTGAACAATCAGAGATTCTTAAGAGAAGAAACGTATGCATGCTTAAAGAAAGGAAATGCATCTTTACTGTGACTGTTTGTTTTGAGAGTAATTCCTGAGAAAACATTTTCTGTTCATCATGGGTTTCTTTTCCTCTAAACCTCAAACTCACCAGGAACAGAACTAACCGCAGAGATTTCTAGAAGTTTATCAGTGACCCCATATTTTCCCACACCAAAACGCTTTCTGCAAGGCCTGGGACCCAGCTGCTGGGCAGGTTTTTTTAATGTCATCTAACTCCCCTACCATGTAATCCCTTAAGCATATGCATTATTGCATTACCTGAAGAGGCCTAATAAATCCAGACATCCCAATGAAGCCAACTACTTGAAAGCCAGCAATTTTGGGGCCCCATCTTCTGGAGTTATTTAAAATTAAATCATGCTGAAAATCTAATATATTTTTCATATGCGTCTATCACACTCCTTAAACAAACAAAAATGCCAGCGATTTCTTTGACAGGATGCTTCCCCATGACATTGTTCCTGTAGTGAGGTCCTCAACAGTGGAAGCAATTTGAACCTTTAGTTTGGGTCCAACAGCCCTGTCCCATGAGACAGCAAGTGCACATCCCTAGCATAGCAGAAAACAACTGGATTTTGACATTTTTCTCAGGCCTCAAAAGTCCTAAGAATATTTCCCTTTTGTTAGCCTGTCAGATGGAACAATATTTAACCCTCCTGTGGTCCTCCAAACCCAAGTGATAAGGCCTTTCTGTAGAGATGTTGCATTAACAAGTAATGTTTTGCTGTTTCTGAATACACTGACATAGCTTTGATGGAGGGATAATAAATCCCTACAGTCCCCATCCTTACACACATTTGGAGCTTTATTAAAATGGAGAGGAGCACAATGCAAGGTATCACACAGCACAAAACAATAAGACAGATTTGGGAGAATTTCATATCTGCATTTCCCAAACCAACAAAACCCAAGCATGGAAGATCAAGAAATTGAATCAGTATTATTTGGCCATTAATTCTTGCTTGTGTCTTACTCGGCTAGTTTCTTTCATAGCCTTCATTGTAAATTCCTTACCCAATTCTCCTGTAATCTCCACACCTTCTAGATTAGAGACTGTTCACTCAGCACTCCTGTGAAGCCCTTCCCACATGCCACTTGCTGGGCGTTGGGACGATGTCAGCAGCGAGCTGCTCACCGAGCGCCTGTGGATGAGCCGTGTTCCAGGAGTGTCTGCACGGCCTGTCAGACCGGGGCACTGCCTTCCTGCTGACCAGACACAGAAAATCAAAGCCGCTTCTCACAGCGCCCTGCTTATTCACTGCTGCTCAAAAGCTGACAAGAGGAGCGTCTCACAGACGTGCTCCCTGTCCTTAGGGGTTGGGAGTGTTGCATCAGCTGACTGGCACAAGAGTTGTGACCCACAGTCCCTGTCTGTGACCAAGCCACCAGTCAGAAAGCAAACCGGGCTCAGGTTCTGTCACTAAGCATGAGGTACAATTCCACAAACTTCACCTGACTGAACAGATCCAATACAGAGCCTCTTGCCCTTCAGCTGAAGCAGAGATTGCAGTTCCTTCAGAACACAGTCCAGCTCACCCTGCCTCAGAGAGGTGTGTCATGCAGGAAGGATCAATCTTTCTTCAGAGCTACTCATTTCCCAAAGTTTATTGGAGAGACTGGACAAACTGTTTGGAAGGGTCCCACCTTTTTGGACTCATGCTGCAGCTGTATTAGCATCGGTGTGTGAGCAGCTTAGAATGAAAACAAAGGTGATGGTTAAGGTTTGGGGTTTTTTCTAGGCAGCCTGACTTTCTTTTGCTTTGAAAGAACAGGTATTGCAGTAAGACACTGGAGTGTGTGGTAATGCAGTGAGATAGCCCCACACCCAGTCGACTGAAAGTAGCTGGCATTTAGCCCAGTGACTGGCAACAACCCCGAGGTGTGGTGATATCTCTCAGTATCGTCCCACCCTGACATGTCCAGCATTTTCATTGGCACAAGCATTAAGGTCCAGTTCTACTGCCCTTACAATGAGTAAGGGTGGCGGGATCTAGGTCTGACTGAATGAATATTGCCATAATTGCAGCAGCATTTGTAACCTTATTATGCCAGTGAAAACTCCAAATCAGAGCTTTGAGAATAAGGAACTAATTGGCTTGAAACAGTTTCAGTCTAATGACCTCTTACCAGAAGCTCAACAGTGCATTAAGGTTTATATCCAGGGTTGGTTAGATTAGTTTCAATTTCAGGTAGTGGGTATCTATCCAATTACTCTCCTCCTCCTCGCTCACTTGGGGTAGAGCACATGGCATTCCTTCTGCTACTTGATGTGCTAAGCAGCATGCGAGTTGGCAACTTGGGCTGAAAAGCAAATTAGCATTATGCAAACTGCAGGATTCTGGCACTCACATTAGGATCAGTGATCTGGCAAGAAATCCTGCCAAGCTACCAAGCTTTCCTGAGCCCAGAGAGAGCTGCAAACCCTAATCCAAGAGCCAGCTGACAATAACAAAACAAAACGAGATTGTGGGGGAGGGAGAACAAAATCTTAATTGTCTGGGAGGGTACTGGTGGGAGCTTGGAGGTAGATTTCCTATAGAGACCTAATGCTTGTATTGCAGTGAAGAAATACAGACAGAAAGGTGAGAGACACAGAAAGGTAAGAGAGAAGGGGAGAGAGAGATGNGAAGGAAGGAAGGAAGGAGAAGAACAATTATGACTGACCCACAACAGGCTATGTTGGCACCCCAGCCGTTTGTGGCTGCCTGTCTGCTGGCATTGCTGCCTGGCAGTGGGCCAGCAGAGCAAAAAAAGCTAAATCCATTTTGCCACAAAGATACCCTCAGTTAATGAGCTCATCTGTGTGATGGACCAGCCAGGACCTTGGTCCTCATCCCCTTTTGCTGCCTCTCTGAACACATGGGCAGCTGCTGCAGGAGTGGCAGACAACAGCAGGGCAATAATACCTTAAAGCACTTCAGCCGGATTCATCAGAATTCATCTGTCTTCAGAGTTTTTTTAAGGCATTCACTAGTAAAGATTTTTTTTTCAGGTGTTGACATAAACTGTTCCTGGTGGTTTTGTCTGGTCTATGAAAGCAGGGCAAGGTCAATAAACTTTACTTCTTCATTTGGATGGAAGGGAGAGGGAAACTAGAAGAAAGTGTAGAACCATACCTAAGCCTCAGTGAAAACCAAAGGGAGTTGTGCATCTGTCTGTGACTGTGTGCCTTAGAAATTATTTCAGTATTTCAGCTTCAGAGGTACCCTTCTTTACAGCCTTAGCCACAGCCAGCACCTACCCCTGTCTGTACTAACACTCTACGCATACAGGAAAAACACTGTGTGTGTACCCTCAAAGCCTTTTGCAGTTCTTAGATGGTAAAATATACCTAACCACATGAGGATCAGATAGTATTTAGTTATAGTTTTATGCCATCAGTTGCAGCCAATTTTTCTCTAATTACACAAACAGATATTGCATTATGAAAGAAATTCAATATTTTTTAATAAAGATATTTTTATGGCAAGATCTAGCAGTATAAGTAGTTCTAAAACACTTGGTAATGATTCTTCACATTAATGGGGGAAAGCAGAGTAGAATTGTAGCTTTGTTGAAAGCGACACATAGGCTGAGACAGGTGTTCCTAAGTCACAAGGTGATCAGATACAGCATAGGAACAGAAATGGGAGCCTCTTTAATGGAGTTTTTTATCAAGCTAGTGCACTATAGGATTGTATATACTTAACATTTAAGAATCATTGGTTTTCACCTTGCTCATGGTTTTATCCATGTAAAGGCCGTAGAGGGAATGCAATGTGTTGAGCTCTCTGATCCCCTACCTCTCAATGGTCATCAAAGTTCAGTGTAGTTATCTCTACACTGAGCTCTACAAACTGTGCTTTTACCTCTTGACCAGTCCAAAGTCCTTGATTTTCAGTATTTATTTCGCAAGTGTTTCAGTTCAGTGCGGTAACATCAGAACACAAGACACAGCTTTACAGCCTGTTGTTATTATTACAAGGACCTAGCCCAGTGCTGTGAACCCAGTAGGCAGAACGGACCAGCCCTTTGAGGGTTTTGTGTGGAAGTCATTAAACCAAGGCAGTGGAATTGTTTCATTTACTTCATTAAATTTGTAATAGGTTTCATTAATTTCCTCTGGACTTTCATTACAATAGGAAGAAACTGAGTCAAGTTCTGGATTTCCATTTCTTATGAAACAACTGTGCTTGCTTTTATTTCACTGTGGATACCCAGTTCTGCATCTGCTCCTCCAGACTCTTTCAAGTAAACTGACAGAGAAGGTCTACTTTTAGACAGATTTTTCTGCTCTGTTTCCTTTTCTCTGGTGGTAGGGCTGCCAAAACAGCATCCAGAAAACAGAAACTAGCCTTTGATTTCTGTGCCTTCAGTCTTCTTATCAGAACCCCAAACTGGCATCACAGGAAATAAGGTGCACCACTCCACAGCTACATGGCTGCAGCAATACTGCTGGAAGAAAGTTGAAGATTTTATTACCTGTATCTGGGTCACAAGGTCACAACTTATATGTTTATGCCGAGAGGGGAGGTGACCCAAGTGCCTCTGGATAATATGATTTCATGATGGCAGGCAATCTTCCAGATTTCATTTTGTTTCTTGAGAAATCCTGGTTGCCAATCAGGTGCATGTTTCCTCACCTTCTCCTTACAACAGAGCAACCTGTATTTTAGGTTTTTGAAAAAATCTAATCCTTCTCATCCAGGTAAAATGATGTCACAAATTTGACTTCCTCCATTACTTAAAAGGAACTACAAGCCAGGCAACACAAAGCAGCGTTTTGACCACCTCTGTCTCTGACCTTTCAGGAGAGTACAGGCAAGCTGATCCTCTGCTCTGCTTCCTCTACCACACACTGGTTTCTCTATTTACATCACAACCTCTTTGTGCAGTGTAATTGTCTAGCACAATGGGGCCCTCAGTGGGAACCTCAAGGTATTTCCATCATAAGAATAACAAACAACAGCAAGGAAGAAGAACAAAAAGAGAAACACTATGATTACAAGAATAGGTCCAAACTTCATCAGACTGAAGAATTTCAGAATTTGGGAATTTTCAAAACTGGAAATAAACGCAAATGAAAGGGTCCAACACTGGTTTTTATCTTGAGCTGCAATGTGTATCTCCAAAGAATCATGGTATGCACTATATGCATTGCTTCTATTGTTAGAACATATCAAGTGAGAGTACAGTGAAGTCTAAGAAATTGTAGCGTGTCTAGCATCATCACAACCACACATTTTGCTTTGCACAATCTTCTTCCCAATATTTATGTTTTAAAAATCCAGTCAGGAGTTTTTACTCCTTTCCTACAAATGATTTATTTTGTTTTCTTGGAACAATAGGTCACATTGTTTTTCTCCTTCAGAGCTTTCACTTTGATGTGTTGGCTTTGACTGCTAGAGGAAATGTTGTGGACCAGAAAAGAAGCATTGCTGTGGTCCAACTTCACTGTAAACAGCAGGTGCAACAGCTGCTGCAGGAAGGCCACTCGTTTTCCTGCTCTTTTTCGGGGATGAAAGAGGGGGATGTAGCAACTTATTTTTCTGGAAAATCTGAGACATAGGAAACAAAAATAGAGACACAGTTTGAAGTGTTTCCTTTATTTGTCAAAAGTCTCGACATGCAAAATAAAGAACATGTAAATACTGTACTTTAATATGTAAATACTGCATGCAAGTATGCAAATACTTCACCTGAATATGATACGCTTGGTGGTATCTATAAATCTGAGTACACCAGGCCAAACACTCAGCTGAGCTATAATTTGAACTGCCTCCTCAGCAGAGCTAAACTAATTTTCAGCAGCAGTTTTGTGGCAGACTCTTACAGTGATGTGCAGAAATATAACAGTAATTTGTCTTCTATACAATCTTAAAGGGAAGGTTGTAGAAGAAACTACTTACAAGTATCAGTGCTTCCCATGTTCAGAACATATGGCTCATTAATAAGCCCTTAATTGTACATGTTTCTCACAAAGATGTCTGGGGCAAGCTGTAAAGTGTGTGTGCAAATCTGTGTGTGTTCATACTGACTTTTGCTCTGGAGCTACACGGAACAATTCTCCTAGCCCTCCGGACAACATGGGTTACAGCCTGCTATGCTTCTCACAAGCCCACAGCACTCCAGTTTCAAAGATAGTCTACTTAAAACATAAGGTTTTCCAGAATTTGTAAGGCAGCATCCAACTTCTGTGTTGTCTCATAATTTCCAACAGTTGAGTTTATCAGTAGAGATGGTCTTTAAAAAATCAGTCAGTCACTGTCAGCACAGGTACTTCGAGTCAATAAAATTCAACTTCTTTACCCCTAATGATGGAAAACAGGATAAAATTTTGTGTTGGAGCTCAACCATGAGGTCTGCTACAATTCTGGTCCCTATAAATCTTCTAATTTCCTTCATGAATACAGTTTCACAAGCAACATAACTGGGATTTACATGCACCTGTGCTGAATACAATCTTTTTCACCTATGCTACCAAAAGCAGAGCAATATTTCTGTAAATAACTCCACCTCTTGCTGGTAAGTGCTCTCATTTGTGGAATATGTAGTAAAGAGGAGACAGGCAGTCACCGCTACAGTATCTAAGAAGCATTTGGCAGGGCTGCTAAAGCTAAAGCTTTGGTGCTTCATTTCATCAGGTGAAGCACTGAAGCCACAGAGAACAGAGAAAGTGGTGTTGGAAACATTTTGTGACAGCCACACAGGTCCTCCTTCTTGCACTCTTACCCTCTTCTCTGGACAGCCAAAATTCTGCCTCCACCAGACATACCAAGAGTATGTTTTAAACAGGGATGTTAATCCTACTCAGAGCAGGATTAGCTGCCCCTGAAGCCTCTGAATGCCAACCAGATGTTGCTGTGCAGCTGGCAAAATGCCCAAAGCAGCTTTTAAATTCCTTTTTCTCTTTTAAGATGGAAGTCTCTTACGCGAGAGCAATATGTTCTGGGAATCTCAAAGGATTACAGATCCATCACAGGAGATGGCTCATTTTCCCCCACTTGTAGTCTACTGATGCCAATCATAAGACTCTCAGATCATACCTGTATTAATAAACCTGAGAAGTTTACTGGCATAAGACTATCCCACATATTTTTAGCATGCCTCAAAGTCTGGTCCCAGCACTCCCTGACACTGTCCAGGCAGCATTCAGGCACCAGACCCATGAGTTCTCATTCCCAATGATAATTTGGTTCTGGTCACTCTATTCTCCTGGAAGAAGAGAGCTGAGAAATGTGGACATATCATACTATCAGAACTTGACATCAGAGCCAGGCAGTAGTCCCTGATTTATCTTATTTACTGCAGTAGACATGGCCCCATTACCTTCAGTGAACACTGGATCGTGCACAGAAAAAGATATACAATAGATTTTAAATGTTAAAGACACTTAGCCCAGAAACTTGGTTAAACTGGAACTAATTAGATACCAACAAGAGCATGCTGTGCTCCATGCCCATACCAATTCATATATCAGCTCTTGAAACCTTGTATCTCCAAAAGGATGCCTGCAGCATAACTAAATGAAGGTTCATAAATTGCAGATTGATTTTCCCTACCATACAGGCCTGTTCTTGTGGTAAAAGAATTGCATCTCAAAAGCAGATTTTGAAACAGATCTTGGTGGCAGACGATTTCTTACCAGATGGCTTTTCTTGTCAAATGATTTAGATAGGACCTTGTACCCCTCTCAGTACTCCAGCTTCTTCTATACAAACTGTTGTACAGCACGCTTCTGGCTGAACTTACGCCATCTAAGCACAGGTTATATGTGCAGGCTTCCCCTACTCAATCACATAAGCAAAGAGCCATATTTCTGAACTGATTACCACAGACCTCACCTTATTTTCTCAAGCTCACTCAATCACTCAACATATCCTCTTCTATCTTCCTTTTTTTCTCCACCAATCACTCATTCATCCATGACTCGCAGTCTTTTCCGTCCTTTCCAAATTGCTGCTTTTTGCTGACACAGCAGCCTACTTAGATAATGAAAATCAAATTGCTGTAATAAGATAATGCCATGCTTTTCACTAAGAACAAATACAAGTAGAACTTAGTAGAAATCTGGAGGATTAGGAGAAGGGATGTTATTATTGGTTAACTCCAAATGCCTGAGACAATCTGCCAAATCTTCTGAGTGTGCCTCATGTGGTTAAATTATCCTGAGATACTTCATGCTCCAAGAAGTTAGCAGAGTAGCCTCAGGTAAAGAAGTGTCTTTCAGCACATATAGAAAAAGCCCTGAAGAGCCCTCGATGTAAGGAGAGTGTGTTGAAACACATAGCTGGAGTCAAAGAATGAATCTGTAAAACAGAAACAAATCTAATAATATTCTACTACTAAGGTACTTGGAGGAGTTTTTTACAGCATTGTTTTTAGATGTTTTTAAACACTGATTTGTAGTGAAAGATCATAAATATTTGGAGGGGGTTTTCTGAAGTCCTGCAGCAATCAAATGCAGACTTTAGAAATCGTTAGCAGTTCAAATTCCTTTGTAGGGCTGGATAACAGCCCTTGATATGAAGTGGTGTTATCTTTGACTGTTATGTACCTCTTGTCTATACTTAGTGTGTTCAAGGCTGAAGGTGATCCTCCCCCTCTCAGACATGTTAAGAACCCTGGTGGTATTTGGGCTCTTGCAGAACTTTCAAAGCTTTCAATTCTCCTGCCATTCAATTTGCAAAAGTAAATCTATGCTGCTGAGTTACAGAGATGATTTCCCATTCTGACTGGTCACAAGCAAGACCAAAGGAAATGTCTGTCCAGGGTCACACTTCAGTGCTCTCACTTATTTTGGACACATTATTCAAACTTGCACAGTTCTCTGCATTGCTGATGCTTTTGTGTCAGGGAATGAAGATATGGTTGCTGACTAAAGTGCAGTACTGTACCTACTACTCCATGACACAGAGGATTTTGTCTTTTCTAGACATGCAGTCTTGTTCTCAGACCACTAATCTTTTTCGTGTTGAGTAAAATTGAGCAATTGAGCACTTAAATGCAAGAAACTAATGAGGCATTCCTAAGGTAGAGTCTACTTAATTCTAGACGTGTGTAACACAGTTCACAGAATTAAGACAAGGCTGTACCCAGATAGTTTACTGAAGGGGTGTTATTTACCTTAACTCAGTTTAAATATCTCAAAGCAAGTTTCTTACTCTAACACTAGTCATGTAATAGTCAATGGGAAAAGAGAGGAGACTGCAGAAGCCCAAATTATTTTAGATATTGATCTTAGGGTGGCATTATAAAGGCAGTCTGGACAATGAACTCTGATTTAGACAGGTAGAGATGTCTGAAGTTGGACAGCTGATTACTGAGGAGAAGCAGATATCTAAGAGAAAGCATTTAAGCAGATATCTAGGAGATAGCTGGAATTATTCATCCTCCAGTTGGAAGAATTGACTCTGTGACAACTTTTCTCTGTTGACTGGACTGAAGAACCATGCATATTATGTCTATTATTCCAAGAATACTTTACTTGCCATAAAGGGAATTCCAACAAGTCTTAAAGCATAATCCTCTATCTGCTCCAAATGTGAGAGTAACTGTGAATAGGAGGCAGACAGTGTGAATTTTGTACTGCATACTTTTTCTATATTAAATAGTTTCATCACCATGGGGTCTGGTTTTCACTTTCTAATACAAACTTCTAGTGAGTTACAAACCTCACTGAAGTCTCTCCCTTCCCTCTACCAGCCAAAAGGGTTGACTACTTTACATCAAATACACCTAATATAACTAACTCTGTTAACTCATGCTTATGGGATGAAAATCAAATTGGAACCACAGAGAAACATATCTGGGGACTCCACGATTTCTGAATCCCTTTAAGAATGGGAGAGTTTTGTAGCTTTGTCACAGGACTTTCCCAGATTCTGGGAATGGAATACAGGCCACGGGATCAGCTAGGTTTGCAGGGGAGCAATGTAAAGCTGGTAAAAATACAACCAAATGAGGGAAAATGCTCACAGAAACATGAAGGAACTGCTGGAACAAAATGAGACCTCTCCTCTGACTCTGAGGTTGGCTCTCTTGGGTCTCCTTCCTTGAGATGACTCTGTTTCTTTTCACCAACAGAAAATTCTCACTATTCACTTTCCATGTGCTGCTCTAAGTGTGTTACATGGTAACAGAAATCAGAATAGGTCCCTATGGTACATCATGGATTTCAGAACTCCCACAGCTGTCATCAGCCAAAGACTGCTTTACAGATTAAGAAAGAAAACTAAGCTGTTGCAAACAAGGAATGTTTTGGTTAGGGTCAAAAGTATGAAATCAGTATCACCCACCTCTGTGTCCCTGACCCTGTGCAGAGGTACACACATGCTTCATTTTTCATGCTCTGGGTGCTCTCGATCACTGCCATGCACATGAATCAGTGTTTGCAGGGTCACAGTCAATTGTTTGCAAAATGCAGGTCCTAGGGAAGTCTATCTAAAAAACCTGTGGCTCATTTAACATATTCACTAAATAAATATTATATTAAATGTAGTCAGTATTGGAGGCTGGTATCATGAACTCTTATACAGATCCAGGCCCTTGCATACTTTTTTTAGTTTGTGGCTGCCTCTTGAAGCCTCTACATCCCATCTTTCCAAGCCAGAGTGTCAGCAATGGTTCTCTGCTAAAAGTATAGTTCAGTGAAAACCAGGTATTCACAGTACAGTTAAAAACCCACATTGTTTTTACTGTATTTCCTCAAGTAGAAATAGATGCTTAGCTTTAAAAACTGACATTAATTGTGAACCAGTGCACTGAGGTTTAGACATTTCATCAACTTAATTTAATTAATTAATTAATTAAAATCATCTAAAACTAGACATTTGTAGCTCAAAATTAACACAACAACGACAGAAAGACAGGGAACTGACATGCCTCAGGTGAGCTTCTTTGTGGATTAAAATTGTCTTTGAGAATATATGTATATGGGTATAAGCAGCTCTGTAAGCTGTGGTTAGAGGCATTGTGGGTATTTTATATTTTAACACTGATGCCAGCACAGACCTCAGACAAATCCCAAAAATGAGCAAGAATTCAAATGAAAACCTAAGAACATACTTGAAACTCAAATCCTCTTCTCTTTTGCTCAAAATGTAATCATCTACTATATTATTACTCTCTAAATAAAAAAGGAATCATTCAGTTATAAAGGTTTACATCTTGAAAAGCTGATTTGTAACACTACTATATGTGTAAGCAAGTTTTAGGTTAGACATCTTTATAAATTAGGATTAAAAATGTGTCTTTTATTTCAAAATAAGGAGGCATAAACATTCTGGGCAAAATCCTAGCCCTTTGAAGACACAAGAAAAATTCACATTTAACACAGCAGGTACAGGATTTCATTCCATGTACTTTGTGTATGCCTAGATTTTAGTTACACTTTTTTCATTTTGCCAGTAAGCAAAGACATAAAGGTTTCACATCAAATGGCTGGGCCACCATGCTGAAATGGTACCAAACCACCAGAGCTGAAGAGCAGCCAAGAAGCTTCAAGACTACAGTGTCTGCTGGAAAGTTCTGGTAACTGTTCAATGGCTTCACCTATCCATATCCTGGCAAAGTTTGGTGTGATTTAGTACTCCTAGCTCTGCTTCTCATCATCAGCTGGTATTTCTCTTCACAATCTGTTTAGAGCAGTGTGTGGCATTAGAATCTGAACAAATACCCCACAGTAAGTATTGAATTTATGAAACCATATGTCTTATTGTGATGAAGTCAACTGTCCACATCATGAAATCATTACCTGTCCTTGAAGAAGAGGTTGGCTTTACATGCACACATATACATAGATATTTGTCATAAACACATGGTGACTTATTTCTTAGCCTCACTTAATTTTTGCACATCCAGGATTCTCTCATGGCTTTTTGCACTTATAAAGCATATTTCTTTTCATCGTGCTTCTTTTACAATAAAAGTTCGGTCTCTGCCCAGATTTTTTTTTTTGCTGGTGAGAATGCCAGTTGTCTAAGAAAAAGCCTTAAAACACAAAGAATGGGAGTTTTGCTGCTCTCAGTCCAAGAAAGCCCACACTAAGATTTGCCTAAGATTAAAAGTACAAGTTATGGCACTATAGTAACATTAATGACAAGGGATAGACTTTTTCTAAATGAATCAAACATTATCAAATAGTTCATGATTTTGTAATTTAGTGACAGATAATGTACAGTAATTTCATAGGGAAAAATCATACAAATATTAGTCATTAAGTAGATCATAAAATTACCAATGTAATAAAGAAGAATTGGAAACTGTAAGTGATATTGAGAGCTATGTTTGCATTAAAGGTGCAGTCACAGTGCCTGTTAGTAGAGTGGGGAAATGGAGAAGGAGAGGAGGGCAAAGTCATTATAGCCATTTCATACACAGGGAACAGAGGAATCAGCTCGCAGCCAGGGACACAAGAGGAAATTGAGACCTCTGGATTCTCTCACATGTAATCACAAAGCTATTGCTCTCCAGACCTTGTCTCTAGCACTTTCCTGAGAAAGCAGCTTACAGGCATGAAGGGACAACTGCAAGGACCCAGGGAGGAGAGGCAGCCTGGGTTTCCCAGTCTGCAGCAGTGCATTTCCCAACGCATTCACTGGAAGGGTGTGCTGCAGCTCACTCTGTGGAATGCAGCCAGGGGGGGACTGGCTTGATGTCTTGTCTGCAGTTGCTTCAGAAAAACAAATTTAATAGTAATGATGATAACAGTATATCTGAACAGGACAGAGGTTAATTTAATTTGTTGAAGAGGTACATACCTTAGCATAATGAAACCATTATGAGAAGCATTTTTTGCCCAAATCAAGATAAGGGCAGATTGGAATGAGAATCTTGCAGCCACATGGGTAGGGAAAACAGTCCACTAAAAATGTGGGATTGGAAGGTAATACAGTCCTTTCATCTCCCACTCACTAATTATGCATGAATATAGGCCCAGGATAGTTTCCACTGCAGGCAATGAAAAGTATCCTATTAACTTCCATGGCCTTGAAGTAGAACTCTCAGAACAAAGTAATCCCTGTGACAGCTTGAATCTATTGGTGACTCTACCATTTACTAGGGTGAGTTTTAACGTTTTGAACCCAAATTTCAGACAAAGACTTTCAGTCAGAGCGAGGAAAGCAGGTAGACTGACCTTTTTGCAGTTGGAAGTTATTCCTCACATACAGAAGCAGTAAAAAGCGAAATAAAAGGCCACAAAGGAAGGAGACAGAAGATTCAGATATTATATACCTGAGTTGTGATTGCTTTGTGCTGGAACCTTTCATAACATGTTGCACAATGCTTTAAGAAGGATGCAAAGATGTGATAAAACAGATGCAGCAGATGCAGGAAATATAGCACTTCTCACAGGATAGACTTTTGGGGGTAATTCAGTTTATTAACTGCATGTATTATGGAATAATAAGTTGCAGATGATCATTAAAACTTATCCTTAACAGACATTTCTTGTGTATTCATCTTTTGTTGTTTCCATAGAAGGGATGAGAGAAATTTGTGTAGCCTGAGACTTTTGAGTTCCCAGAGCTCACATTTACATTTTTGACTTGTGATTTAAAAGTAAGGATTATTTTTAAGAATGGTTTAATTAAAAAATAATAATGAAATAATTCTGTCACAAGAAAAGCTTGTGATGTGATATATTCCAAGGACAGATTTGGCTCCAGGAATCTCATCCTCTTGTTCCCCTCATTTTCCTAACAACTCTAGCAAAATGGCAAATTTCCTCTCCCATTAGACATTCATTTCTTTCCTCAGAGCAAACACTGCAGCTTTTAATCTTTGCCTTCAAGTCCATCCAGCCTTAGCACTGGTAATATAAGAGGTGATCCAATGGCTCTCCTGGGTATTCCATCAGGAAGCTCCATACCACTTGCAATCAAAGGCAGCCAAAGTGAAGATAAAAGCCTGCCAGGAGAGTAGCAGTAGCTGCAGTGTGGCATAAAGATGCAGTACTTTATTCCCAATCTGTATGCGAAGCATTCAGAATCAGGGATGTGCCATGACCAATAAAAGGACAAACAGGAATGCATGAGATATACTAAGGAAGGGATAAAGGCTTTGAATTTGCAAACAGAAGAACAATCCTGGTCATATGCTGAAGCAAAGATATAAATAACCACAAGGTGAACATGTCTGTATCAGTTAAACTTTGTGACTCCAAACTCCAGACTGGAGCTCAGATGACAGGGATATTAGCAAATAAGTGAGGAATAATTTTGGGAAAGAGGGCAAGACTTATTAGCAGCAGAATCTGAAATCACATGCTATGTCTCAAAGGACAAGTTGCATTCCCAACCAAAGTTTACACAAAACATTAACATGGGCAGAATGAAAATTAATGCTGAGGGGGATTTTGGATTTGCTGCAACTGAGAGCTTTTAAGAGTAGCTTAGACTTTTTAAAGACTAGATTAGACAAATGTCTGTCCAGACTAGCTTATGTTGTGTTTGAGTAGGGGGCAAATTAAGCCACTAATGTGGTCTTCACACCACTTGGGGTCTCTTGCAGGCCTGTCTTTCAATTATCATATGCCATGCAAGTGCTGTGCAGGACAAGATGATGTAGGTCCAGGAAGAACAGGGGAGGTGGCATTTGTGAAGAGAATAGAAATGATGTGGGGTTGATACACAAGCTGACTGCCATGTTGTTAATGCCATGTGTGTGTCACCAAGCACACTGCTGGTGACATTCAGTGCCAGGCACCCCTGATGCTAACAAATGAAATGTGTGCGGCCAAGGAGGTGGCTTTGCAGACAGGGTAAACAACAACAACAAATGTGATCAAGGCAAAATGTAAATATAACGGTAACCACTGTCAGTGCCATATTGCATATGTGACAGATGTGAAACACTGTAAGTGCTAAATGTACCCAAAATAAAAAGACACAGATGTCCTGACAGCAGGCAATCTGTGTTTCTTCTCCGTGCCAATTCCATATAGCACTTTGTAGCCCCCAGCTGTGAGCCCACACATATAGCTCCAGACTCAAAAGTTAAAACTTAATCAGTCCCAAGCTTTCTGTGCCCCAATAGGCAGCAGTGACGTCACTCCAAATGCCAGTGCCCACTGGCATGTCACTCATGGGTAGCTGTGACTCGAGGATGCTCGGCCCCAAAGGGAGGAAAGGACAAACATGTGGAGCAATCTCAGTGAGCAATCGAAGGACACGTTGCTGGTTATGCTTCATTATGTGATGTTCAATTCATCTATCAGGCAGGATAAGAGGAGGCCAGGCACTGCAACAATGTGCAGAATTTCTTATCAGCTCAGTCATCACCTGGCAAAACACCAGAGTAGAGATAGAGCACTATCTATTCATTAGTGCTGTCAGGACCATTCTCACTGCATTGGGTACATTTGCCAAAGAGATTCTTACTAATAGGACCATGCACTACAGTGTCTGGCCTGGTTAAGTGGAAGCAGGATTCTAAACCTCATTTTCAATACCCACTAGAGGTAAATATTTGCCTTTCCAGATGAGAAGAAATAAAGCAGAGTATACAGTATAAACAGTGCGTGCCATGACAAACAGTTATCTGCTTGCAAAGCAACAATCCAGGACATCAGAGCAATCAGCACTTCTGCATAACCAGGAGCGAAGGAAACCAAATCAAATTTGTGGTGACTATAGGCTTCCTCAGGTTCAGCTATTGGCATCTTGATGCAAAAGTGCAGCAGACAGGTTTTTGAGCTAAAGAAGGTCATTAACTGCAGGCAAGTCCTGAGCCATCATGAGACCATTTGATCTCCAAAGATGCAGTGGGGTGCTGCAATATCCCATATTTACAACACGGTGTTTCCAAATGTAGTTGATTAGTATTACAGGCCACAGCACCATGTGTAATAAAAAAGGAGTTTGAAGCCTTCTGTGCCTTCAAAGGCAGAGAGGGCACAATCCAATTAATACCAGGTGACAAAGGCCTACACATAAACAGCATAAACGTCCTGACAGACATTGGAAATGAACCCTTGTCCCACTGAGCCTGAACTGTTGGCACCCAGGGCCAGAAAACTGCTGGCAAGGAAAAGTTGGTTTCCAAGTGCGAGAGTGCTCTCAGTGAAGTCCACTGCCCAGCACACACATGGAAACAACCAGGGCCCCAAGGAATACTCAGAAATGGGCAGCTGATAAAGAGATATGTGAAAAAGCTGTGTGGATATGGTGTTACTGTCACCCAATACAGCATGTAACCACTCTGGTATGTGGTTTATATAGCACTCACGCATAGTACTCATGTAATATTCCAAGTCCTATGCGTGCTGCTCCAGCAGTACCACACATGCACACAATACCACAATCAAAAACACATCTTCCTGGCAAATTTTGACAACTTCTATACCATGTATTGCAACCACCCGCACACATATGACGTGATGATAACAGCTGCCATTGCATCACTAGCAAATACTTCAATGGACCAGCACACATTTTCTCAGAGAGAGAGAATCTTCACACAGTCTCTGAACAACCTACAAGCAGATGGCAAACTGTGCACATGAGGAAAAGCTTGATGAAGCACCCAAAACAAAGGCAGGACGAGCAAATATGCTGATGATGAATCTGGCTAATTGAATGCTTCATGAAGTAAACACATTGGTAAAAGCTATCCCACCCATTAAAAACAGGCTGCATGTCAAAGAGGTTCAGAGCACTTAATAGCTGGTGGGCCACCAGTTGTGAACATGGCTGGTGGGCAGTCCAGTCCAGGACATGCTGTAAATATTGCTGCTAGGAGTAAACCATGGCCCAGCATAACACACAGCATATAGCATTCTTCCTTCCTTCCTTCCTTACAGGCTTCTTCAATGTGACAGGGACAAGAAAAACTTGCCATACCGCTAACAGATGTAGCTCAGAGGAAATCTTGATATTCTGAAACTATATTACATTGTTGTGGCAAATATACTAATCCTAGATGTGATCATTTTGGTCATAAGCAGCACAGGACTAAAGTTTTTCGATTTGCTGGGGGTTTTTTTACCCATAAATCAATCAAGTGACTGAAATAAACCTAGAATATTTAGTGAGATGCTTAAGAAAGTTAAAATAATTGTCTTATGATGGAAGGACTGAGCTAGGAGCCAGAGATAACTGTAAGACTACTGGTGTAGATACATGAATTTCCCGCTAGTTCCATAACTACCCTTGGTGTTTGTGCTGGGGATGTTTGGTCTGTGTTTTGCTGTATGGCACTGTGTATGTGCAGTCACAACCATGCCTCCATGGGCCAACCTGTGCTCACAGCAAGGCTTTCATCTCATCTCACAATAGTTTCTGTTCTTACATGCCAGGCAGGAGAGCCACACACCTGTCTTTACTTAGCTGGCTGCATTCTTTCTCATTTCTCCAGAACTTGTCCTAATCTACAGAAGATTTAGTTTGTGAGTGTTGCCTAGACAGCAATGCTCTGAGCATTTTCATGTTGTGCTTAGCACAGTAATCCCGGGAATCTGGCATTTCTGTGCCAGGTTGTGCCATGTTGCATACTGCTAGCAGCAGTGGCTCACAGGGCCCATATCCCACTGGTGGGATACCTGGAGCCAGAAAGCTCCATGAGCACCCTTCCACCTCTATTGGAATGATGTTTCTCAAAAGCCTTAGTGAGCCTGGCCACTGGCACACCATCCCCCTGCAGCAGCAATGGGCAGGGCAGCAGTGAGTGAGCCGAAGTGGGGTGCAAAGCTGTGCCCACCAGCTCTGCACTGCATGGCCAGGCAGGGCTGGGCTCCCGCTGGCGCAGTGTGCGGATGGCCGGTGGTGTTAATGAGCCTGGCTCTGCCATGTGTGCAGNACACATATATATATAAGAAGAAAATATTGTTTTCCTAGGTACTTCTCAGTATAATTTAAGTAGCAGCATAGCTGAATTCACTCAGTTAATTATTCAATAACTAGAAGACTTGTTCACATAACTCAAGTGTCCTTTAGTAGCAGAATAGCCATAATTCAATGCCTGTATCAGACAGAAGGGGCCAAAAATGATCCTGCCATAAATTCAAGTCTTATCAAGATCTCCTAATCCTTTTTTCCTGGGGTGACTAGACCCTGCTGTAATGGAGCCACATGCTTGAAGTTTCTATCTTTAATTTCATGTTTTCAAGCCTTACTTTTTACATAAAGAAATAGGGCCTGTGTAGAAGATTTCTCAGGCTTCTTAGGCACAGAGCAACCATTGCCATGTCTGGCTATTGGATTTTGTGTTTGTTTTCTGCTTTCTTCTTCTTCTCCATCCAGGAGCCACTGTTTCCTTCCATTCTCAAGTCCTTGTTGTGGCAAGACCTTATCACTGAGCTTTCATCTGACAGCCTGCGTCCCAGCATTTGGAGGTACTTCTACCACAGTTGCCATCCCAGCCTAGGCAGACAAGCTGGACCCAGGATAGTTCCTGAAGAGTGAAACACAGAATTAAAGAAAAAGACATCCAAATTAGTCCCACATGCACCGTTACCACCACCAGAAGTGCTAGCAGTTTCTGTCACTGCATACTTTGATAGATACTCAATTGAGAACACCTAATCTAGATGGATTTTCCCTTCTTTTCACATCTGACCAGCTATCTCTCAATAGCTTGGTGTTGGCACAGATGTAGTATTATTGCACTTACAGTCTCTTCAAAGAGATCTGATTATCTATTTGAAGACAGCCAGACTGACCTAGTTCCTGATCACATCTACTTCTCCCTATTTCAAGCTCTTGACTCAATGACACTTTCAGTGGGAAAATCTCCTTTAAGACACAAGAGTTCCATAGAAGATTTGAAAGAATTTAGAACACAGGTGTGCAATGGTGCAAATTTTACATATCAAACTGGAAATGTCCCAAAGTTCAACGATGTAAAATGTTCAGTATAGCAAACCAGCACCTTCATGAACTTATAGAACTTAAAGCACTATATATAAATGATTATTCAATGTCTTCATAATTATTCTTATTAGACTCAAATAACAAGACCTAAACCTATATTTTCAGTCACTGGGCACATTGATTTACGTTAAATTATACACAATTACTTATGTATCCTCAAATTTTAAAATGTCAAAGCTATGAAAAACAATTTTAACCAAGTCCTGAGAGCATTGAAATATACATCTGATATGCCTAAAACTTTTTAAAAGATTACATAAAGGCTATTTTTATATTGCCTGTACTAACTTTTATTTGGTATTGATTACAGCTTGAAAATGAAATATTTATGTAGCTTTTTCCCCCTTTATAGAGTAGAGGGTCAGCTATTCTGTCTGCAGAACAGGACTCTCCTGACGCCCCTGCTGGAAATGACTAAAGCCTTAGTTTTAACAGAAACCAGAAGAGCCAACCACATAACGCTGGGTGAATCTCCGTGACAGCAATGTGTTCCTTCAAAGCTCTGCCTACCCTTTATTTGCCAAACAAAGGCCATTCACTGCATCTTAAGCCAGGGTGGAGTAATTAGGGGGAAGGAATGGCAATTATGGTCTAAGCTGATAGGAAAAATAAAGAGGACAAGCAAGGTGCAACTTGTAATGATCATTGTTTATAGTATGAAGCAGGACACGAAATGAGGAATGGGGCAGGCACTTTCCTGTGATTTGACTACTAGAGCTGAGAGGCATTTCTCTTCCTTTTTAACATTCAGAGTGCTGGGACAAAAACCAATAAATCTTCTTTAACACCCCTTAAAACCAGTAGCACAAGGGAAACCACGGGACTATGGATCTGGTGAAGCCTGCTTTCCACAACCTCATTGAGCTGTGACAATAAAATGAAAAATCAAACACACTCTTTCCTTATTAAGTCCTGCCCCATTTTGGAGGCTGAGGGACTCTGCTGGCTTGGATGCAGTCTGCTCTGTGCCAGCTTGCCACCATACCCCGGAACGTGCTTCTGCAGATATGGCATCTGTGCTGTTATTGCAGCCTCTGGCACTATGACTGACACTTGACTTTCTGAATCTGCTGGAAAAACCACTCAAGGACTCACAGTGAAGCCAAAGGGAGTCACACTGGGAGGAAGGCAAAAGGGCTTCTGATTTCCATTGTCCAGCGGTTTGCAGCACCGTGTACGCGAGGAGCCATTGTTACCTGAATGGATAGCGAGTTCCTGGCCTGAAGGAAAGCTCCTGCTCATGGGGCCAGGTTCCAGTGCAGGAGCCAGCCTAGCCTGACACAGCCACCTGCCTTCCTGGCGAGGTGCACCCTTCAGAGGCTGGAGAGGACAAAACAACAACAAAACTACTTTCATTCATGTGCCGTGACTCAGGCTGTGTGCAACGGCCAGGGGCTGTTGACAAGCGGGCTGGGCACTCCTAATGACACCCTGCTCCTGCCCGGGGTGGAGCTGCCCTTCCCCAGGTCACCCTGCACCTTCGGGATCTCCTGCCAAGGCCACAGAGCCACAAGAGTCCTGACCACAGGCATGGTGGTGGGAAGGTCAGCAGGGCTGGGGCGGGGTTTGTCCACTGACAAACCACCTCCTTGCGGTGGGAGGCTCCGCAACATCCCTGCTCCATTCGTGCAGAGCTGGGCCGGAGAAATCCTGACGGAAATCGGGAAGAGACAGGTTGGGTGTCATCCAACAGCACACTCACTCTGTTCCTGGGTTGTGTAATGCACCTTTTAATCACCAGACGAGGATCTGGGTGCAAATATGACCCTTGTGAAATGCATGAGTAAGATTCTATGCTGCCTGCAGCCTCTTTTCCAGGCTGTGTGGTTGCCTTCGCTGCATGATGAACCTGAATGTCAAATATTAATAACAAAACAAATTATCTCCACCCTATCATCAAGGGGGGTCGCAGCTGATTCCTATTTAATATCAAGGTTTCTACTGCTCAAGAATCCTTCAGCAATTCTGGGCTCTGGCTCTATCAGTTCTATGAGTGATTAAGGAATGACAAAAATCCTGAAAAACTTCCTGGTATCTGAGCTGATCTTGATCCTCTTCCATGGTTTGCTGGGATGGGAGGAAAAAAATGGAGCTCCAAAGATAGAATGGCTGGAGTAATTCTTGCAAAACTAGCCTAACCCAACCATCAAAGCACTTCCTTTAGGTAAGAATTCAACCCCACCAAACTCACAGAGCATAAATGAAACTGTTCTTGTGTCTCATACAATAGGATTTGGTATACATCATAAATGACACTCCCATTGTTCTAGCCACAAGCTTTTTAGTTCATTCAAGTATTTAGTCTGATAAAAAATCTTACTGCAATGCAGGACTCAAAGACTGGAACAGACAGTCCAGAGTGGTTGTATCTCCTTTCACACTCTCAGGAGGACAGGACACTCAACAACCTGACCTAATGTCAAAGTTGGCCCTCAACCAAATGGGGATGGAGCAGATGAGGTGCCCTCCAGAGATACTGCATTATTCAATTAATCTGTGATTCTGTGGGAAGGGCTGGTAGTTGTGGATGGTGGCAGCCTGTTATTTCATTACTATCTATTCGAATACTCAATAAAAAGGAGAAATGTACTGACAGTGAGAAAATGGGAATTCTGTGAAAGACAGAAAAATGTGTGAAAGGAAAGGAGAAGGAAAGAATAAAAACTAAATGAGGCAAAAAAAAACACCCAACATGGAGGCACACAGAAATAAATAAAATCAGTTGGAGCAGATTCTCATGTGTACCAGAATACATTGAAAGTCCATGCAAAGGAGAGGCAGATAGGTATAATCACTTGAAAGCACATCTCTTCACAATAGTCTGGAAAAAAGGGAAATGTGTCTCACTGTAAATGCAAATTCAGTCTACTTTTTCTAAGGATTGAAGCTCCTCTCAAAAAAGTGTCCTCACTTTCATTTGACTATTAGATTTACATGTAAAAAGTAGACTTTTGAAAATATTCCATGGAAATAGTAATTAGTACACTAGCAATAATAATTCCTGAACACTCCAGAAATTTAATCATAGGTTGTGTAGTGGTTCGTCTTACCACCGGTTCACAATTCCACCTCAAGAGATAATTTAAAAATACATTAAGTGGTCTCTCTTTTTCTGCAAATTATCCACATGCAGAACATATTCTCTTTCCAATATCTGAAGGTTCCTGAGCTCTTTCTGAACTACCTAAAGGCAAGTATTTCTCTCAGCAAGTGGGTTTGAGGACTTTCGTGTCAGATTTCTGTTCCTGGTTACCTGGTCACTCTGTGTCAATTTTCCTTTCTGATGGTGAAGTTAACAAGGTAGCTGCAGGAAATGTCACACAGAAATGCCATAAGCCAAATGAAAAACAACCATTTGGAAAGGTAAATCAATGACTGAATGAAATGGGAAGCCACTAATCATTTTCCCTCCCTTCTCCTATGCGAATGATAAGTATGAATAGAAGCTTCGTCATCCAATGCTTGCATGATGCCTTCTTTGAATTGGGTTGGATGGTATCCATATTACAAAAAATACCAGAAGAACTGGAAATAATTGGTACTTCTTATAACATATGCAGATCCTGTGTGGAACACAATGTCTCAGAGCAGTCTTTGATGTTTTTCAGTTATATAACCCCCAGGGAAGGAGGATGTTATTGTTTGCAGAGCACGTTCTCTCTATTTTCTGTATTTAAAAAAAAATTTAAAACAAAATTAAATTTTAAAAGCCTTGAGATCTTCAGTGAAAGAGCACCTAGAAATCAAAAACTTTTGTGATGGCTCCTTCTCATTCACTTCCCGATCAGAAAATAGAGCTGAATAAATCTGAATCCAGCTGTTGAGTTGTTCCTAGAAGATTAAACAGTTACAGTCACTGAAGTCAATGAAAGCTCATGCCTGATGGAGAGGTGGGAATTCTTGCCATTTCACATGCATAGAGATTAGAGATACCAAAAAGTAAAATGGGATGTCCTGGTGCTGAATGAGAAGTTTTTTTCTTGGGGAAAAAAAAAAAAAAAGCAGGAGAGGCTTCTGATTATGAGATACTTTACCTCCAGACCACAGTTTGATGGCCAGGGGAGAAATGGCACTAATTACTAAAAGTGAAAAAAGTACAGAGGGCTTTGGGTACATTCTCAGTTTGTCAGACAGAGCCCAAAGCGGAAGTGACTGTTTTGTAATTTTTTCTCTGCTCCCTCATAAGGAGGGAGCACATTGATAACTTGTGACTCTGGTTAACCAGCATAAAAGTACTACAGTAGATTAAATGTATTTGCAAAAGTGAAACCAGCAGCTAATCATCTTGTTCATACACGTTGATTTTTCCCCCTGACTAATTTCTCTTGTAGTGGGAGTAATTAACTTTATTAGTAACACTGACTACTCTGGTACCTTCAGGCAAGCACTGGTGGAGCTGCTTATTAGCAATCACATAGTTTCACTTACACTGAGCCTAAGCATTTCCTACAGGATGAAGTGCCTGTTGAATGTAAAGGGGGACTGGTTAGCCCACTATTTAAAAATAAATGTGATACATAATGTTGGAAGCAGGGGGAGGGAAGAGGTAGAAATCCTAAATTTTTTGGAATCAGCTCTGATTCATTACCTCTCTCAGTTCACCTACTGCCTTTGCAAGGGGAGGATGACTGGAGTTGCAGTCCTCATCTCCCAGTTGCGTCTCCTCAGGTGTGTTCTCAGTGACAAGTGTGCCCAGACTGGCCTCAGCCCAGGACACTCCCCATGTGTCTGGGAAATCTCCTACACAGCATTATACAAGAGACCGCAGACAAGATTTCCATCCAGAGGTGCAGGGGTGGCAGTGGATTACTCAAGAAGCAGGTAAATCTGTGACACTTGCAGTACAGATGAGCTGGCACTTTGCTGGAGGACAGGAGCCAGCATGGTACAATTCTCTGGAAACACTTGCTGGTGCCAGCTTTCCTGCTTGGAATAGACCACAAGGTGAGGTGAAGAACACTGTACCTGTTCTGCCTTGCTGTTCCCAGGAATACTTTCTCCAAAAATGACAGGCCACCTGGCAGGGAGCTGCATTGCTCAGGGGTTGTGAAATAGCTCTAGTGCTGAAAAAAAAGAAGGTCATGTACCCCCTCATTAACTGGGCATTGCAGTATGGAGTGTGCAAAGAGGCACTGGCAGCCAGTCTGAGTGTTGTTTTAGAGGTGGGGCAACTGGTAGAAAACTGTTCTCAAATAGATCCGAATGGTCTGAAGGCAAGGTCACAGCAAGAAAAACATCCAAGGGGAGGGAGAAGAAAGAGTCCTCCTGCTCTGTCAGATCAGTCATTGATGATTTTTCTACCATGACTTCAGCTGTCCATCCCCATAATGCATAGACTACATTTACAATGACTTACTAGGATTAGGGCATAGCCTTTTTTCCCCATACCAAGCATAGTCCCTTAAGATTCCCTTTGTCTTAGAAGAAAGCAAACAAAACCCATCTGGTTTACCTGTTTGAATCTATTTTGTCCATCCTGTCTCTGGTGCATGGATATTTCAGGAGACATTGCTTGGATGAGTTTCGCTCACAGACATATACACCAGTGCTAGAAATCACAACCTGTGGTTTGCTAAAGAGAGTGGTGACCACTGAAATTGGAAACCACCGAAATCTATATTGTATAGACCAGATTGGCTGGTCTTTTTATTATTGCTATTTATTGAAGGAAAATGAAGAAATGTTTGGGAAGACAAGTTGCTGCACTTGCTGGCCCAGCTTGCGGCTCCTGCTGTGTTTGAATTTTGCTGCAAACATCTGCTCCCAGGCTCTGGTGTAGTAGAGGGGCACGTGTGTGAAGAGAGTATGGCTGAAGCATCCCTGCAGTCTGCAACTGCCAACCCTGGGCTGGCAGACTGGCCTGGACGTTGTGGATGGTTGGCAGCAGCTGGAGCAGGGCTGGGATGTCACTCACAGGCTCTGGCTGGCCCCAGGCCCATGGCAGCTCTGGGGAAGGTGTTTTGCAGTGTGCTCTGTGCCAAGCACAAGTGAAACAAACCCAACACTATTAGCCAGGTCAAAAGAAGGAGAAAGGAAGTGGTGGAATCGCTGTGTGGGTGGCATTTATATCATGTAAATAATTGGGAAATTATGAATTTACATTACTGAGTTCTTTTATTCTCTGACCTGTTATTTTACAGGTGAAACTCACATACAAGCATACAAACAATACTACTTGTCAAATAAATTTCATTTACATGCTGAACAGCTGGCACTGGCTCTTTCTGTAGCACACTTCATTCGCTGACACACTGAATGCCCAAGAGACTTCAAAAATACCTGTGGTCTATCAAGCTTAAGAAAAAAAGGACTTCATTTTAGAAAAAAATTACTGACGTTTTCCAAACAGATGCCTTTCTAATTTGTCCTGTATCACGTCCAAAAAACTCAGTATACATTTCTGTCCTGGTTTCAGCCAGGACAGGGTTATTTTTTGCAGCAACCAGGAGGGGCACAGCCATGCCAGCTGTAGAGATGAAGGAGGTGGTATTCTTTCAAGTGTTGCCCGGGAGAGTTGGGGGCAGGTGGGTTTTGATGGCACAGGGTTCCACGTGGTGACCACTCACATATGTACTGTTCATCTTGTACACTCTGTCATTAGTATTGTTGTTGTTACTGCTCAATTTTCTTACTTCATCACAGTTTCTAGTAAATTGTTCTTATCTCTACCTGTGATCTTTACCTCTTTGTGCCTCCAATTCTCCTCTCCATCCCAACACAGAGGGAGAGGAATAAGTGAGCAACGTCTGGGCTGGAGTGCTTCAGTAGGAACACTAAATTGGGGAATAGCATTCCTAAACCATGACAGTTTCTGAGAGAAAGAGATTAAAGAGCTGCTTGTACTAACAAAATATACCCAGAGAGATGCTAGTGCCTTTGCACATAAGAAATGCTACACAGAACCCAAAGAACATGTCACCCATGTCACCAGAGCCTGGGACTCTGTGTACAGCACCCTACTGTCATCAGAAGCCAATATGATATCATACCTGTGAGAGTATTAAGGTCCAGGTTTAAAATGAGATGCAGTTTTGCACCTACACCTCCATGTGGAAACTTGGTTCAAAATCTCACTCCCCTGATGTACTTCATCCAAAATCTGTCTGTTCTGATTTTTATATCGAATTGTTTGACACCTCCCTCTGCATTTTAATCTTAAAAGCTGCTCCTTCACCTGTATTTACCTCCAGCTATAATAACAGAGCAATCACACCCTCTGTCAGTCCTCAGTGTACAGGAGCTAAGGTTTGGCTCAGGTACAAGTGTGAACGCAACCCATCATTCAGTGGTTAATAAAGATCCAGTCCACCTACATTCACTTATTGCATTTACAGCAGATAGGGTGAATAGGTATTTTCAGCCTATAAAAATTTAATTATGAAACTAAAAGTACAAGCTATATAATCAGCTTTCAACATCATCTGACATTCCGGTTCTGCTTACATTAGTATTCAGCTTCCAGTCATTAAAGGACAGAATTGCTCTTTAGTAAACAGAGGAAAACAACCTTGCAAATTAAAATAATACCTGACCTGCCCTCAAGTATGTTTAAAGTGGGGCAGATGTAATGGGATATTCTCACCACTGCCTCACTGAAACATATTTGATCTTGGCATTTAGGACAAACCTTTCTTACAGTGTTTAAATATACACTCCAGTCAGAGAAAGAACATTTGTTTTGAATTCAGAAACTAATCTCAGGCCCAACCAAAGTCCATAGCACAGCCATACCACCCAGGAGACAATTGTGGGTAGCTAAATCTCATTCACCATACCAAGGAGTAAATCCCACTAACATCAGTGATAACAACATTTCAACACAGACAACAAACCCCAGGGCTGCTCTGGCAGGTGTTTCTCTTTGACTCTGGCAGTTGCCCTTTCTGTTATGCAACAGAAATCTGGCAAGAAGACCCCATAGCTGTTGGACCCAACAGCCAAAGCAGCTGCCAAGACAGGCTTTGCTGTTCGTGCTGCTAATAGCTTCTTTCCCTCCACCCTGCTCCCCTCAAAGCTTCCCCAGACAGCAGTCTTCTGGGATATCTCATACTATGAGGGTGGCAGGTGCCAGTTGAGGCCAAAATACCCTCTCCATCATATGTTCAGAAGCCAAAATGCTGAAATGAAAGTGTTTTACTTCCAGAAATAAGGGAAATAAACCACTTCACTGCCTATAGTCATTTTCCTGAAACACTTGCAACATGAGTCAATAAGTTTAAAAATCAAAAATTCTAGGAATGGGCAGCTTTCAACTTTTGAACTCAGACATTATGCCAACTCATTGCCTCTCATCCTGCCCTATTTGACAGAAGGGCAGGATGAAAGTGTTGTGGCATAATACAGCATTCAGTTGACTTTCCTGGTTCCACCCATTGATGTTTTCCAGTTTCAGTCTTTAAGTCTCCCCAATTTCCTGGAGAAGATGCATTAAAAAATATCTCCCTTCCTCTTGCTGGCTATACACACACAGAAAAAAATCTAGTGTAAGTGGGAAGGAATCATGAAAAGAATAGGGAATTTATTGCATGCAATGTTGCAAAAATAACCCCTTGTTATTTGATAGTGTTGTCCACTTGAAAGCTGATTAAAACCTAATTTTTGAAAATACTGCAAAAATTAATTGAAGCTTTTAGTTCCCTAGCTTTCACATTTATTTATTTTTTAATGGTTGACAGAACCAGAGATTGCATAAATCCTCCCTTAAATAAAGATTTCTGCTTTCCTATGAGGCTGGTTAAGAGATGCAATACTTAAATGGAAGCATTTCTCTGATTTGTGGGGGGGGAAAAAAGTTAATTTTGACCAAAACAGTATCAACTTACTCCCATAAAGCACCTCTTCCATTTCAGATAGGACACTTATCTTTCATCGTCGAATACTTACCAAAACAAGGTATGTCAGAACAATTTCTGTAACATACATTACAAAAAAGAAAGTATTCAGTCATTCATATCAAAGAGTTCCCTCAGTGCAGTGCATATTCTAATGCCTCTGGTATGTGAGCCCTAGACCTGCCCTGCCCTACCTTAGACACCTCATGGAGGTACCCAGCAGACACAGAGCTCTGCTTAAGTCTTGCCCAACTATACACCTCCCTCTAGCAACGTGAGTTGCTGCAATGGAGAGGTGATGCCAGAGGGTCACCCAGCTCACAGGAGCAGGCTTTGAAATTTGTCCAGGCCTCCCCAAGACCTCCCAAACATGACACACACTATATTCAGACTGGAGCTCTCAGGAGAAATCCTGAGACATGGGACGAGCAAACAGATTCCTGCTGAGCAGGGCTTTGTTGTCTGTTATTAAGCAACTGTAAAATTAGCCAGACAAGCTCAGAAAAAGTTTATTGAGTAGTTGTGCTATAGAGAATCAGGGTGGGTGTATGCCCATGCCTCTGGTACCTCAGTTCAGAGTCTGAATTTAGAGTTGGAAGTAAGTAATGCTGGTGCATGCTATGTAAAATAAATTCATCTGCACTGATGTGTAGCTCCTGCTCTTCTTTTTTTCTGACATGGCAGTGTGCTTTGGCAAGTATTTACAACACTAACGTCTCATTAGATCCCTACTCTGCCTATGCAAATCTAAAAACTCCTTAGGCTTCAAGTAAAACAGATCCGTTTAGGTGCATCTTAGTGTCAAAATATAGTAGTAAGGCTTGTCTACAAAGAAAAACAGCCTGAAATAATTATTCTGCAATAACTATTCCACACACAACATTCCACCATTGCTATTTTATAATAGTACCCCTAGGGACACATGGCTGAGCTAAACCACAAAAAGGCACTCTTCAGGCAGAGTAAAATTGTCCCCCCCACAGCGAGTGTGGACTTGCTAACTCTGGCGAGCTCTTGGTTCACTCCCTAGTACACTTCCCATTTGAATCCACAGCTGACTGATTTTTTTATTGTCTTCTGGATTTTTAATCTGAAAAAGTTGATATCTAATAGAACCCTAGAAATTAGAATAAGACTTTCAGTAGCTGGCCATTCCAGTTAAGTTCCCGCTAGTTATTCTCTGCCATACAAAAATTTAAATATTTTGCCCAGGAGAACTTTTGTGCTTGCAAAACAGAAAGTTCTGACCCTGCCCTTCAGAGTATAATCTACAGCACAATAGAAATCATTATTAAGAAATTTGCTTGATAATCATTCATAATTTGCCTCTACTTGGTTTTGTCCCATTCCTTGCAGTCTGTTCCCCTTAGGGAAGGATGCCTTTGCTATTTTTGCAGCCTGTTGTTGACAATGAGGGCTTTGTGGCTACACCTTTGAAAAAAAAAAAGAAGCAAATGGTCATAGTGTTGCCAAGGAGTTCTATCACCAACAAAATTTCATGAGAGATGGTTTGGATGTCTGAAAGAAGCAGCCACTGGAACCACTTGGAGAGCAACAAACCCTTACAACCCTCCAGCTGGAACCCTAAATCAGATGTGTTCATTAATGTAAGACAAGTGAAGTCAGGTTACCCAAACTGCCCTGTTGCTAAACAAAGGGCACGTAAATAGCCTGTTGTTCCCTTGCCAGTACCATATAGTACCTCCTCCCCCACCTCTCCTTACGTAACCTTGTTAAATAAAGACTGAAGAACGCTGAACATCACAAGTAAAAACAGGCCATGGATTTAAAAGAGGGGTGTGTGAATTGCTTCTGACAAACAGGTCTTCCTTTGCTGGAAGGGGACTTAGGGATTTCATTAAGAGAAAAAACCCAACACTTTTCATTCTGATTGTTTCAGAACTACATTACTGTAACAAGGCATTTTCATCTGTAGGTGGAAAAATCCCAATAGAGAGAGTAAATTAAAAAGTCTGGCAACAATCAAACAAGACATCCTGCAGTGTTTTTCAATACTAGATTTATTCTCTTTGGTTCTGAGAACATTGCATAACCCTTGTAATACTATAGCTTATTGCACTGCCTCGTCATACTGCGTGAACTTGTGCTGTGACACGTCCACCTGCAGATGCATCAGACACGCTGGCAACACCTATGACACAATAAACCCAAACTATGTTAATTCAAGCTTGATGGGACACGTGGCATTCCCGCCTGCAGGACTGGAACCCTTCTGCTGTACATACACAGTGGACAGGCAGCCTTGGACTGCACTGTATTACACACTGTGAACCTGGGTGCCAGTGAAAAGATGAATTCAGAGAGAAGTGTCTCTTGTTTGATACCCAAATCGAAGGAGGAGTGAAAGGTCTTTGTTCCAGCTCCTAAATTACATTATTTTTGGCCTTTGTTTTGCACAGCAGAACCCAAACTACACAAAACCCCAACTGTGCCCTCAAAAACATTCATTTTCCCACTATTAGTCACCTGTTTCTAAAGGAGGCTTTTACATCTGCAGGACATTAGAATATTGTGAAGCATTTGTGAGCAATGCATTGACATGAAGAAAAGCTGAGAACAGTTACCTGGGGGCTGAGAAAGGATTTCATGGTCATAATCAGCTCTAAAGTGCCAGCCTGAGTGAAGCTGCAAAATGACAAATAAAAGGGCCAAAAGAGGTCTCCCTGCCTTTTCAGTCATCCTGTTTTTCCTGTTCTTGCCAGGTCTGTCACTTTCTCGAGGACAACCCTTTTTGTTTAGTCATTTTTTTCTGCCCTTCATTCCAATTTGGTGGATAGGATCTAATACATTTTAATAGGGTTCAAAGTGCAGCCACATTAATTCTGTAAATGACCCTAATAGCTTTCAAATGTTCCTATCAATGCTTTTACATCTTTAGTAATAAGAATGTGGACGTATTTGTAGTCTGTAAAATAACAGAGAAAATTGGCTTCAGACATAACTTTTACTGCCAATAAAACTGTATATAACCACTTGCCTATTTTTTAACGCAGATGAATTAACAATATGAATTCTAAAAATAGTCTGAAAAAAGCTTTGTTTTGTCCTCTTGCCACCTTTGTCTCAAAATAAGGTGAGGCTGAGAAATATGATATCTTCTTGTCTACCCAATCTCACTTTTCTGCTGTGCCTCCCTGACAGGGAAGAATCACATTCTTCCATTCTTTTCACCACTGCTTCACCATTTGCTTCTGCAAATCAGTTCCAAGCCTAATATGATTATAAAATCAGGAGGGCAACAGCTTTGGATTTACTCTCCTTTCTAATTTTAGGAGGCAATAGAATTATTTAGTAAGCAGATTCAAATTTTTCATCATGACATTGCAACCTGATGGATTTTGTTTCTCTTCTGCTCTCAGAATTACTAAAACTGGACACTGATGGTAATGATTCAGAAGTGCTCATTCAATGCTCCCTCATTGCATATATTTTAAAATATAGGATGGGGGAGAAAAAGCCTAAACTGAATACTTGATATGTTTGAATCAGGGTTGGTGTTATTGTGAATGGTCAAATAAATCACTTGGAATTGTTTCTCTTGTCTGATAGGACAAGAAGACAAATGCTTCCAGCATGACCTTTGTTGTGTACAAACAGAGCAATTTGATTTTAAGATTATCCTTAGTAGTAACTTTTGGCAGATATCAGTCCCTGCAGTCAATTGTCTCAGTGTACGTATCATACTCTTTTACAAACTGGTATCTATCTCTACAGAACTTTCATGGGCATTTTTACTGGAGCCTAAGAGGTCATATCTACCTACAATATGTTGGTAGAAACGAAAATGCAAATAATCAAAAGCTCCACCTCTACAAAGTGAAATGGTGTGACTTCCAAAGGGACAAAAGATCCTTGCACTGATTTAATAAATTCTACTAAATGGGTACTCTACATGTCTGTGTAAATTCCAGCCCCAGAATGTAAGTGCTTCCCACTGATTCAATACAGTAGAAGATCAACATTGCTGAATTGAATCCATGCAAACATCTAAATAAATATATAGGAAATGATTTTGTGATTCTTTTAATTCAGCTCTTATTTAGAAATGTGGAAATTTCATGCTTCTCTTTGAAAATGGGATAGCATTAGGGAGAGGTCCAAATGACTACTTTTGAGTCTCAATCCAAATCTGATTTTCCTAAGCAAGTTTATTTTGGCTCCAACACATTGATTAAGGTTCTTCCAGATGAAGAAAAAAAAAGTTGTTTCACAATGCACTCACTAAAACAGGAATCCAAGGCAATATTTTCTCATTTATCTGGTCATGGAAAATATTGACACTGGCTACCTCTAGCCAAGAAACATGCAAGCCTTTATAAAAGCTTGTTATTATTAGTGACACTCTCTTTTGAGAAGCTGAGATCCCCTGGTTGGAGAAGAGGAGTCCAGGACTCTTTTGAAAACAGGACATATCCACTGACTGGATTCTAATGAAACCTCCTTGGCGTATGAATTTCCTCATATGGTTTTCTCATTTGCCAGCACAGCAAATCCACAGAAATTACTTTTCACTGAGATTAAACAAAATCCAAATGACAGTTCTATCCCATTTTATGTAAATAATATGTAAACATCGAAGTAAAACCACTCATGGGATGTGTGCCACTTTGCTGCTTCTTCCCAAATGAGCCTTTGGACAACATGGTTATTGAAGCATGAAGACAAGCAACATCTGCTTCCAAAGGATGAAGCCAGATCATCTGCATGATCCTGCATTATAAAAGTCAAGGCATAATATCCGAGAACAGAAAACCAAATCTGTCTGTTTAAGGATTGGAGAGTTTGGATATACTTTGGCTAGTTGTCTATTTCCCATTGTTAATTATTTTCTTAAGTGAGAGCTATAATGTCCTTTCTTTCTCATCTTTCTTAGAAAATGACTTTTTTCTCATTTGAACAAGTGAATTCACGGTTGTTCCTCTAGCAGTACACCTGGAAATGGCCCTCTCTCTGTGGGAATGGGAGGGCTGCAGAGGCAAAGAAAGCACCAGAAAGAGGCTAAAGGGAGGATTTACAACCAGAGTTTCCACTTTGTTTCCTCTAACCAAGGCAAGTAAACCTGTTAACCTCTTCCATTGCTGGAGCTAAAAATCTCCCCCAACCCTAACATATCTGACCTGACAGTAGATCTGCTTTGCTGTTTCCCTTTCATTCTTGTTTATTCAAGAAGAAAAACATCCCAAATTAGGGCAGGCCATCTTCAATTCCAGGCAAATCAGGTTGAGAGTGCAATCACAGCAAATCATAAATATCTACTCTGGAAAAAGGGTGGTGGAAGATATAGTCTACCTTGCCATACAGAAAGCAATTTTAAAGAGAGGTTTTACCTGAGAACTTCATTGTAAGATCCTCTGTTCTTTCATGTGAAGTCTCAATGTTGCATCTCTTTTCCCCTAGGATTGACTGTACATGTTAAATGTAAACTTTATCTTAAAATTCCTTGTACAGGCATACAGACCTGGGAATCTTACTGTTCTCCAAAGTCCGATTTGTTTAAAACTAATTGTAAGACAATAGTATTTCTCTCTTGACATTTGTTTTCCTGTTAAAGATAATGTTGGAACCCGTGACACAACCACATCCAGCTGCACCAGACACATCAAAATCAGTGACAGGATGAAACCAAATTACTAGGCCTTTTTGTGGCTGGGGCACCATGTGATGCATCACAATGCAAGATGACAATTGAAACATTTTAAACTGTAGTTCAAACCACAGCAAAGAAAACCTCAGGACTCAAGATCAGAGAGAGAGAGAAAGAGAGAGGTGTTTGCAAACTGTGAAAGAGGAAGGGATTTAGCTCTTTGCTTCTTCACAGGTTCACCATCTCTGACTTGCTGCCAATTGCCCAAAGGGCCTTGACATCTGAAGGACATTATACAAATCTACAGCACTCAGGAATAGCGGAGGGAGAAGGGAAGCATTTGGGTCATATGTGCAAAAGATCTAAGCATTCCTATCTCCCTCTTTGCTGCATCCATGGGCAGGAATAATCAAGCACTGGATGGGCCATAAGGCTGGCAGGACCAGGAGAGGATGAAACAATTACCACAGATGTGTGAGGGAGAGAAGCTGGCCAAGGTTTTATCACAACAGTCACCCATAAAGCAACTAAAAGAGTAAATTTTCAGAGTAGGCTGTCTCTTTTAAAGCAGACATATGTAGAATATCAGAATTGGAAACTGTTCTGTGCTTTGGGGTAGTAAGCTCAGTACAACCGTAGACAAAATAGTCAAATAGGAAATGGTTTGCTAGGATATGCTTTTCTGATTATCCAGTGTGATGAGGCAATCCCTTTCTCAGGTTGTAACTTGCTGTTTTTAAAAAAATAATTAAATTGTTTTGTTTTCGATGTTCATGTCTAAAATTTTAATTCTTTATTAAAAATTGACACAGTCAGCAAGATGCTGCTGTGCTTTCTGCATCTCTTTGGTCCGTGAAAGTAGTCATGGTCAATTTATATTTACAAAGTTGGGTGTTTTTAGGCCTCAATGCTGCAAAAAACTTACTGCTCTGAAAGTCAAACCCATGTTATTTCAAGTTGGAGACTTATTGCCACCAGAAAAGACTCCATGGGAACATTCTGCACAGATTTTGTGGCAAATTCAAATTTTTTGTCCTTGTTTTCAAAACACACAATTGCTTTGCTGAGTATTACCCTTGACTTAATCTTCTTCTATGAAATGCTTTTTTTCCCATGTCAGTTCAGTGGTATCATCTTGACATATAAGGTCATCACCAAATATCCCTCAGGTTTCCCCCTTCACATCACGTATATTCTCTTGTAATTTTTTACCTGTCTATACCAAGAAAATGCCTAGAAATATACCCTATCTTTGAGATCTACCAAGTATTCAATATTTATTTTCCCATTCTGCCTTCAGTTACAATTACTTGGATATTTTGTATTTTAGGCATAGCCTAAATTTCATTTCTGTCAGTTTATTGTATAACTGTGATGAGTTTGGTACCTGGATTTTAAAGTTAGGCCTAGATTGGGTGGAGTTACTCCAAAGCTGTAGAAGTCAGGATATCTCATACCAATCATTTGCAGTTATGTGGCCCAAATGAAGATGATGGGAAGAAAAGATAAAATCCAGCAGGAATCACTCGATAGTGAAGAATGTCTGCAAAGTATAGAGGTGGAAAAATAGAGTTTTCTGGTAGTTGCATTTCAGCCATAATTTTAAAATTAGTTTTAATTTTGCAACCACCTGTTTTAACTATTCAGATCTCTATGAACTATTATACAATTGCTCTGGAAAGAAACATCCATTCAACATATTCATTTCAGAGTGTTGTTTGCACAGGACTTAGCTTCGTTCCACCTCCAAGACAATGAATAATTGGTCTCATAGGTACCAGAGTCTGGAAGCTCTGTGCATACAACATTTGCTGTGTAAAGTCATAATTTTTCCCCTTTTGCTCATCCTTAGAATGCATATCAGAAGTATTACCTCTTTGTGCAAGTTGATTGCAAGCAGTTTAAGCTGAAGAGGAGAAAGTGAGTCTTCCCACTCATTATGTGTAATTTTCTTTTGATTTGTTTTGATTCGTCTTAATGGGGATGGAACACCATGTAGGTGTGGGTGTAGATGATGGGGTGGGTAAATTTTACAGGGAATGAGCTGAGCAAGCAAGTTTGAAACTACCTCTCAAAATGACTCTTCATACAAACTCGAGGAGGCAATCAGACACTTGTTTTAGAATCATTTGACAAACACCATGCTCTGCTCAACAAAATTGTGAAAGCAAAGGGTTGTGCAGCCAAAATTAAATGGCCATGTCAGCTCCTTCTGCACAGGAATTTGTTTTGTTATTATGAAGTCTGTTGTCAGTAAAATCAGGTGTCTTCTAGCCCAGAAGACCACATACCTCATGTGTTCCTGCTCACATCTAATGCTAGTTACCCACCTCAGTGAGGCAGTCAGGGTTACTCTAGGCTGGCCCGGAGCTCTTGAGGTTGAGGGATCAGTATAGAAAGGAAGGATAAATATTGTAGAGCAAGTCTATGGGTGGAAGAGGGTTTCATCCGCTCCATCTGTTCATGGTAGCATAAGGAACTCAGCTAAAAGTCAACAAATAGCTCTAACTCTTCCATAGTCCACAGCATGATAACCTGGAAGATGAAAGGAGATCAGGAAGAGGGCTTACATGTCAGTGCCTCAGCAAAATGCCTCTGTTGAAATCACACGGTAACAAAGCTGAAGGGCCTGGAGAAATGAAAGGAGGGGGAAGAATTTCCTATAAGTAAGCAGGTGTCTGAAAGTTCCTGAGTGTTATCAACAGGTTGTCACAAGTCCCACAGTCCCACCCAAATAGCAGAAGAAACCTGTGAAAATTCTGAAGGGGGAACTCAAGAGCTTCTTTCAGTGGAAGGAAACAATCTGGCCTATAATTAAGTTTTCATCTCCTATTATTTATCCAACATCATAGCATCTCATCCAACATCTACCTTGCCGATGCTGTTTATTTAGTTAGTTCATTATATTTCTCTATAATTTATTGCAGTTGAGCTGAACACAATGGCTTAGAAAAACACCATTCCAAACACTTTCATCATCACAACTTTCTAAATGTCCCAGCCCTGCTTGTTGTCAAGCAGAGAAAGAAGCATTGCCATTTCTGTCACACTTGACTGCCATCCTTTGGCCCTAAAAATCCACCCACTCTTGCTCTGCTATTCGTTCGTCCTTCATTAGTCTTCAGACAAGATGAATGTGGAGAGCAAAGGAAGACCTAAGGAAATACATAAATGTGAAATGTAAAACAGAAAGAGATGAGTGACAGAAAGATAGTGACGTGCATCTGACACACCCTGCTTTTCTAGATTGTAGTTTCACATTATTCTTTGTAAGCTATATGGTGTTTCTTGACTGGGACTGTGACCGTGTTTTGTGTGATGTGGTAATAAAGCTTCGGTTACAACAGGTATGGGGCCATTAAGCAAGACTGCAAAGGGTCTCTGATCAGTTACAATCAACAAAACTTGAAAGAGTCTTGATTTACTGTGGATGAAACTGTGCCAGGACCTGCATCATGTATGTGCATCAGTTAGACATGCACAGACCTGTGACAGGCTTCTACACAGCAGTAAATACCATCCATAACAAATAAAACCAGGGAGACCTGGTAGTTCAGGTCCTGTGTGCCATGTAGATGATTGGAGACAGCCATCTTGGTATGAAAAACAACAAAATAATGAGGATCAGCAGGTCTGATTCTGATTTCAATTATATTTATGTAACCCAGGAGTGACTCCACCTAGATGTGGAGCAGTAATGGTGGATACGCAGTGGCAGGCCAAGATTCTGTCTTAGGTAAATTGGCTTCGTCCATAGCACCGCCAAGGCACTGTAGACGGTTCAGTGATCGGAGAGGTGACGGCAGCATGGCCACGTTCTAGCCAGCTTCCAGAGTATGGCAGGGAATCTGCAGCTGCGCAGGCTGTGGAAGGAGCTCCATATGTGTTCTGGAAGGAAGGAGCGAGAGCTTAAACCACCGTGTCTTCCTGGCTCTTGTCAGTGCTAGATGAAAGCTGGTTTCAGTACATCTCGTGTGCTGCAATCCCAGCTCTGAGCACAGCGTGGACATAGTGCTGGAGGCTGGCAGACATAACCTGCACTTACTGTAAAAGAAATTCACTTTTTCAAGGTACACTCCAGGTAATTCTCAAGAAGTTTGAGGTATTGCAGATGAGAAATCTTTCCACAGACACAAAAGGACTTTTTTTTTTCTTCTTTTCTCCCTTTTCTCTGGCAATCAGATGAACCGAGGGATGGTTTTGATTCAGAATCTGGAGCAGATATGGGGAGGATTGATTCATGGTCCTTTTCTTTTTTTTTCACTTTTAATGGGCTGACAGACTCTGCTTCAGGCCCGTGTTCCAAAGGCCTGATCCAAAACCCACTGAAGTCAATTCTTGTAGTAGAGTGCAGTGTGCTGTGAATTTGGCTGTAAAATAGTACTCAACTACCATTCTGTAAAAAAACATGGAATATCAATTTTTCTTTTAATTACCACAACTATTAAACAATCTCTAAAAAAACCACCATGCCTTCTTTCTGCCAAAACTTCCTGTCCTCTGTTCTGTACCTTACTTTTCAGCAGTTTGGCACTCCCCACTCACAGATAACCTGGCAACTGTCCTTGCCCTGTGGCAGGAATACTTGCCTGGTCCCATGCTGTGCTCTTTGTCTCCTTTTTTCCTTTAGCACTGTTCCCAGACAAGCTCACGTGAGCCACTGAAATGAAAATGATGCACTGCGTAACAGAAAAGAAAAATGCAAGCAACCAAGATGTTCCTGTGGCAGGAACATTTTCTCTCATCTCCTCCTGTTGCAAAAATCTTTGGCATTTATATGCACACATACACACACCCTGCCCATGCTTTACTGTCCTCTTTGCTGTAATGACTGCATAATATTGAAAACTCCTGAGGGCAGGGTCCTGCTGCATGGCTTGCTCTCAAAAGCGTCATGCACGCCTGGACTGTTGTTTTAATGATTAAGGTAAGGCTACCAGTCAACATACCACGCTGAATAGGCATCTGGTCTGTAGTCAGAGCTTCAAAAAGTCCTTTTGAAAATCCCACTTCATTAGAGCAGTGTAGGTGTTTGTGCCATTTAAGCTTGCAGCCCTAGAACTGTGCAAATTACAAGCTCTATCAGTTGAGCCTCTGAACTGAAAAAATTTGGGGTAGAAATGTCGCAGTTTGAATAAAAAATGGAATTAAAATAATCTAACTGGTCTTGCTGGAATGAAAACTCATAAAATGTTATTTCATTCAACAGGAAACATTGCATTTGACTGAAAATTATACTTTTCACTTCAGGAAATTTTGAAAGATTCAACTGAACTGAAGAGGCAGATCACAGAATCCTGGAATGGCTGAGGTTGGAAAGAACCTCTGGAGATCATCTGGCTCACCCCACCCCTGCTCAAGCAGGGCCATCGAGAGCCAGTTGCCCAAGACCATGTCCAGGCAGCTTTTGAGTATCTACAAGGATGGAAACTCAGCAACCTCTTTGGGAAACCTCTGCAGTGCTCAGTCACCCTCACATTAAACATTATTTCCTTATGTTCAGATTCATAAACATCTTACAGATGGATATTTTGGTATCCTTCTCCCTTAAAACACCAGGGCAAAAACTGAGAGGCAGGTTTTAATGTCCATCTCTCTCTGAGCAGTGATTAATCAAGCAGTCTATGAGGATATCCTGAGATAAGATACTTGGTCTTCACTAGAGCAACACTGAAGGCCATTCTCCATTTCCCAGCAGGCTGGCTTCATTGTCATGGCTCTGAAGCCATCTCACTCCCTTGCTGCATGACTGTGTAAGTACTCTAACATAAACAGAACAGCTCCTACAGGAGAGACACACCTCTACGTATTGATAATCTCCTGGCTAACAGTGACTTGGGAGGTGGAGTGTGTTAGTGCAGGCCTGAAGTCTCCACTGGTTAAAAGGAAGAGATTTGCATGTGAGAACTTTAACCCAGGAGGTGTTTTGTCGGTATTTTGTGGAAGAGGCTGCTCTGTCTCCTCCTTTAGAAGCTATCCCATTTCTTATAAAGCATCCAGATAATCATGGAGGAAGAGTGTGAAGAATGACTCCTGGCACACTAGTTAAAACATTCTCCTGGAAGGTGTGACATGCAGGACACTCAACCCTGCTCCAATTAATGTTTAATTATTTACACAAAGAGGACAAGGTAAACAAGAATAAAAGCCTGGCCCTCAGCTCCTGTCTCCTGGATTAACTGAGAGGTCGCAGGTGAAGAGAAGGAGAGGTTGGAAGATCAGCTCCCTCAGTCCACACCACCATCTCCCACAGGTTATATTTCTTCCTGTAAGTTGGCTAACCAGGGAACTCTTCCCCCACCAGCTCTGTGACCCCAGTCCTCTACTCCTGACACTATTCATGGGAATCAGCCTCAACCCACAAATAGTTTCACGCTGACAAAAAGTTGCCCAACATACTGAGTCTTCACCAGAAAAATTCACCAGCTCTGCAGGACCATTCACAGCTGAGCAGCCGCCCACGCACCTCCATCTCTCGGAGTTCCCTTCAGACTGCTGGAGCAGGCCAGGTAGCTTTATCTCCATGCTCCTTTAAGGTGCTGCTGTCAGATCGCCAGGCATTTTAAGGTGCTTTGACTGCAGTGTCTAATTTACTTGCTAAGTGTTTGCACAATGCCAAGCACAATGGGGTCCTGACTCTGGCAGGGGTGCCCAGACACTGCTATCATTAACTATAATTACGGCTGATTACCCAAATCACAGTTCACGTCATGGGGCAGGCTCTTCCCGGTGCTCAGAGGCCGCAGGGCTCCACCTGAGTGCCCAGGCAGGCAACCACACCCTGGGCCACCAGCCCTGCTCCCCACGGCAGGGGCAGCCGGAGGCTGGTGGGCAGCTGACAAGGTGGCCCCGGCTTCTGAGGGAGGAAGAAGAGGCTTGTGCCTTATCCTCTGCCTGGGGCCTTTGCATGTTAAATGGTGGTTCTGCCAAAATATTCTGGCAGTTTTTCCCTCAGGGCTTGTTGGTAGCCAGCAGAAGTCAAGTTGTTTGCCAGGGCCTGTGCAATTAGTTGCCCTGTGGCAATCAAGAGGCTGCTGCCAATGTCTGCCGGTGTTGTCATGTCTTCCCCAGTCAGAGGGCATCAGGGATTCAGGGGCTGTATATGCATCACCTCTCAGGACAGGCTTATTAAAACAAAGAGAGAACTGCAAAATATTGGCTGCTTCTCTCTACTAGGCCTTAATTTTGGCATATGCAAATTAGTAAGCACTGCATATTGGAGAAAGTATAGAGACGAAAATGATAGCTGCTAATTTTCACATACTTAATTAAATTGACTCTGATAATTACCACTCTGTATGTTTTAACTCTGTAAGAGCAACACATAGCCTGTGCACATATGGCAGCAAATATTTCAGAGACGGAGTCAGAAGGTGTACACCAAGCTGTTCTACATATAATTATCTGGACTTTGAAATATGGTATTTTTCGAGGCACTCCATGCACATCACTGGTATCTGCTTGTCCAATGTCATTCTCCTGCTATTTCTGGTCTTGTCTTTTCCACTACATTAATGAGAAACAAAATTAAATAGAAAACATTGTCTGAAGTGAAGTCTAGGCTAACAGATGTAACTCTCAAAGTCACAGCTGTTTTAGGCTGGGATGATTCTCTAAGCATCACTCAAATTACTTTACAGAGAAAGTCAAGCTTTACCTTGCAGGTGGAGAAACAGTGGCAGATGGCAGATCTAGGAGCAGGACTTGGGCTCTGCAAGGTTTAGCACAGCAGACAAGCTTGAGAGAATCACATAAGACTTCATCTTTTTTTGGTTGATGAAGGTTCTTCCCTCAAATTCCACTGCATCATTGCTGTTACTCTCATCTGTCAAGTGTAGGTATTTCAAAAGCCCTCAGTAATATTTTCCATTATGTTGTCTAAGACTTTGCTTTGTCTTTTTTCAAAGTTCATTTTTTGAAGTTTATATAAAATGGTGCTGTGTAATACTGTGGGCAGCAAACTGTGAAAACTGCAGCAAACCAAAGCTGCAAGTCTGTGATTTAAATTCTGGAAGTGGGATGATGTATTTTGCCCTTGGACAAGGCCTGATTAACTATGGTTGCTGTGGCACTGGGATGTACCCAGCACTTCTTCCAACTGCAACTAGAATGTTTTTAAAATAAAGATTGCAGAAAAGCACAATAGCACTGAAGATTTGAAATTTTAGAGTTCAGCAACATTTTGACCTCCTTCCATGAGATTTTTCTATCTTCTTTTTCTAATCTAAAATATGTTCCTGATACTGTGGATTTAGAATAACTCACTTCCAAACTTATGTCATGAGGCTCTTTTACACTTGCCTCACAGACTCTCAGCTCTCCACAAAACCAGGTCATTGGACTCTTTCTGTTTCATGTATCCGTCTAAGCAACTCTTTAAGTCCTACCAAGGTTGTTCACAAATACTTGCAAGATTTCATATACTTACTTTGTACACAGATAGCACTAAACAGGCAATTTCCCTTTAAATGGTTTGGGATAATTTTTTAACCAGAAAAATATTTCTTTTAAATTTCTTCAAGCAGAAGAATTTGCCTGCTGAATAATTAGGCCTTTCAAAGTTAACAAGAGCCTTCCATTTTAATGTTTATAATGAGGCATTAGTTTTTCACTTAGAAATTGCTCTCAATGTAGAATTTTGCACGAAAGAACAAAGTTTAAAGTAGAAAAATTTGAAGTAATCTTTTAAACTTAATTTTAATGAAATGTCGATCATGATTGATGAAATGTTTTGCCTTGATGCATATTTTCCTGATTAGTCTCCTGAGTTTCCGTCCAAGAGGACATCTTTTTTGTCATGTGTTAGGCAAGGAAAAAATGTTGAAATTTCAAAAACTCTCTGTGGACAAGAAAGCTATTTCTCATTTTCCCCAGCTGCTAAATAGTTTGTTAGGCTAGGAGGGGGCAGTGATGTACATAGGTGGCATTCCTGTGGTGGACTCGAGCGAGCAGCTGACTTCTGCAAGCTTTGCTATGTGGGCCCAGACCTGAAACCTCCACTGGGTTCAGCCCCTCCATGCGATGGGTTGGGGTTACCCACAGGGAGCAGAGGCTGTGCAGAAGTGGGCCCTGTGGTCTCTGGGTGGTACCCAGGGATGTGGCTTATGGCTTATGAATCACTCAAACCTTTCCTCCAGTTCTTTAGGCAAAAAAGGCAAAGTTCTCCTGAACATGACAAAATGTTGACAGATGAAATGTAGATTTTGTTATAGAATTTATTGATCTCTCAGTTATCACCACTCAATGGAGACCAGAATATGAAATGCAGAGCACCAAAAAACACCCTGAAGGTCTGTCTTCTATGATACAGAGGAAGGTTCATCTATGTCCTTCTGAGTTTCATTAACAGAGTGCACATCTTCTATCTTAAAAGTGAAGCAGCAGACAGGATGTGCTGTCAGCCTCAGAATTTAGCCTTAAGGTCAGTTATTGTTAGGTAACTCTTCTTCATAGCAGAAGACATCATATCCCAACTTTTCTCTAAATGAGAAGAAAAGGATTGTCTTCCCTAAAGTACTAATGGTCTTGGTAAATGCATTGGGTAATACTTTCAATATGCTTATATCCTTTCTAATTGCAAAAAAATATAATAAATTAAAATGAAAATTTAAAAATTGCACCATGCTGTCAAGAGCCATAAAATGACCTAACTTGATGTTGTAGCTCTGCTCTCTGTTTTGATTTTCAAAGTCATGTTTTCTCAGTAAAGCCTTCAAACACCAAAACCATCCAGCATTACAGATGTTTACAATTACAGGCAACTGAATGAGAAATGCAGACTTTATTTATCAATCAGGGTTTTTGCAGACCCCACATCCCATCAGGTACCACAGGTATTGCTGGACACACAGCACCAGCATCACTCCCGTGCAAGGAGGGCAGGACACATCTGGGAGACCACTAGACATGCAGAGTCTCATACATACTCTGTGCCAGGGCAGGTAGCAGATAACAGGACAAGACAGCCCGGGTTTTCTCCTCACAGGCTGAGCAAAGCTAGAGTGTCCTGTACAGAGTTTGGGCCCACCTGGAACTTTTGACTGAGAGGAAGAAGATGTTTTCCCTTTTCTGCAGTAATGCCACAGCAGCCAAGCAACCCCTGCTGCCCCCTTTTAGCCTGGAAGGCTCAGACAAATGTCCCCTGCTCATGGGCACATCTATTCACAAGGAGTTCAATGCTCCTTAGAGGAATCCCCCTCAGAAATCTACAGCACACACACCCTTCATGGATCACCTGATACACAGAAGACCTGATGAACTTGCTATGCACATGTTAGCCATCTGGGTGGTACATGCACAGCTAATTCAGTGATTGCAGCTGGGTCAGATGTGTGTTTATGTTATACAGTACTCAAACCCTTATTTCTCCTGAGATTTTCCAGGAAGAGTTTTGGGAGTCCTACCGTTAAAAACTGACTCTGCCTACAAAATGGTCAAAATTTGAAGAAGATCTAGAAGAAGTCAAAGCTTGTTGGGAAAATTATGTTTTGATGTATTGTCTTCCTGCTGGATACATGCCACAAGAAAGTATGTGCAAAGATTGACAGTCTTCCTTCATGAGAAACTGAAGTTGTTTCAGCATTGCAAAGTAGGATTGCATATCAGCACTACAGCCATGCTTACCTTCCCTGTTTGGAAGACTATTTGTCCTTTTGCGAATTAAAAACTAAAAGGCTCTGATTCTACTGTCACTTACGACATGATAGATCAGCTGAGAAGAGCAGACAATTAATGTAGTATATCATGCTCAAACAAACGTGCCTGAAAAACCAACCTCACTGGGTGTCTCCCTCTCTAAGACCAAAGGACCTCACAAGGAAGACCTGAAGTAGACCAGCATTAGCTGGGAAAGTATCACTGTACACCTTTCCCCCTCCCACCTTGTTGGAAGGCAACCATCCAAAATTGACAGGTTAATTGTGCCCTAAAACTGTCAAACAAAATAAGGATGCGGTCCTGATGGAATAAGTTCAAATGAGGGTCCCAAAGATGACCAGAGGGCTTCACCTCTCCTGTGAAGACAGGCTTTGGGCCGTTCAGCCTGGAGGAAAGAAGGCTGGAAGGAGACCTTACAGCACCATCCAGTACCTGAAGGGAGCCTACAAGAAAGCTGGAGAGGGACTTTTTACAGGAGCATGAAGAGATAGGACAAGAGGGAATGCCTTCAAACTGAAAGAAGACATCTGTAGGAAGAAATATAGATATTAGAAGGAAATTCTTTACTGTGAGTGTGGTGAGGCACTGGAACAGGTTGCCCAGAGGCATGACCCATCCCTAGAAGTGTTCAAGGCCAGGTGGGATGGGCCAATATCTTTAAGGTCTCTTCCAATCAGCACCATCTCTCCATCTGTCTTACAAAGGGTCTCAAGCTGAAATGTAACTCCTTACACTGTACATAACCCTATTTGGTCAATTCAGTTTAAGCTGGCTTTTAACCTCCATTGCAAGTTTTGCTTTTCTTACCAGTGCAACCAGTATTCACCTCCTTGGAGCCATTAAAGTTTTTGTGAGGTGTATCTCCTCCCTTCCCTCTAGCCCAAGCACCACTGTTGTCAACCTCAGTAGCTTATATAGATAATGCAGAGTGGTGCCATGGAGAGGAGAGAGGAGAAATCAACCTGTGGTAAATTGTCTTCTTTTATAATACCCAAAAGTGGTGTGTGAGGACTTGGCTGCTTTAATGAAATCTGTCTTACTATGGCCTGAAAGAGGATGGATGTGAAAGCATTGCCCTTATAATTTACCCACTTTGTGAAACATCAGTTATGAAAAACTTACATTTGTAAAAGAATAGCTTCAGCTGACTCCAGTATGCAAAAGCTAAGCATTTAGTACTGATCAGGCATGTTGGCTCCCGACATTTCTAGCAGGGTAAATTCCAGAGGGCAAATGCACCCAGCCTAAGGAGCTTTCAATAGTTTCAGGTTCTATTCTTCATCCTCTGGATTGTTCCTATATCTGGAACATTTCTTCTTCTTCTAAGATACTGAAATTACATCATCATTCTGTGCCTGAACAAGATCAGTCTCCTCTTCCTCTGCCTCTTCTCTATAAACACTCAGGACTGTTAAACACAAATCTCTGGGCTATGACCAGTCAATTAGTTTAAGGAGGTAGGTACATGGTACAATTTGGGTCTAACCTCTGTGGTCACATAGCATGCGCTGTGGTACACTTGTGCCCTTTGAGCACCATTTTTAATCCCACCAAGAAAGGCAGTGTTGGCAGCACAGTTACTTGTATTACTCTGAGGCAGGGGAAGGACAGCATTAAATTGTGTTGTCTTTTCCTGGAGAGCTGCCAAAGAAGGCTGTGAAAAGGGCATGGGATCATTTTGAGACTGCATAGCTCTGGGTGAGGTTGGTGCACTTCATGTGTTGATGCACAAGCTCACAGAGAACTGACTGATGCAAATCTTCCTCTGCGCTGAACCTGTAATAACTAATCCTATTTCAGAGTGGAGGCACATTTTAACTTCTAAAAAAGAGGAAATTTAAAGCCTCGAGTGTTCAGAACATCTCATTGTATCCTACCTTTTTATGTCATTCTTTAAAAAACAAACACAATGAACAAGAAAGATGAGACTAGGATAGACTTTCAAAAGAAAATCTGCCTCATGAAAAGTAACTTTTCAATTTTATATTTTCTTTTACATTAAATTAACATTGGTTTTCTTAAATTTATTCTACACGGTTTAAATATTTTTCTTAAAAAAGAGTAAAACCAAACCAAACCAACAAACAGAAAAACAACAATCAAAAACGCACACACAGAAAACCACTGGCTTGCATGGATCTTCCAAGCAAAGACCCAGCACTAGGACTGTGATGGAAGCAAGTGCCATTGTTAGACTGCATAGTCCATGAGAGTCAGGTTCTCAAGATGCTCATAAAAATCTGGGAGTAACATTCATTATGTTCAAGTGTGTGCATACATGCAAAGCATAGTTGCATCACAGCGAGCAGTGAGTGGTAGGCACGTAATAACCTTTGAAGAAGATATAGGTATACCCCACTTCAGCAAGAAACAGTTATGACTACTTAATGAAGAGGTTGACAGTCCTCTACCTGACATGTGATCCTTTCTGCCTTGGCAAAAGTGACTTTAAAGCTGTCTTTTTTAATTGTAATGGGATTTGGAATTCATGTATGTGCAGACCTCCAATAATTACATAATGGACACATCGGTAATGGAATAAAGAGAAAGGCAATTAGTTTTGATTAAAAGATCCTAGTCTCTTTTAATGTCATTGGTAGGACATATGTCAACATACAGAAAGTATTTCTTTTTCTTTTATTCTTTTTTTTTTTTTCCAGAGAAGTAGATTTACTATGGTAGATTACATCATTTTCACATACATTCCACATATGGCTCTTCCAAAAATTATAAACACAGATGCAGAACCAAAGCTTGTTTGGCTCCTGCCTCTGAGAGTGACACCCGTTCAACCACTAGCTGCAAAAGAGCTATGCTGCAAAACTGATGTAATGTGTGTGCTGAGAGGAATTGTTTCCACTGGGAAGCAGAAATGGAGTAATTCCAGGGTTTTTGGTTCTTCATGTACTTTGTCTGCCAAGGAAAGCAGCTCAGTATACATGGTATCCTTCTGGACAAGTACTATTTGCCTAAGTAGCCACTGGATTCAAAGGTTGTTGTGTTAGAGACTTCCGTGTGTCACATTAAGAAATGTACATTACAACATTACTGTAAGCATGTGAAACAGACTCTGTTTTCCCACTGTCTTATCCAATAGGTCTTTGAGATATTCAAAATACTATAAAATCAAATAGTGACTATAGAATATCATATAGAATGGCTGAAGTTGGAAGGAATCTCTGGAGGTCGTTTGGTCCAGCTCCTTGCTCAAGCATGGATACTCAGAGCAGGTTGTCCACAACCATGTCCAGATAGCTTTTGAATATCTCCAAGGACAGTGACTCCACATCTCTGGGCAACCTGTCCCAGTGCTCAGTCACTCTCACAGCAACAAAGTGTTTTCTAATGTTCAGACAGATCTCCTGTGTTTCAGTTTGTGCCTGTCACCTCTGGTCCTGTCTCTGAGTACCATGGAAAAGAGCCTGGTTCCTTCTTCTATGCACATCCCCTTCAGGCATTTATATGCATTGATAACTGAACCTTTTCTTTTTTTTTCCAGAATGAGCAGTCACAGCACTCTCAACCTTTTGTCAATGGAGAGATGCTGCAGTCCCTACTCTTGCAGAGAGATGTCTTCAGCAGCAGCAAAAATGTGCTGTTTGTGCTTTTACAATTTCTTGTCTATCTACATGTCTATCTATGGCATGTAAAACTCCAGAAACAAACTTTCTGCTTTTACTAGATGTTCAGTTGTGCTTAACTCTCATGTAGCACAGGACACACATACACACCTTTCCCATAGAGACTTTTTTCCAGTTAATGGAATCTTCTTATCAAATATAAGATCTCCGAAGGAAAGTGCTTCATTACTCTGCTTACAGAATTTTTAAAAATCCTGCAGTGATGAAGAAGAAACGGTAACAAACTCCTGCAATCCGTTGATTTGCTGTCACTGGAACAGACTTCTGGGTTTTACCAGATGGAAGTTTTTTGGGTGGCTTTTTTCGACTTCAGATTCTGAGTAACATACTTCTGCAAGCTAACAGGAACAAATAAGCAGATACTTAAAATTATTTAGGAACCTATCTGATGTCAAGGGCAGTTAGGTGTCTAAGTGTACTTAAATATCTGGGCCAGAAGAAGAGCAAAGCCAGCTAAACCAGCTAATGGGGCTATCACAGGGAATAGGTGGTGTCTCTGAGCGGTCTAGAATTAGCGTAGACTAAACCAGACTGAAAGCAGGGCCTGGCTTTTTAATAAGTGTTTGTCTAATGACTCACATCATCAAGGCCCCCACCTCTAACTGGAGCTTTTCACACTGAAGCTGCTGGGATGCTATTACTAATAATAGTATCAGGAGCCACACCGCAGAGGGGCAGATAGGTACCTGGCAGTCGCTGCAGCGTAATAGGGTGTAGCCAGCTCCAAAGGGGCTCTGGACAAGTTCCACCTCGATGATAGAGCTTGGGCTGCTCTCCACAGCTCTTTCAGATTGCATCTAAACACTCCTCCCTGGAACAAAGTCCTCAGGCACTTCTCTGCTTCAAAGCCTGCCTGGGATAATAAGAATGAACAAACACTTTGTCGTGCATGTTGGAAGGAAGAAGGAAGACACATCTCTTGAGTATGAAGCTCCATGTAGACATAGGTTCTTCTCTAAGTCTCTCAGCTGTGTCCAGTCTTCCCACAGTTACTGCTTGGCTATGCTTTGCAGCAGCTGTCTGTGTTTATATTGAGGGATAGCTCACTGTAGACCCACAGTGCAATTCCACCTGCAAAGTAACTAGATATGCCTGTGCAAAATTGTCCTAGCCTTGCTCTGCAACTGCATGCCCTGCAGCCTGAGGATAGGTACAGCTCTGACAGCTCACAAAATGCTCTATAATGTGCTCTCAGGGTCTTGGGAGTCTCTTTAGATACATCTTCCTCCCTCTTTCCCCTCTGACCAAGTGCAAACTACAGTTGGAGGTGTGATGGTAGCTCATAAGGGATACAAAGTGAAGGGAGTTTCCCTTGACAGCTTTTATGCACTCTTGGTCAGATCCTTGTTGGGGGGGAGAAGCCAAATGCCTCCCATTGCTTTTGTATCTTCCTGCAACTATTCAGGCAGTCCTGAGAGTAAGGGAAAATAAGTCCCCCTTGTTTTCTCACTAACATTCATTTCTCATGTCAGGGAGCAGCTTAAGAAAATCAATTGCCACAAGAAGTGGCAGCTTTTAAGAGAGAAGTGAGAAGATTTGGGATACTGCCACCACAACACAAACCATTGCATTTTCTGGTTGTAGCTGGGCTGCAGTGGGCAACACAAAACCGAGAAAGAAAGGAAATAACAATGCAAGTAGGCTTTACGGAGTAGAAAACAGACAATGAAAGGGTGTGTTCTTGAAATCCTTCAAAGGGTGTTAACTCTTTCATAATGAAACTAATGACTCCCCCTTAAGCTGATTGTTTCCTCTGTGCCTCATTACGTTTAATTCAGTGGTCTAGATTCATCCCAGGAGTCCTTCCATTGAAGTCACTGGAGTGATACCACCAATAACCACAGCAAAACAATGAGCCAAACACTGTGTATATGAGGAGAATAGCTGTCCTGAAACTTTCTGTAAAACCTGGTTATGGCCCTGCCAAACTCTCCTGCAACTTTTCATTTCTGGTGTGAATGGAAAGGAAACATGTCAAAAGGAATTTAAGGAACTACACTCTAGTCTAATGTTGGGTTTGCAATATAGACAGCAAAATCCACCTAGTCAAAGAGCTCATATCACAGAATGCTTCAAATGCAGCTTGTGAAAGGTCTGGAACATGAGACACCACAGCTGGAACCATATGAGGTTGCAGGCTGCTTCCCAAACATTTTCTTTCCAACAAATGAACTGCACAAGCTGCCTTATGTGGCTGTGCACCTTCACCAGGACTGAGGACACATCCCTGCCTCTGTTCCAGTGATGGCCTGACAGCCAGATGGACACACTCACCTGCAGCCTCTATCTGTCCTCAAGGCTGAGGACAGCACAGGAACTCCGTCTCCCTCTTGCCAGGCTCTGCCTTGCCCTCTTGCCTTACACACTAAGATACATAAAGGGTGGGTGCCAGAGTGGCCATAATTTTCTCCTCAAGCCTGTGTTTTGAAGACTGTACCTTCTCTGGCTATTTCACAGGATCTCAGTTAGGCTGCAGGTGAACAGGATGCTTCCCTAAAAAACCTGCTGCTCTGCAGTGCAGGCTCCTCCAGAATCTCATCATCACTACTCCTGCCTGTTGACCAGCTCTTGGTGACTTTCTGCTCAGCATGCAGGATCTTTACATCATCCTGCTGAGGTGTCCAGGGATGCTGAAGTGCCCTGGGGTGTGGTCCTCCATCTATATTTTTTGGTTGCAAAACACGCTTGTGAGTGTCCTGCTCTCCCTCACACTTTATTTCCGCCCTCCCAGCAGCAGCTTGCCACCCCCTCTGTCATGCTGACACAACTGCTTACAAAGCCACCCCTCTCAGCCAGGTTGCTGAAATGCCTGCAGTGAGGGGTACCAGAAGGGAAAGGAGCTGGAGGAAAAGGGCTGAGTGGGGCATGTAGGAATGGAATAACTGGATTTCTACCCAGTGATCTACATGGACAAAATAGGGGCTTGGTCCTCTGTGTTTCCATGCCACAGATCTGAGCTCTGGAGAAGAAGGGTTGCAGCATCCCCCTTTCAGTGCCTTCACCTTCTGTACTGAGACTCACTTTTCATTCCTCTCTTCAAACCTGATTTACTGTGCTTGAAGCAAGGAGGAGGTCAAGTAAGGCAGGACAGCAGGAATGAAACATTGTCTGGCTGGGTGTTACAGCTGCGGCAAAGACTAAAGTCTGGAGATATGTTACTGTCCATGAGTTTTAACAGGGCATTTACATCCAGATCCAAGTCACCACTATCTGCCTTTCCTGAGAAAGAAAGTGACAAACAAGCAGGCAGAAGGCAAAGGAGGAAAAAAGGAAAGTTTTGTGCTTTGGGAGCTGCCTTCTGATTTCAGGGCTGGTTTTCAAATAAGAACACATCTCTCTGCTTGTTCTCTCAGCAGGTCATCCAAATGTTTCCAAGCACCAGATGTCTGAAGTGGCAAATCATTCAGAGATTTAAATTCATTTGATGCTGATCTGCTTCTGATAGGGTTTTTCTTGTTTTTTCTTTTTGTTTAAGACTTTTCTTCCCCTAAGCAAAAGCTCAAGTTCAGTTGAAAAACTGTCCTGTAAAAGTGGGAGTGAATGTCTGTAGGGGTGTTGGGGGGGGGGCAGGGGGGCAATAGTGAGAAAAGACCTTCTCAGCAGTTTTGTCCTTGGTTTTCAGAGGTTCTTGCTCTCTGAGGACTGAGAGTTGGCTCAAGTTTTTCCATCTGTCTGCTAACTCATGTCTTCTCCATAAGGAAGACACAGTGAGGGAAAGACTTCTCTGAGCATAGGCTTCTCTCTCATGGCTTCTGCAATCTTGAGCTCATCAGGTTTTCTTATTTCTTCACAAACTTCCTGGTAGGTCAGTGTTCCTTGGGTTGGTTGTGTGGAACACTCCCCTGAGACCTATATAGCAGCAGCATTATTTTTTCACTTGAAAACCCTAAGAGAAACTTGGCAATGATTTCTCATTATTTTGAAAGATGTGCTAAAAGGGCTAGATAAAATATATATGACATATCATGAAACACCACAAAATGTGACGTGTAATGGTGGAATGAGTAGGATTTTATTTCCCCTACTTTTAGCTACCTTTCAGTTTCTCCAGAGCCCATCTGTGCCCAGAGGTATTGTTGATGCAGTTTATTGAAAAGGAAATATCCACTGATCACAAATTTTGATAAACATATTCCACCCTCAAGAACTTTCTTGGTCTAAAATAGAGATTTATTCTTCAAGCCTGGAGGAAATATGAAGACTTTGATAAATATCCTAACTGAATTTATTTTTTATTGGAAAATATCTCCCAGGTTTGGACCGGGAGATGTGGAAAGAAAAATAGGTTTATTATTGAAAAATTAGTCTACATTATAAGAAAAGTAATCATGCCAGAATAAATATTTTTAATTCAGAACTGAATTAAACATGGAGAGATCTGATCTGGAAATATCGCAAAACAGCTTAACCCACAATTGCTGTGCCAGCCAGCTTCTTTTTGTAGGGATATCTTACCAGTCTTGTCTAGCTTAGGAAAATAAAATATGTGTAATAAATGCATTACGTAACACATAGTGATTTGTCTATTTTTAAGTGTCACATGAGCAAAGAAGATTTCAGGGTTTTTAAATGAATGTATCTAGAAATGCTTTGACATTTCTGAAGAGGTTTTGATTCATTACTGTGAACTCAAAAGTCTTCCATGGTTTGGTCACTGCCAGCTAACATATTTTTCCCTGGCCATTTCTAGTCAATGGTTGTTTAAAATCTTGTTAGCTTCTATATTGCCAAACCCCCTTTCTCTTAGTGAAAAGTACTCTTCAAAGCAACAGGCCACATATTTCTGTCTTTGCTCGACAGCAATCAGTTACAGGCAGTTTTAGGGAGTGTGCAGTAATGTGAGCCTTCATGAGAGTAGACTTGGTGTGCTACGGGGGTTTTGTTTGATTTTTCAGTCCACAGCTACAATGAGAAAAAAATGACATGGGCATTTAATGATTTTACCATCAATAATTCCAACCTCTTACGTCTTCCTTCATAGTCATTTTAGACTGTGCAAAGTGAGTTAGAAGTGGAGGTACCAATCAGACCAATAGTACTTTACTCCTACTCTGCAGGGTTGATAGTGACTATGCAAGGTTGCAGGTAATGGAGAATCATGGTCTCTCTTTTTCCATGAAAGGGACTAGATTCTACCACTCCTACTCAGGCTGAAGCCCTGATTTTACAATATAGGCACTTGAGCAGAAACACCAGTGGAAGGGGTTCACGTTTGCCACCCCCGCCTTCAGCCACATCTTTCCAGGTATCAGCAAACTGCCCCCACATTGACAAGCTCAGCTCAGTTTGAAAATACCCCCCCATTTTCCACAGTTGTTTTTCTCCTCAGTGGCTCACGGAGGAGGCAGCATTACTCTGGGGGTGAGAGCAGGCATGCTGAGGCAGGGGGGAGCACCTCCACAGCACTGGCACCGCTGCCTGCGTAGTCACGGCAGCTGAATCCTTTTCATCCCTACCCGGGCCAAAGGCAGCTTGAAGTCCTTGGGGTATCCTGGTGCACAGTCCTGCCTTCTCACACCTTGGCAATGGAATGCTGTTAAAGAATGGGCTCTGTTTCCCTTGTTCATTCTTCTCTCTCTGGGGAATCTTCTGGCACTCTTGCTCCCTTTTCTTCTCCTAACCCTGCCAGTGTGTCAGGACTGTACCTTCTCAAAGGTTGTGTCCCTTCTCTGTGATTGTCACAGGCCTAGGTTACACCAACACACAATAGAGGGGAAACTGCAGCAAGAAAGGAAGAATTTAGTATGCAGAAAACTAAACTGGATGATTCGCCAGTTTCTCAAGTTCTTATTCAGACTCTATGGGTCTGGTGTGATAATTTGCAAGTAAAGAATTAATCCTCCAAATGCTTAATCAAGTGAGGCCAGATGCCAACAGTAGAACTTGTGAACAACAACTTCATGCATGAGAAGACCTAGACACAGCAATGTTTTTTATGCCAAAAGAGTTGTTAGGATGGTGATGCTGTTTTCTATAATGTTTTATTTCATTCTTCCTGAAAAGTCCAAAACAATGGTCCAAATTTTCACTCAGACACAGTCAAAATACCTCCCCATAAGCCAGGACTTTCAGTATACAAAGCGCTTCTCAGACATCCATTAATCCTCAAAACAGCCTGTGAGGTAGGAAATTGTAAGTGTTATTATCCCCACTTCACAGGTGGGGACTCTGATGCAGGGAGATTATGTGATTTGCCACAGGCTACACAGCAAATCCATGCCAGACCCAGGATTAAAATTCAGCAGCACCTGACATCTGGGCAAATACTCAAGCCCTGGTCTCTGCTGCCTTTAGAATACGTGTCTTAAGCAGGTCTCCTGATGAGCATTCATAATCGAGCACTGTATGTCCCTGTATAGTACAAGGGTGTACACACATACCAAGAATGTACAAATCTAAGCAAAGCACAGGCTAAAACATGTCAATTTGAAGACATCTCCCCAGAAGTCTAAAGAAAGACCTGCACAGCCAACTTTTGAAAGTTTTATATTGCAAGTTAACTTCAAACAAAGAAGTAAAGTCTGGTACACAAAGTGTTTTGTGTTATGCCAACAGACATAAAGGATATTATTTAGATCAGTGTTTTCCTGTACATTTGCTTTCTAAAGAAAATGCACAGACTGGCCTATGTTCAAGAGCAGACAAAATTATTTCCTTGTGCTGGGAAACACAGATTGGTTCCCTGAATTTGAAAGAAACATCATAAATTTTCATGTAAGAAGTTCATATTTCTGACAAAATTCTTCTGCTTTGAAAGAGGCAGATAAAACATACCATTTGTTGCTTCAGTATCATGCAGGATGTTTTTGTCTCTTTTTGTACTACTGAGTTCTCCTTGTCAGTTCATTGTGCAAACCCCTGATCACAAAAGTTGAATGTTTTTGGTTTTCCTCAGTGGAAAGTATTGTTTGCTGTATCTGCCCTGTCAACTCTTGCCAAAATGTGTTGTTGCTCATTTTGTGTCTCAAAGATTGTCAGGAAAAGATTAATTTCTATCCTTGACAGAAAGAAAACTTTCTCCTTTTTTTTCACAGTTTATATGTATGTTATTTCTAATAAACACTGGAAAAGATAAAATAATTTTAGAAATGGCAATGAAAGAGAAGAGTTTGGATCAGATTTCTTCTCTGGCACTGGCAGACACTCCCTTTATGTCTGCTCATCATACAAGATCCAAGAGCCTGTGTGTTTGAATAATAACACCACATCAGATCTTTTCTCTCTAACCTGAATCAATACAGAACAGATACTCATTCATCTATATCTTCAGCAGCACAATCCACTTTCCCTGAATCCTCCAAGCTCTTTTTTGTCACCACAGCTCTGTCTTCTTCAGTCTTACCCACTCACTTCTCATGTTTCTGCTTCCTTTTGTGGAAGCCTTAGAGATATCCTGAAGATATTAGAATCAGAGAGAGAGATGAAGAGAGAGGAGAAGGCTAAGAAAATAAAATGTAAGACGTTCTTTCACAGTGAAAAGAAATTAGAATAATAACAATTTTCTGCATTTTAAAAGCTTTAAAATTATATTGAGATATATATATTCCTACAGAATAATTTATTTTATTTGCTTAAATGATTTTGCACTGCTAAGTGTATTCTGCCTAAAATAAAAAAATGCAGTATGATGTCTTAATGGCATGCAGATATTTCCTGCAAAGCACATTGCAACATTAATGGGAAAAATTTTGGAACCTGCACTGCTAAATGAAGCATTCCAAAAAACCAGCCACAGCTCATCTGTCCCCATTAAAGCAGATTATCTATGCTATTACCCAGTGCATCCTTCCCAGTCCACTCAGCACATATACCACTTGCTCTCTTCTAAATACTCTTTGGTGGGTTTTTTGATTTTTCTGCCCTCTGCCATATGACATACAGCAACATGACCATTTCAGTCACTAAGATTAATTTTTACATTTCTTTTTTTCTTTTCCCCATTCAGTTTATTTCTTTTGTTGTTTTGCACTTTTTTTTTCTTCCTCACTTCAACCAGTATGTATTTTTCTCCTTGATTTTATTACTATATTTTATGTCCCATCCTTTTGCACCCAGAGGAAAATTGCTGCCACTGGAGATCCTTGTGAAGACAAGTCACACCACTCGTAACTGTTATGAAATTATTCTTTGTCTGTAACAATATTCATTCAGTGGCTGCCTATCTTGTACTTGGGTTTGGCTTTAAACACAATGCTAAAAACTGCTTCTTGAGCTTGTGCCATTGAGCAGTGCAGTTAAAGTCCAACTCAGATATTAATTCCTTGTAAAGAGGCACATTGTCATTTTTGAAGCATGGGATAAAGAGCAGACCAGTGAAAATGCTGTGCAGGCTGCTCCACCTGAGCATGGGGAGACGAGTTGCTGACCATATGCTTGAGAGCCAGGTAAGAACTCACTGGCTCCCCAAAGTCCAGTTCCCTCAAGAGTTGTACCAGCCCTTGACAGCTGGTTTGATAACATGTAGTAAGAGTCATTTTAGAGATAAGCAGTGCTCATACTTACTAAGACTGCAAGGACTAGACATTAAAATGCAACACTGTCTCCTGCCAGGACTCCTCTGTCTGATCTTAGTCATACTAAAACAGCAATGGTAGTATTAGAAATATTGCTTAAAGTTTATTTTCTTTGCTCTCTTCATTTAAAGATAAGAATGCCCATGATTTTTAAATCATTCAACTGCACTGGATAAATGTTGCAGTTGTGGGTGTGCCAATTAAAGTTAATTATTACTTGACTGATCTGACTTAGCATTAAAATGTCTGGTAGAACTGGCTCTGATCTTGCAAAGGGGACTTTTCTTCTGTATTCCTGAGTGATGAGGGAGCTTGTTGTCTTGGGATCTGGAGTTCCTTATCATCCATGAAAGAAGACAAGATAAATAGCAACATCATTTCATTTCATGTAATTTACCTGCATTGGTCCTGACCTCTGTTTCCTTGGAAAGACATAATTGGTGCAATTCACCCCCTTCGACTTAGCATGAGTTGTACGAATTTAAGCAGTGCCACTGGTCCCTTTTTACTGCCAAAGGAAAGAAATAGAAACTTCTGATTCATGCCATCCTAAAAAGGCACTGGAGAGAGCTGATGTGATGCATATTCCAAAAAGCTTTTTAACTCGTGCCATTGGCTATAATAGAAACTTTCAGGGACTAGTTCAGGTTTATACAGCAAAACCTTAGATGGTGAATTAGTTTTGATAAATCCTACCCATTTTCATCCAATGGCTGACCACGACTATTGGATTGGTGGTAGATAGATTATCTTTCCCTTTCCAACTTACTTGTGTGGTTTCAATTACAGCTTTCAAAAGTTCAGTTTTCAGTTATTTCAAGGAAAAAAATAATTTTTCATTTGTTTTGGTTTAGTCTGAAACTACACTTTTTACAAGACAACAATAACAAGGCAACAGAAATGTTTACTACTGACTGAAACTTTCATTCAACTCAGAATGGGCTGTTTTGTTTTCACTTTGGTGATTTTTAGCTCTTCATTGAATTTTCTTATCCCTTTAAAAATTAGCATTAAATGCAGACAAACATTGAAATTAATTATTGCCTCAAAACAAAAAAAAAACCAGAAAACTTGTTTCAGAAAATATTAAGAGAAAATGATGCAAAACTATGCATAAAGTCATATCCTGTTTCAGATCTTCTGACATTATATATTTCAGAAAAAAAAGTCACAAAAAAAATGTAGTTCAGTTCTAGTTTTCTTATAAGTTATTTCAAATCAGCAGCCCTAAACAAAGCAGCTCTTTCTTCAATGCGCCTCCAAGTGCATAAAAGTAGGCATTCAAAGACTAAATATATATGGAAGGGAAAATTAATAAATTTTATCATCTAAGTGAGAAAAAAACGAAGCCAAAGAATAGAGGTGGAAGTAGAAAGAAATTTAATCTCATTTCTACAGTAATTTAAGCGTATGCTCTGCTGCACTCTAGTTTGCTAAACATTTTGCTGAATTGTAGCTCTGATCTTGGCAACTAAGATATGTGGAAACATATATTAGAGCTTATATTTCTGGTGAGGTAAAAAAATAAACAGTGCACAAGCCAAATGCATGCACACTGCCCATTCTTAAGACTTGTGTTGTCACCGTCTGGCAGGTGTATGATGAAATAGAAAGGTGGGACCAGGCTTCAGGGTGCTGCTTGTACTACAGGAGAGCTGTTATTGCGCTGGGGAACATTTAAAACACAAACACTCATCGTTCTTCCATATGCTGTATTGTGCCATACCCACCTTACCATCCACAGATCCTGTTTTCCCTCTGCTCCTCACCTCCACTGTTATTTCTTTATTCCCTTTTTTGTGTTGGGAGGCTGAGGGGAGGACACCCAAGTACCTTTTCCCATATGTTTTGTTCCCAAGTGAAAAGAAAGAAGAGGACTCTGGGTTCCTTTTAAATCCTGCTTGCACCTCTCTGAAGGTGTTGAGATCTAGATTCTTCTTCAGATTATATTCCATTAATTACACAAATCTCCTAGAGAAGACATTGAATTTTGTCTCATCATCATGTGTGAAACCAAACAAATAAAGCAGATGAACAGAAATTCAAGTCAGTGAGCAGATTGTTCAAGTCTTTGAACAATCTGGGTATTTTTATGAAATACATTTCTTTTAAAAAACTATTCCTGTTCTGTCTCATTACTGCTCCGGTTTCTACATATAAAAAAGGTACACCAATATATTTCTTATAATTGGTCATGCTTCCAGAGAGAGGACAGCAAAGTGTAGGCCTGGGGGAAGCTGTAAGTGGAAAACACACCTCTTGGTTCCCTTATTTTGTCAAATATTTTCCTGTAGTTCTTACACAGCAGGTGGAATAAAGATATGCTTGGAGTGAAGCTCAGAGTGTGTAAATAACTTCCACTGAGGCTCAGACACATGGTGTGCAGGATCAGACACCACAGAAGGATCCAGGTGTTCCCTTGTTTTTCACTTATTCACTCAACAAATTTTACAACCATTTGAGATCATGTTATACTGCACATACATATGTCATCGTAGCCAGGGCATATTAAAGAGGTAAAGCAACAGTCATTGAGCACACTCTGCAGTTCTGTGCCAAGAGATACTGTCACACACTCTCCATATCGTAACCAGAGCCGTGCCTCTTCCCCTTGTGCTTGGCACGGTTTACTGACCGTGAGATCATGGCAGATGGGAGTCTGGACATGATAACACACTTGTTAGGAACTGAAGCTGCTGATGATAGTGTCATTAAATTTTTTTTAAAAGAATCCTCAAAGCCAACCTCAGAAACCTCCTCATCTCATCTTACTCTGATTACTAGCAGCACTATAAGCATGGCATTCCTGAGAGCGTATGGAGGCTATGCCAGAAGTGAACCCAGTGCAGAGCCATCTAATTGCAGCAACACAAAGCAATAGAGTACAGGAAAAACAATGAATATTTGCCTGCAAATGCATTTGGTTTAGCAGAAAAAGCTCAGCAAAAGCAAGAAAAGAGTATGGGCCAATTACATGGCTGGCCTGTGGGCTCCTGAAATGGCAAGAAGATTATTGAAACCCTGGATTGATGCAGCCTTACTGAGCTAGCCCTGCCTGCCAGCTGAAAGCTGATAGCCAGCTTCAGTTAGGTCATCAGAGAAATTAGTTTCAGTGATGCATTTTGAGGGTAGGCAGTACAATATAAGAGATAGCTACATTTTTACTTTTTTTCTCAGAAGTAAGAGGAACCCACTCAGAAACCAATTACTGAATTACTGTGGAAACACTGTAGGAGGGAATATTACATCAGCAGGGAGCATTAATGCAACCATTTATAATAGCTTGTATTTTGACTTCTCTTCCACTTATTGTCAAGTACAAAGGGATGGTCAGGAACTGTGTGAAACTACAACCAACCAAAGGGTACGCTAACAAAAGAAGGAAATTGTGCAGATGATGTCAGTCATCCACTCTTCCTGCACCAGTATCTCTTCATTACCACCCAGATGTAAGGACAGAGTTTTCTTGGTTGAAGCCACCTTGCCCCATGGCAAGGTTGGAATGTATAGAAAAGGATGGCAGCTCAGGGTTGTCCTTAAAAGGAGATGTTTTATCATGTGCTCTGTCTGTATTTCACCATGCTGTTCCCCTCCAGCCTTCTGCCTTTTTACTTTCCTCCTGAAAACTGTCTTCCCCTTTCCCTCCTAAGCTCACAAATCTATCGATGTGCTGAGGGCTTGACTTCTTGCTTTCCACTGGGCATTATCAAATTTATGTCAGCATTATTTCACCATCCAGGATGGCAAGGTAAAACTGGGGTCTGACTCTGTCTGACTAACCCCTAGGCAAGCTCACATGGATACAGGGTGTGGGGCACGACAGAGGGCTAGGAGATGAAATAGGTGGGGTGACAATCTGGCCCAAAGCCTGGGGAGCTAGTAAAGACATGATGTTCCCATTAATACCTGTAATAATAATATTCAAATAATAGTCCTTTAATCCAGTCTACTGTCAATGGAGCTGTATCTCTGAAAACACAGGAGAGTTGTTATGCTTGCTCTTTATAAGAAAAATGTGTCATTTCTTGGGGAGTTGTTACCTAGAAGATGAGCAGCTAAAGCAGTTCATTGAAAAAGTAGAATTTTTAATATTGCTACACTAAAGAAATACACATAGGCTATAAAATATGTGCTATCAAACAGTTTTCTTGGGATCAAAAGTTCAAACCATTTCCTCAAAAGACCATTTAAAGGGTAATGATTAGGAGTGAGTGCTTCCGTGCTGGTCAGGATTCGTGATAAGGTATGGCTTCAAGGAAACTCTTTGTAATTTCATGGAAAGATAAAGGACCTTGCTTTCTTAAAATGACAGGAAAATATCCCTTATGATACACTGCCAGATCTAAGGAGAGAATGGGTTGGAATTCAGTCACACTTCTGAAGTATTTGTAAAAGCCGGATCTGAGTGAGTTCATCCTTATATGTCCTTTAAGCACATTGTTTGAAACTACAATAAGGGCTGTACACAAATATATGTACTTGCACCAACGTAATGCTTCCAAAATGCTTCTTCTGTAACTTACAGCTGTAGTGTGTGCCCAGGGACATGGTGACTTGGTGGTGACTCAGCCAGCTCATTCTGGGAGTTAAGACATTTCTTAAAGGTACATCAGGAAAGTTTCCAAATCTGTTTTCTGCCCCTCAAAGAGAACTAAGACATAAAAAATGATTTTGTAAACAAAGCGATTTCCAGTATAGCAATGATGTGGCTGCATTGCACAATTAAGAGACTTGTTTAGGAGTAGCAGACTTGAACACCAAAGGACTCTAGGCTAAAACTCTTTGTCTACAAATTTTAATGGACCGTTCTCCTCTGAGAGACAGCCACAAGTGACTGCAGAACAGAACAATTAAGGCCACCATCTGCTAGTCACTGAACTTTGGGTATCTCTTCGTGGTATTTACTCTACAGAGGGCATTGGTTCATTCCAGACTGTAGTGCTCTGGACAGGACTGTAATGGTTTGTGCCTTTATCTGTGGAGGTCTTTGGTTTGGTTTCAAGTGCTGTCTGAGATGCTATAACAGCACAGTAGGTAGGGGAAGGTCATTGTGAAGATGTGGCTGTAAGGCTTCATCTTCTTGAGTAAGAACATAGAACTTCCAGCAAACACAAACACATCCGGACACTCAGGCCACACTTGTCGATAACTCTGTTACCAGCCTGGTTCTGGAAGCAGAGCAAATATGCAGGCTTCAGAGCAAAGCAAGTGTGCACACTTGGCTCTGGAGACTCTCCCATTCCTGATAGATATAATAACAAAGTGCATGAATGCTGAGACAACATGGAGACCTGGAGCCCATGAGCCTTTGTATTCCCCTCCAACAGGGTGGTGTGCTGAGCTTTCAGTGTATGCTGCAGTGCTCTGCTCTCCTGCAGCCCAAGCATGCCACCAAGTTCACCTCTGACACGGAGAAAGAAAGTACTTTTGCTAGTCAGAGTAGATTGAACCCTAGAGGTTGAACATCTGCCACTTTCCTGAAGGTTTCAGACCTTTTCCCAATTAGTATTGCCCCATGTAATGGTAGCTTGCCAAATAAATTACAGAAATTTCAGGCTTAATAAATACCACAAGAGCTACAAGTTCGAGTTTGATAATGTTTTAGTTTTGCGTGCTACAACATGAAATTAATCTACTAGTGGCACTTCAAGTGCTTTCCACATAACTCTACTGTTTATTGCACACTTCTGTTTACAAAAATTTTTGAAAGCCATTTTTTCACTAGGTGCTCCTCTTTCTGTAGCCCTCAGTTATTGTTTTATAGTGGGTTTTGAAACTGTGAGAAACAATTTGCATTAACTTCACAGCTATAATTTATAAGGAACATAATGAGTCATTGTCACAGGCTGTCCGCCTTTGTTCTCTTCTACTTCCTTCTTTCTAAATGGAATTTTCTTAGAAAAAAGTACTCATTCTGATAGATAGCTTTGGGACTCTTAAAAAAAATAGGAACATTTCTGGAAAGTAGTGTGAGTCAAAAACAAAGTTTGACCAAAAAACAAAGAGATTGAGAGAATGCATTCTATTTAGTGCTGAAACTTAAAAGAAGATTTGTATAAAGGGTATTATCCATTCTTTACAAACACAGCCACCCATATACTCATATACTTACACCTATTGCCTAACAATGGCTTGCTGATTGCAGCAGTGAAAGTAGCAGAAAACTCTAGCTCACAGAAATGTTTGTACTTCGCAACACTTAGGGTTTGGTCAGGCAGCTGGATTTAAGGGCAGGTTTAATAACCAATTTTGTCTCCCTGAAATAAAACTCCCTTTTATTTGAAGACTTCTAATCTCATTTCCAAACATAAACATTACAGAGTGTTCTGTCTGGTTTTGAACCTCTTTGAAAAACAAAAAGGTAAAATAAAATGTGGACAATTGGGGCCATCATGTTTGCAACCCAGTAATTATTTAGATTGCTTAGAGCCCATAAACTGACATGTGAAACACACCCAGCACAAATATATTTTGCTCCTTTCTAGTTTCACACTGGGATAAATTATTTTATTTCCTTCTCTCCTTTGGGCTTTCATAAATCATTGCTTTTTCCCTCATGAAAGATATGCATGTCAGATGGAGAAGCCCCCCAGGGTCCCCAACAGTTCTCATTTTCACCAGTTTGACCAGAGGAGCAGAAGGGCCTGGTTTGCTTTTGTCATGGAGAAAGTGGGATTTCTCCCAAACAGCCTTAATGGACAAATGTTTCATAACCTCCTTCTGAATAAGAGGTACCTTTGGCCGTATCTTGCAATCATCTTCTAGGGACAACTTTCCTAGATATAGACACCAAACTTTGTTTATGTTTCCATATTCAATACAGCATTTCTGTTTCAATTGTTTAAAGAAAACCTTGAGCTTCACTATATGTATACAGAGGTGCAGCTCTTGAATAAGGCCGAATCAGCAGCACTGAGCTGGTCTTTCAACAGATTTCAATATGGGTAGGAATAAGTTATTGCAATTCAGTTCAGAAAAGCACGTGAGTGTTGCTAGACTTATGCAGCACCTTAGAATTACAATTGCATTTTAAAGATCTCCCTTGAACAGGATCTTACAGACTAATTTGTGCTATGTGTGAGAGCTGCTGCGTTCATCTCTAGTTCCAATATGAGTGGCCAAAAATAAATATGTATATTTATATAAATAGACTCACACATATATACAACAATCATGGGTTTATGATTAGCTGAGGCTGACTATCTAAGATGATGCTAGGATGAATCATTGCCACACTAAATTTGCTCAAGGTCAGACTTGTTTTCTTTTTTCCTTCATAATATGGCTTTTGTTCAAGGTGACCCATTTAAAGTATGAAAAAACCCCAAGAAGTGTCTTTGAAACAGTGGTTTATTTGCATAAGTAAATCTTTTACAGGAAAAGAATACATGCGTTATATTTATCTGGTGGTATCTTTTTATCCCTTTTCTTTACTTTTTTTCCACCCACATTTAGGATTCAACTTTCTCATGTGAAACCACTGAGGTCTTTTTCCTGCTGTAGACATAACACAAATGTCCTGTTATACATTCATTGTGTGACTCATGGCCCATAATGTGGAGAGATCTAGAATACACAGTCTGAAAAAAGTGGCAGAGAAAACGTTCACAGTCGGGAGTTCCACATATAAGTCAGGAGCAGCTCTGAAAACAAGCAGAGTTATGTACATGTAAAACATCTTCAGGTCTTTCATTTGGCACATGCAAGGCTAAAACATACAAACCATGAAGATTAAGGCAGGTGGGTTTTGAATTAGGAACAAAAAGCGCAAATGTAAATGTTCTTCTCCAACCAGACAGTTTGAGAAACATCCTGAGGAAAATAAAAAATATGTCTAGTGTGTCTGTGCTGAAGTAAAACCAGGACATCCCTGTCACATTAGCATGAGATCAGAATCAAGGCCAGAAAACTCAAAAGAAATTGTGTCTCAAATGGCATTGCTAAAAGTTTTCCAGATAGCTGGTGCCATTTAGTGATACATTCCTGATGGTCTCCTTAAAAGCATAGCTATCAGCAGTTGCACAAGCTAGCCCTGCACCCACAGCTGAAATGAGAACCTTTTTCAAGATACTAGATGAGTTTCCTACAGTTTCAAAACTTCCACCTCTCTCTCATTTGAAAAACTTGAGTTTTTTCCATGGCACTCACTTGCCTATTTGTTTTTGCATGCACAAAGATGATGAAAGTGACAACAAATGGAGCTGAATCATGGATGAAGGTGGTCCAGGAGATGCAGTGGAGGTGCAAGAAGTGACAAGGGGCAGAGGCTACCTTTCCCTGTGGACTGCAGCCAGGCTAGGCAACCTGCAGGCTTTCCAGCTCTTTCACTGGTCCATTGCTTAATCCACAACAAGGTCTGTCACCTCTCTGGCTTCCTCATGTCCCCATCTTACCCAGTTGTGTTGCAAGTCACCTGAGTCACACAGGGACCATATCAGGTTCCAAGAGCTCTGCCCCGGCTGGTGCCTGCTGGTTTCCTGGTGAGAGGGCAGGTGGCCCCAGCAGCAGGCAGAGGTGAGGAGAGGCAGCAAGTCTCTCTGTCTGATGCACATCAGCCCAGGATTCCCAGTGGGAAGGTGCTCTGTCCTGCACTCAGGCTGATATATTCCCAGAGAAGTCAAATGGTTGGAGCAGAGTCCAACTTCTGCTCACAGGGAGGACGGGAGGGAAGTGATTATTAGCTGGGTTCACTGTGCTCATCAGTCCCCTGCTCAGTAATTTCCAGACAGATGAAAGAGGTGGACCTGGAGCAGAGACATGCTGCAGGCTGGCAGTGCTGGGGACTGGCTCTTACTCATCCAGTGTCATGGCTATTCCATGCATTTGATGTCCTCAAGTTTTAAAATTTCAATGCTGTAATCCAAAGACCAGGAAATTCTAGGAAAATGCAAGAACAACAAAGTTTTTAAACTAACAAAATCACATCCATCCTCATTAATATTCCTTAATTTTTAGAACAGGTGCAGGTTTATGTGGCTGCAAGCTTGATTCTTAGCTTGACAGTAAAACCAAATGAACCTGGTGCAACTGTAATTGGGCCAGCACAAATATTTTGAGTCTACTTTGATATCAGTGCAGTTTTCAAGTCAAAAAAGTCAGACAAAGAAATTAAAGAAAATTAACCCTTTTTTCTTCTCAGCCATCTCTAATTGTTTATTCTGGCCCTTGCTCACCATATTTTCTTTACTCTTTTACATGGCTTCATTTAAGCAGGCTCGTCCCTAGCTGACAGGTTACATTTCTGTGATCCTGCAAGGTGCTGAGCATTCTCCCTTTGATCCAGGAGAGATAAGAAGCGTTAACTCACCTTCAAGTCTTTGGGACTATCTCTGCATAGGAGCACTTGCTTCAGCTCCTTCTGGTTTCAGGGCCAGCAGGTCAGTGTTTTGTGAGATTCAGAGCATTTTTGTACCTTGATTCTCAGCATCCACATCTTGGACAACATGTCCTTCAAAGCACTGAATTGTTATAATTCCTTTTGTCCACCCAAAGGAGCTGTACAACAAAGTGAAGAAAAGGTTTGCATCAAATTCTACTTGATAGGAAACATTTCTGCTTGGCTGAGCTTCCATTAGATGAATAACTCAGTGAAATGCATTTTTATGCCTGAAGATTTAACTTGCATAAGTACATGGTCATCAATGAGCTTTCTTAAAAACAAAAACAGAATTTTTAAAACGCAGAACTCTTTTTCAGCTGAAACTGTGCCTACAACAAGAAAAGGATAATCATTGCTGACAGATTTTTTTTAAGACTGCCTCTGTTCCCAAATTTTTATTTGATTTGTTGAAGATGTTAAACATGTATTTCTGCTTAAGACTCATGAGACAAAAAAAAAAACATACAGGGGCAAGGAAAGTGTTTATCTCAGTCTGATACTGATTTTGAATCACATATGCTACATGCTGCAGTGAGGCTGTGAAACCTTACGCAAATGAGTAACTTTGCACAGCTGAATCACCCTTGTTGATCTAATTTTTATCGATTACACACAATCCAGCAGACCAATGAATTGTCTAAGGCTTACTCATGTCCGTAAATCCTTGTAACTCTAGGGCTTTGTTTTCTCCCAGACAAACTGTGTAAGATGATGAAAAATAACAACATAAGGAGAAAAAAAGAAAAGACAAGTCAAGAGAGGGAAAAAAATCACACACTTTTTGGTCTTACTCCAGGTAAGACCAAAAAGGGATGGAAGGATAACTGTAGAGTTGACATAAATAGAAGATCAGGCTCAATTGCAGTAACTTTGACAGTCATGGATCATGTCAGCCAAATCCTGAACTCAGATCTTACTCAGGAAACTGTTCCCTAATAAAACTCTAATAGCATTAGACCTAGAAATCTCAAGTCTTGTAAAAGTAACAGAACTCCAGGGCAATAAATAGGGAGGGAATTCCAGACAGTAGGACTAGTAGCCCAGGGGTAAAAATGGATTTGGGCAGATTCTGGCCTTAACTACGTGAGCTTTTTACACACACATTTCCAGTGCTTTCCTTACTTCACAGTAACCTGGCAAAAACAAGGTCAGACTAATATATACCTCTGATTTCCCTTGTAAAATTACCATAGACTACAATGTAAGGATAATCCTCTATTCTATATCTTAATGTAATTTCCATTCATGAGGGAAACATAAAAGTATAAAAAGTATCAGGCCTTTCACCTTTTTTAACATGGCAAAATTACAGCTCAGTAAAGGCAGTTTACCCCACTGGGAAAAGGAATAAAAGGAGATTTTGCCAAAGTTTGTTAGGTCAGCCTAAGTAGAGTCCTAGAAAAGTATTACGTGATTCTTAGGCATAACTAACCCTGTTTGAAAGTCAAAATGCACAGTGAGAAGTGGCTTCAAAATGATTTAAGGCATTTAGAAAGTGGAATATTACATGTTCTTCAATGGCCATTTAACAGCTGTAGAAAAATAAAACTCCAACTCACTGACTCTTTGCAGATGCAGCTCCAGCTTCAGCAAGGACCACTTTATGTTCCATCAACCTTCAGCAAGGTCACGAATAGCTTTCTGCAAGTCAGTTACAGGAGTTAACACCTCCACATGCTTAGGGAAATGCTACACTTCCACAAGAGGTTATATAAAAATACTTAGTGGCCAACCAAACCATAACCCCTTTGAAGAACTTGTTGAAAGCTTTGCTCTCTACAAGATTAGGTGTTAGGAGCTTGATGAGTGATGACACAAGGTGTCTTATTATTATTTGGGGAATAGGTTTCCTTGCAACCACCTCAAAGAATCCGACAATTTCTCCTACACTGGTTCACTCACTGCTGATTCATTTGAACTCATAAAAGTTGATGGATTGCAATTTTATTGAAGGTCTATAGGCTCAATTAAAGTGATTGTTTAACATAAAGAATAAAAGACCATCTGAAACAAGACCTGGAGATGGCCAAAATCTTTCTTTTTGAAAATGGTGAGAAAGTCACCTATTTCAGTGTCTTTTGACTCAGTCAATATTTAAACCTGAAAGGTGCTAAGATACCTTTAAAAGCAGTGTTAATAGTAAGCATGTTTAATAAAATATCACCAAATATTAACTGGAAATGGGGTCCCCATTGTTCTAGGTGCCATACAAAGAGAAAGTGAAAGATAGTCACTGTAATGAGCAGCTTGAATCTAGACAGCTAAAATGGACACAGAATGAGTGCAACAGATTAAAGTAGAAAAATAGAAAGGGTCTTGAGAAAGACAGGGAAACACAGACCATATTGTTCCCATTCCCAAGTGCATCTTCTGTCTTGTTCCTATGCCATGCTCAGTTTTCAGGAATCCTCGTGGCCAAACAGGATTATAGTGTTCATGGAAAGGTTGCAAGGAACATGTTCCTTATCACACAAGTCTTACAAAGCATTGTGACAAATAACAGAGGTGTAAATGCACTTGCTTTATTAGCTGAACAACAGCTTTGACTGTGACAGTCAAGTTATATCTCCGGCAACAAAGGAATAAAAGTAATTTTGCTCCCTTTATATCACAGAAAGAGTGAATGATGTGTCTAGTGAACAACTGGTAAGCAGCCATTCAGTGAATGGACCTAGAACACAGGTCCTCTTCTCCAGCTGAAGTCTCCAAGATTTCCTCTCTCAACTCCTTGTGCACAGATGCTGAATTTGGATGAAATTACTGTGTTCTTCCTCATGACTCCATCACTCCAGGGCATCCCTCACATGGCTGCAGCTCAGCCATGATGCTGGGGCAGAGAGGATGGGACCAAACCTAGGAGGTGTATTTATTCCTTTCCTTGAAGTACCTGCTGTCCTTGCTGCAGAGGCCCAGGATCTTGGTGGCATTGATGTGGTCACACAGGCAACTTGTGATAAATATTTTAGACTGTTTTGACTGACTTAAAGGAAAAAAGTAATAAAAATGGCTTTGCCATGTATAACAACAGCACAAACTTCAGGTCTGTTTCGTCTGTCACCGGTATCAGCAAATCTCCAGGACTCACAACTCCAGGTTTCCCAAGGACTGAGCATTTTGTAAGCTTCCACTTTGTAGAACTTGTGCTAGCTAATCTGTCCAATCAACTCCTTCACCTTTCCAGCCCTCAATTACAAATCAGGGACCGGAACAATGAAAACTCATAAAATAAAACTGTTAGAATGGACTTGCTTTTCAAGGGTATGAACCAAGCCCTTCAGCAGCAGCAGATCAGTCCATCTCACACTGAGCACACACAGTACAGGAAAATTGACTTGAGGGTTGGCTGATTTGGGATACGCAACCTTCCTGTGAGGGCTGATACACTGCACACAAGAATGACATGTTGGGGGAGTTTTGCGCTCTCCTGACCCCCCCCCTAGACTGGTCTCAAAAAGCTCTAGATTTCAATGAGGGCTGCAGCTGCAGTTGCAAAGTACTGATCTGGATCCAAATTTCCCAAAGCAGTGCTCAGATGATTTAGTTCCTTATTGAAAGGAGCCAGCACTGAATTTTAAAACTGAAATCAGAGCCAAACTTCCTCAAAGTCTGGGAATGTTCTGATCTAGTGGGTTTGGTTTGAGCCCATCTCTAATCTGAACCATATAGAAACAGGGCCCAAATCTGCTTTCATTTCCATTCACTTCACATGAGAACAGGTTGGAAAACTTTCTTGTAATGTAAGTTTGTCAGAAAAGGCCAGTAGGGTCAACCAGTTATTCTCATATTCTATAAATTGCAAGGAAATTTTCTCCATTAACATATTTTAAAAGCTATATGGTTTTCATCCCCAAAAGATGTTTCCAATAATTTGCATTTTTATTGTTTCTGTATGGATTTATGCTGTTACCTGTTTCATGGTGCACCATTTTTTTCCTGACTTAGTGGCAGCTCTCTGACATATTGTACAATTCTGCATATTATTATTGAGAACATATAATCAAACCATGATCCTAATTGATAGAGTTCATTCCTTTTGTTTTATGTGTGGCACCAGTGCTTAATATGAACTGGTATGTGTCATCCTTTTTTCCAGCTCAATGTGCAGCTTGTGGGAAAATTTGACACTTAATGTACAGATACACTGAAATTTTATATTATTCTAATAAAAATACACTGATGAAATGCTACTCAAAACATTAAATTCAAATATGATACATGCATAATCTGTCATTTAAAAATGTCTTTAAAAGGAATTATTTCCAGAATTTTGCTTCAAGGTAATTTCTGGAATTGCTTGGTTTGACTTGATTTGGAAGAAAAATGAGCAATGACCAGTGAGACAGAAGAGCCAAATGTGACCAGTTCAGCTTTACCTGTATCTTCACAAGGTGTGGAGGATTAGACCCCAATTTACCTTGGAAATGAGAAACATGTCTATGGAAGTGAAACAGCCTTTGCACAAAAAACTGCAAATGCACAAACAAAAATAAAACCCTTTTCTAAAACACCCCTAAATGACAAACCAAATGTATATGTGATGCAGATAATGTACCTGTCCTGACACAGACCCAGCCTGGAGGGTCACCAGGATGGCCTGACAGAGCAGAGAGGAAGCCACAGCCCTGGACTGTAGCTGGCCCTCAGAGCAGCCCCAGTGACTTGAAGCCTGATTTACTCTTGGCAAAGAAAATTTTTTTCCAGTTTCATTGCTTGAGCTGCAAGGCCAGAGCAGCCTCAGTCCTACCTGTGAAGGAATGCACTGCATGCCAGTCCAACACCTCCTGAGTTTTTAATGACCATGTGATGTCAGGACACAATACATGGAAAATCGCAGCCGCAAATAAGTCCTCAAATGTAAGAGCCCAGCTCAAGTGTATGAGACCTGCTGTCTTGGCAACTAATCCACTGCATAATGCAGGCCACAAATTTTCCCAAAAGATAAGCACTTCAGGCACATTAGTTCACACAGAGATCACAAACCATACCTGCTGGAAATGACATGAACAGTAGTAATTTTAAATGTTGCTGTTCAGGGGCATTGGTATCAAACAGCTTTTGACTATGTTCTTTAGGCTTTTGCTCCTTTTTTTAAGGCCATCCTAGGCAGAAACTTCCCGATTTCGGACATTAGATAATACTTTTATCCACTTACTGTTGAGTTTGACATATTTTCTATGCTCAAGGCTTTGCTACCACCATTAAATAGCAGGCATACTTGCAGGAAATCACATTTCAATCACCAATTGTTCATTTCTTGTGGTTAATGCTTTAATTTGTATTTGCGTTAGATTAAAATCATTACTGTGATTTTCTTAAAAATTCATCAGATACAAGATTCCTTTCTGTGAGGAACCATCCATCTTTCAACTGGACAATCCAGGCATAGCAACTCTGAACACCAATGTGCCTTATGTTCATAACACAGACATAAGTGGCATTAAAGGTTTGTGCTTAATATTTACATTACAATGATGGTGTAAGAAACAAACCTCTTCACTTGGTCTGCCTAAGCAAGTCAGGTGCTTCCAAACCTCTGCATCCTGCCCAAGATTCCCCATGTAGATCAGCATGCCTCTGTATTTTCCAGCACCTATTGAGCTAGTATCGTGACCGTGTTCCTCACACTATGGACAATTACTTTGTGCAGTAAATCAAGGGCTTCTGGAGTGCACCAGACTTGCAACACATGCTCAGACCATCTGGGCAGGACATGGATATGAATTCCTCAAAATCTGCATTGACAAGGTTTCCGGAGTGAAAAAAGGAGGATATGTCCAAGAAAACCCAGATGTATGATATCTTTAATTGAGTCTAATCTTAGGAGGAATTGTGGTGGGGCAGATTAGGTCACAGATGACCATAATTCTTAGAAAAATACCTCACAAAACTCTAATAATCAGCTATAGCATGTATGCAAAATTCAATCTCCTTTTCACTGGAAACTGAGAGAACACACTCCAGACATAAAAAATTATTCTTCCCTGACAAGTTTCAAATCCTAGTGGCAATGTATGGAAGCACTAGCCTATCACAAAAGCAAAGGGACAAAAGAAAAATAAAATCAACTTTTTGCCAATCTATTTTTCCTTAATGTCATCCTTAAAAACAGCTGGATCCAGGCTATCAACTTCTGCAAAAGCATCTAAGAGAGATAGACACCTAGAAAGTTCTCAGCTAGAAATGTCAGAAAATTAACCCAGAATTGTAAACATCTGGCACAATCAGAAGTAACTGCTTAAACAAACCCTTATACAGGGCAGTACTTGACCAACTTTGCAACACGGATGCTCTGTCCATAGCAAAATGAGTGTAATTCAATTTAAGAGTCTTCACAGACGATTGTATCTTTTTAATTAAATTAATTTAAAAGCCTATTATATTTTTACTGGTGAAAATTTCATGCATAAGCCCAAGAATAAACAAACAAATAGAAAGATGCTAAGGAAGCAGGACAATAATATGCCTTTATGTGCAAGACAACTTGATTCATTAGAGTAGCGTGGCAGAAGCAAACTTTTAAAAGGGACTTAAATGTGGTCAGTCTAATCCAGATCCAAATCTAGCCTGGTTACTTCATTGTAATTGAGATCAGACTCTGATGCCACCAGCAAAAGCTGCAAATAATCTTATGAATACCATTATTTCACCCTTACATTTGTTGGCAGAACTTCAGCAATACGTTTTGGAACCTGGGATGCCTCCTTCCCGGGATTGCTCCTGGCTGCTCCTGCTGGCAGGGGTGCACCACTGGCCAGATCATGTCTAAAGTAAAAGCAAACCCTGCCTTGCTGGGGCTCTGCCTGTGGGGCACTGGACAGAGTCCAGTCAGGGAACAAAGTGATCAAAAAGGGAACAAAGTGATCAAAAGTATCTGCTATACACAAGAGAAGAGGAAAAGTGACATGATTGGGAATAAATTCACAGTTTGAAGGAGGAGAGGTGTGACTGTGCTTTTCTAATTCTGTCCAGGACTCAGAAAGAGAGAGCCAGAAAAATACAGCACTGGGGGAGTTATTTTCTCATGGTATCTCCAGCCAAAAGCAAGTTGTTACCAGAAGTCTTCTGAGACAGATTGAGTCAGGAACAGAAAAAAAAAAGTGCTCTGGGACTTAAGGCAAGATGTAGATGGCTTGAGGCACCCACTTCCAGAGCTGTCTTCCAGAAAAACTCCAGCCAGCAGCCACACAGCCCTGGAAGTGCCAGCATCCACGGGGCTCTGTGGAGTGCAGACACGGGCCTCTCCTACCCCACGCCAAGCCACACCATCTGGGCAAGCTTGGGCACAGGGACCAATCCCTGGCCACAGACTGTTAAACCTCCCAGGGACCAGGAAATATGAACGGGGAGGGTTTTGTCCACAGGCATCTGTGCTCTGAACAAAGCTACATCTCCACAGGCTGCTTCTCTCCTTTGCCAGCACAAGTACCATGTACCCCACTGCAACTTTTCTCACATTTTCAAGGCGAAACAGAATGCCTGATGTGGAGCCAGTCCAGGAAAGGGACGGCTCAGCTTCCCTCCAGTCTTGAGTATTCCAGGGTGAGAGTCTTCTGCAGACTGGACAGGTTGCTCCCATTAGAGAGAGAGCAAATTATAGAACAAAGGTACTTGTGTTAGCTCAGCTGCATCCTTAAAATAGAATGTAAGCAGTAAATAATGCCTCTGCAATAGCAGGCACAGCACCCTAAAACTGCTGCACTTTCTCTGGGCCACATCCATGCTTTAGCTGCTCTCAGGAGAATGGTGGTAAAACAGTAATATGGAGGAGAAGGCCTTATACACACATTTAACCTAGTTCAGGTAAAGCTTTTCCTGACATCCACACAGATCCAAATTTTCTGGATATATTGAATGCATATAAATGTATTTGTACATGTATGCATTTGTATGTATGCATTTTAAGATATGAATACACATATAGATGTACAGTGTGTATTTATTTAGATTGTGAAAAGACTGATTCATCCTGCATCAGCAGCACTTCAAAACCTCAAGCAGTGCTAGTGTGAGGATGGAAGCCTGCTGTTTATGCAGACTATTGTTAAATATAATTATTCCTTTAACTCATACCTCTCTTTTCATGTAATACTCAAATGTCCAGTCAAGGCACTTCGCTGGTGGCTTAGCACTGTGTGTGCAAGCAGGTGTCCCATCCATCTCTGGTATTGATACTAACATCAGTCCATGCAAGACTTGCAAACAGCAATAAATAAATTTGACACAGCTTTAGCAACACTTTGAGTTGTTTTGTTTTGTTTTAAAAAGGGAATTGAAAGCAGTACTAAATAAAATGAGAGGGGTCACAAGTCTGTGGCCAAAATGGAACAATAACCATAGTAAACTGTTGAGCAATAAGAAACAAGAAGAGTTTTTCTTGATTTTTTTTTGTTTATTTGTTTGTTTATTTGTTTTCTACCCTCCTTGAATGTTTTCCACTTCATGTCACCCACTGGACTGTGGAAATTGATTCCATCTGGATCTTTCCCAGTTATGTGTGCTGAGACTCTGGCAGTCTTCAAGTTGGGCAGAGCAGTTGCCTCTGATTCAGATTTCTCGTTACTTTTGTGGGAATGTCACTCTTTCCCTCTGTGATGGGCTGAATTTGTCCCGTGGGAATGGGAGCTGCTAAAGAGTAAAGAGCTCCAGCATCCACCCAGTGGTGTCCAGTGGCTTCTGACCCATAAGAGGCAAATTGCATGGCAGTCTATACATTGCAGCTGCCACAAACTGCCCCTTGTAGCAGAAAGGATGACAGCGTCACTTTTCCTCCAAAATGTTTGTGCCTGGTTTCCAGACTGGCTGAGCTACCAAACACCAGCCATTTTTGCCAACCTGTCAGGTCACGAAGTTCAGACCTACCTGTTGTTCATGTCCTGTACTGAGGAACAACACAACAAACCACCAAGCACAGCAACATTTTGAAATAGTGCACTGAAGTGTTAAAAGCAGGGTTAGGATCTCCTCATTTCAAACAGATTTTGATCTCTCACCCCCACATCATAGACTGTTACACAGGTGACTTTCCTTTAGCACAGGCAGCAATTAAGGCTTTGGACCACTGTAAGGTCAGCAATTGGTTCCACCTGCAAACTGATCCAGGGAGATCAGGAACCCAGCATCTGGGCAGGTGGAAGTCAGAAGGTAAAACCTTGTCCTACATCCCTGTCCTAGAGAGGGACTTCCCCTGATCACCTGCAATACATGCAAGGATCTTCAAGTTGTCATAAAGCTATATATTTGTCAGGAAGAAATTGCTCTTGGTTGGATGAGGCTGACAATCACTCCTCTTTAATGAAAGAAATCTCAATGCGTGTGTGACCTTTAGCAGAGCTACTCAAATGACTCTGAACTGTTTAAATAAAAGCAGGATTTGGCTCCAAATAGTCAGTAGCTTATGAATATCAATAATGTCTCAGTGGGTTAGGGGAAAAATACACTACAGGTGGCTTTCTAATTGACCAGAGAAAATTTTGGAAATTTAATCAACACATTCAGTCTGCACATGAACAATTCATTTCACAGATGTTTTGTTAAGAGGGCCACAGGCCTTATGTTGAGGGAAAACTCCATTCAGCAATCTCTATTTTTACTCACATTGTTGAGTGGAGAGAAAATAGATGCTTCAGTTGACAGTTGAGGTCCCATTTTGCCACACATGGCCTACATGTGAGGCACTACCAGTCCAACCCAGTACATTTACAAAGCGAGAACATAATGCAAGAGCAGGTGCCTAAAAGAAAGAGGAGGAACACAAAATAGCAGGAAAATTATTAAGATTAATATGATAAACATAGCACTTGTAGCCTTTCTCAGATCTTTTGTAGATCTTCTCAGATCATCAAGTCTGAAGTTCTCTGTGAAGGTATTAGACACAGAGTGTTTACTCCTTGATGTCTGTGAAGAGCATTTTCTGTAAAAAAAAATCTGTTATTTGTTTTTTTTTGGTGTAGCATTTCATTAGATGTTACGAAAGAAAAGAAACTTTCTGCAAAAGTGGAAAGAAAAAGCAGCATTTCTGAATACCAAGTATCCATGTGAGATGTTTTTGTTTGTTACTCCAGTGCAAGCCAAATCTTAATCTGCTCATTTTTATTAGTGTTATTGATGCATCAGGGAAAAAAGTAAGCAACCAGAGAGTGTTCTTTAAACAGATAATAAAAATCCCTCATTCTCAAAATCGAAAACAGATTGCTTCATGCCTGAAAAAAAATGGTCTCATCGTAGGCATTGTTTTACAAGGCAAATAGACTCTACTCATTTGTAAAATGAGGAACTTTCACAAAGAGTGAAAACCAAAAGTGCTGACAAAGAGAGGAAGAATGTTACCACAGTGTAATGTGAAATAAAGAGAGCAAAAAAATCCAAATCTATATACTTTCAATCCTATGTATATATACTATCACTTTTTGATGTAATTCAAATGTTTAAAGGGAAAAAAATAGAGGTCTTTTCTGGTCAAGGTGGCTTAGACCAGGTTCACATGGGCAATATGTGTGTATGCCCAGAAGTGTTTCTGCCACCTTCTCCTTCACATGTTTAAATCTGATTAGTTCTTCCATTAAGGAAAATTAAATCCATTTTGTAATTGCAAAATGCATATAGGGAGAATAGGCAGAAGCATTCTTGTTATCACTAGCTTTTCTTCTGCTCCCTTCCTTGTTGTTTCACTTATTGGAAAGATTTACCCAAAGACTGCACAGTGACTAGAAAAATGGTTCCCTTTTTTCCCAATGGGTATTATTAGAATTATTGTAATATCTATACATAATAACTGCATAAAGAAGAACAGTTCTCTCTTTAAAAATTTCATATGCTTTCCCCACTGAGAAGAAATGACCAAAAAGATATTATGACTTTATTACAGGTGACAGAAAAAGAAGGAATGATGACCTAAAAATCCTGAAAAATAAATCAACATAGACAACACAACTGAGGAATTTTGCCCAAGCCGTAATATTCCCATAACTATTTTAGAACTCGGTGGGGGAAAAAAGGCAACAAATTTTTCTACTTTGATTTCTAATCAAGAAAGCAATAACATTCTACCTAGAAAAATAAGTAACTCTCTGCTTCCTGACCACTGTCCTGTCTTTTGAAGCACATCTTTTAAACACCCTGTGTCGTCCCTGTGTCTTTGTCACAAACCAAGACTATGATCTAACGCTTAGTCAGGAAGGGATCTTCCTGGTCCAGGACCTTCTGGTGTGTATCACACAAAGGCTTGATGAGCAAAGTCTCACATGTTTGTTTCAGACTGTGATGACCACCTTAAATTGACACCAGAAGAGATGCTTCCTTCTCCAGACAACAAACTGTTGAAACACCAAATTTTTTAATGAAACCAGAAGGCTCAAAAACCATACTGCCAGAAAAACATATTTCATCGACCACGTATTATAGTCAGAGAAGGCAGAAAACTCAGCAGTGAGTCAGGAAGGATGATTGTTTCAGATTTTAATAGTAGTACTAATCTCTATACTCATCTTTAAGCAAAAGAAAAAGACAAACTGAGTTAAGGACCTCTCTCTAGAAGGTAAATATAGAAAGATAATCTCTTTTATGGGATTTTCCAGACAATGGTAATAATAAAATGTTTTTAAAGTAGCAATACAATAATAATAATAATAGTAATAGTAATAATAATAATAATAATAATAATAATAATAATAACAATGGGAAGAGTTATCTATCTCATCCAAACAGATGGGATGAAAACCTGGTGAAATTTATTAAATAGCCATACTATAATTTTCACTTAACAGTGAAAAAACAGTAGCAGTAAGGATGTAGAAGGGTACTCATAGCTCTTCACCTGATAGATCACAATTATTGCAGTAGATGATGTAGGCATTATGACAAGAGAGGAGAGCAGAAGAAAGATGTAATAGAAATTGTTGGAATTTTGGTGCTTTGAAGAGGATTTTGAGAGAAGGCAACAGGAGTTTTTAAGAGAAAGGTTGAGAACTGTCTTTGAATTAAAGCCACAAAATGGCCATAAACCTCAGTTGTAAAGTGGTAAAATGGTGACATTAAGTCCTCAAAATAGAGATAAGACATTTATTTAGCACAGAGATCAACTGGGATGGGGTTTGTATAAAAAATATATATTGTTTGGGTTTTTTTCTTCTCTTAGTTTGTTTCACACTGTACGATTCCTACTTTTTTCCAAGCACTATTTAGCTGCCATTCTCTTACTCTATTTTATTCTAGATAATGACTTAAAATTAGAGCTGCTGAATACATGTACTAATTGGGGACCACCAAGGGGACTGAAATTCATATTGGTTTAGATACCAATGAAACTCCAGGAGAGACTGTATTTCCCATATCTACGAAAAATAAGTGCAACTACTCAGGCACTGAGACATGAAAAGATACCTGCTCATTCAAGTTCAAAAAATGTTTGCTATGTTTGTTAATGAATTTATTGATTCATTATGATCTGAAAGGTAGTTAGTTAATTGTACCTCTGCATTATTCTGTATTGAGCTTGATAATGATGATAATAATATTCAGTGTTTTTCTCTTCTCATTAAATTAAGACTTGCTTTTCCATCTGAGATTTTACAGCATGGGAAGCACTGGAATAGAAAGGTCTACAGGCAGTCTGGCTAGACCTTAACAAAGATGTACTTCAGTCTGCTCATTTCCATAGAATCATAGAACCACAGGATGTTTGGGTTGGAAGGGAACCTGAAGATCCCCTAATTACAAACCCCTGCCATGGGCTGGGACACCCATCATTAGACCAGGTTGCTCAAGGCACCATCCAACCAATCCAGCCTTTAATACTTCCCAGAATGAGCCATCCACAACTTCTCTGGGCAACCTATTCCTGTGCCTCGCCATCCTCACAGTAAAAATTTTCTTCCTGATGCCTAATCTAAACCCACCCTGTTTCAGTTTCAAGGCATTCTCTCTTGTCCTGTCACTGTATGCCCTTGGAAAAAGTCTCTCCCCATCTTTCTTGTAGGCTCCCTTCAGGTATTTGAAGGCTGCAGTTAGGTCACCCTGAAGCCTTCCCTTCTCCAGGCTGAACAATCCCAATAATTCCTCATGGGATAGGTGCTCCATCCTTCTAATAATTTTCTAAGCCTCTGTCAGTTAGTGTCTTCTACCAGCTACACAACAACTGTGGAAATGCAGAACTGAATTTTCAGTTGCGCATGGGTCATGACACACTTTGAATGGAATATTAAATGCCAAGGGTAGCCAAGATATCCTTATGTACTCTTATGAGCTGGTGATGCTTGTCAGGACCTTCCTTTGATGCATAATGATGAATCCTATTAAAACTTCTTGAGTAGGTACAGCTGCAATCCTTGATGAGTCTAGGAAATGGACTCCTCATTACAATCTGCCTAAAGAAATATGCCTTGTGGAAGGGAAGAAGACTGAATCAACAGCAACTTTCAAGAGAAGTGGGATGCAGTGAGATATTAAATAATGATAGTGGCAGCAATTTGAGAAGTCTGGAGAAGTCTGTAAGCAATTACAACAGAGGTTTTCCTCTTGCAAGGTGTTTTATTATCAGAAAGCCCCAGTTTTAACTTCCTTTCCCTGACACATGTAACACAAGGATGATGAATTAAAGTTAAATTTGCTATGTGAATGCAATTCCCCTGATCTGTAGACATTGTATTAGTGTACAGCAATGGCTAGTGATGCATTGCATCTCACTGAAAAATGCCTCTAGTGGTTCTGGTGTAAGAGCTGTTGTGAGACAGCTCAAACACAGAGCTCCCACATGCAAGGAATAGGCTTGCCTTTAGTGTATGCTTCACTTGATACATTTAGGTTGAGTGATTACAACATCCTGGAACTAAAATGATAGGCTAATTAGGAGCTGGCATGAACTTCCCGAGTCACTGGGTTCATCATCTCCTGCCTTTACTGGAAGCCTTATATAATGTCTTAATAAAGCAGTGGAGCTTCAGCTGAAAGTTACTCAGTTTTTGCTGTTCCTCCCACACAAAGGCTGCTCCACACCCTCCCTGGATGGTCAAGACTTTTCTTCTCTTTTCCTGCACAATTTCAGATCCCCTTTATACACATTTGTTCCTGTGCCAGCACTGGACTTTGATATATATAGCTCTTTTCCCTTTCCACTTTTTACTTCTTTGATTTATTTCTGGAAAGCAATTGCATCCCTTTATAGCCTTCATTTTGTTAGGCTAAGAGAGATAGACTTTTCTAATCTCCTCCTCCAGGAAGACAGTGTTCTTTTCTCCCAAACCTCTCTGCACCTTCTTTGCATCTGTTTCTCTTTCAATTCTGCCCTTCCTGAGAGGGAATTTATGGCTGAACATAAGAGTACATAGCAATCCAGATAATTTTGCTGTGTTTTGTATTAGGATGGCAATACTTCCCTCTCCTTCCTAGGGGTCTTCTTTAAGGCCATGTCATGCTGGTAGCCCACAGTAACCTATGACTACATATTCTTCCTCTTAATACATTTCCAAATTATGAGTTCCAGTATGCAGACAAATTATTGCCATTAATCCATAACAATGCACTTAATATTATTAAATTTCTATTCCTATTATGACAGTCCTCAAGGTCATCCCAATTATTCTAGTATTGTTGTATCATCTCAGTTCTCTTTGGCACTACAAATGCCCCAGCAAGTCACTAGAGAGACTTAGTCCTCAGGACTAAGCCCCTCAGGAAGTGCCCTTGCCTGCATCCATCTAGATTGATCCATCAAATTTCCTTTGCAACACCATCTATGGTTGCCTCCTTCTTTCCCTGGCCCCCACACAGTCCTTGTATGTATCCCCATCTCTGTGCTCTGATCCATGCTGCAAGATTCATTGCCTTGATGAAACCCAGAGAGGTTATACCTGTTGTAGCTCTTTCCTCTTGGAAAGTTGATATTCTACCACAGACAAATGTGCAATGCAAAATTTGTATTTCAGCCCCTTTTTGGCATCCTTGATTGTTCCTAGTGCTCATCTGTTTGTCCTTCAGATTAAGACATATGTAAATACTGCCTGTAAAAAGTTTCAGTGGCTACACCTGTTTTCCAAAACTAATCAGAGTGGTGAGCAAAAATGACACTAGTTCAAAAATTTGGATAATTTTAATACTCTGAAAAAAAAATGAAGGCTTCCCGAAAACTCTTTATTTTTTTTTTAATTCACAACAGACTTTACATTTACAGGAAACCACTTCTAAAATGCACCAGATTGCAATATTTTCCGTGTCAGCTATTTAAAGGGTTCCCAAGAGCTTTCCTTTTGCCTACCCTCCAAGCTTCCTTCTCCCAGTTCAGCCTGGAATTCCATAATAGTTGAGCTGATCCAATTTTTGCTCAAACCACTTTCACCGCTGGCAGTCACTAGCCTCATATGAAACAACTTTGTGAAGTTGACAAAAACTGGAATTTGATCTCCTATGCAGGTCCATGCTTTCCAAACACATTCTGGTAAAACTAGGAAGAGATTGCATCATTAAAGCCTGCAGTCAATTCAAAAGACTTTTCTCAGCTCTGCACCACACTTTGTGACTTTGCAAAGAAGCGTTCAGAAATTTCACACACAGCACAGACCACAGTTGCCCATTTCCTTCATCATCATAGGGTGGAATTAAAAACTTTTGGCCAAGCTGCCTAATGGAGCAGCTGTTTGCAATTAGATGGAGCATTACATCCATTTCTTAACAAACTTCACAACTGGATAACTACAGTATGAGCAATATACCGTGAAAAATTGCCAGCCTGTTCAACTTCTCTGCATTTCTGGTGGTTTCTGTACCTTGCCCTCATTTTTCCAGCCTGCTCACATGCTGTCTGACTCTTAACTTTCCCACTCTGTTGCAATATGGCTGCTCAGAGATTTATGCAAGACTTTTGTCAGTCCTTACGTAGATGTGCAGCACTGTGGCAGGACATAGGTTGCAAAATGAATGCATTTGATCTTTCTAAAAATAGCATTAGTGCCTGAACAGAAAGCCAGTGATAGAATGTTTTTTATATACTGCACTTTCATTTCCCCTGCTAAATTGAGGTCAAATACCACTCATCTTGCTCACACGAATAGTCTTATTGACATGGTTTTGCACAGAAAATTAAGAAATAATTTTCACTGTTTCTTCCAGAAGCAAAAATAAAGTGAATGGTACTTCTGAAGGAGCAATTGCATTTGCTACTCCTTTAAAAAATATGTCTCAAAATAAGAGACAGAATATGTCTTTTGTCAAAGCCTATGTACCAGAAAACACATCTAAGTTCAAAAGCTATAAATTCTGCATATGTATGGATTCTAAAAACCAAATTAATAGAATTCCTGCTTCCTGTTAGTTATTCTGCACTCTGGTAGGCTCCACTATCCATAGATGAATCAAGAACCATAATACTAATGCAACTGCCCTTAAAGCAAATTCAAAGAGCAATAGGATAAGCATTATTATGCTCAGCCTGTACTAATGCATTTGCTGAATTTCCTCTTTCCCTGCCTGCGAAAATTAACAGTTCGGGCCCTGATGATTTTACTTTCCAGAGAAGAACAAAGCTGTACAAATGTAGCATACAGAGGAAGGTCAGGGTGAAGGGTGGCAAAGATCTCATTCCTCCTGTGAAGGGAGGCACTGAAGGGTGTCATTTAAGAAAGACAGATCAGTTTGACTTGACAGTCAAGCAAATGAGAAGATAAAATTAGCATAAACTGGGGTAGAACAAGCAGATAAAAGGAAGAGAAGGTTACTCTAAGATTCCAGGTATGAAATTATTAATGTATGTGGGTTCCCCCCCCCCACGGATCCTTGCTGTTGTTTTGCAGGGAAAATTGCTCGCAAACAGCCCTGCTGAGGTGATGACCATTCTTTTCAACTCACCAGATCTGTCCAAGTGACCAAATGAAGGACAAGATTCCAGGATTTGTTGTTTAACAACAGGCAGCAGATTCCACAGTGATACAGGCTGGTGTAAGCAGGGGAAAAAGGTAGGACACAGCAGACTCTGCACTTCTCCCTATGCCAGGGTTAAAAATCTGAAGTTTCCAATGGGGATTAATAAAAAAAGCATAGTCAATGTGGTTCAGGGACAAGAAAGCATGCACTTAGAAACAAGCTGATACTCCTTATATTAACAATGTCTAATATTTTATTAACATTTCTCAAACTACTCAAAATCCGAAATTTAAGCCTGCTTTGCAGTTCACCTTCTGGCCAAACTCACAAGCCATTTAGCAGAGCTGGTACATTCAGAGTGCAAAATGTATTTCTGGGCCTATGTATGAAAAAGACAAAAGGGGAGATAACCAAAGCTATGACCATTTACTGGTTTCTCATTCTTAATTTTCTCTCTTACAGAACTATATTTTCAAAGACGAACTTCCAAAAACCCATATTTAAATTACATCTTTAACCAGGGGTCTGAATTATGAGTTCAAAATTTCATAAACTGGATAGTTTCCGGATTTCAAAGAATTTACTCTCTGATATCCTGTCATCTTATTTAAGTCACTGATAAGCTTGTGCTGACAACAATGGGAACAGGAATTACTTTTTCTAAGAGAAGCAGGACAAAGAAGCTATCTTAAAAGAGCCAACTTCAAAGGAAGAAGGTCAAATAACCTGCTGTCGCATAACACATCATTACATTGGCATTCTCCTTGGCTCTTGAATTTAAACTTTGTAGAGAGGATAAGGATACTAAAAAATAACACTCGGAGTTTCCATTTCCTATTAGTAAGTGTGCTTTATTGAAAGAAATTGATATCTATAAATGTGTCACGGGATGCAATATTGCTGACAATTTTATATGGAAAGAACCACCACATGTTTTTCCCCTCTCCCATCCCTATACATATGTTTTATGACACAGGGTTTTCTTTCTTTTCCTGTGCTCAAGTGCATGTCCAGTCTAACTTCCAAAGCTTATTTGTTCACGTAGATAAGCTTAGTCTTCAGACAGTCGGTGGAGAGAAATTTTTGAAAATCATACTATATCAAAAAGCTTTAAAATGAGCATTCAAAATCACTAGCCAACATAGAAAACAGCAAGCTTCCTTCAGACAGTCCATCATGTCCCTCCCTCTGAAAGTCACGATTGCCTTAACCAAACTAAATTAGCATCTCAGAGGTGATTTCATGTGGCAGAATTGAAAATATATCAGTTTGAAAATACTTCTGTGCCGCAAAAGGTATGTATTTTTAGCATTTTATTCTCCCTGATTAGACTGCGTCTCCCATGGTCTCCCACATACTTGGCCATACTACATCTCAGAAGAAGTACTACGATTTTCCAGCAGCACTGTTTCCCTGTAAAGTAGCATATAAGACATGAAAGTACCTCTTAGAGTACACAGAAGACATTTAGGCTTGTCAGACTTCAAAGTTTGGTACAACTAATTGCACAAGATGTGTACAGTGCATTGCCTGCAATGCCCTCCCTTGCTTTCCTAAATGTGATGTTTGACTTTTCTGCTGCCACCACCAAGTACCTGATGGCTCAAGTCCTCTGCAGCCCATACATACAAAGTATCACAACCAGTGCCCAGGCACACTCCCACCACCTACACAAAATGCTGGAAGAGGCAAGGAAGCCATTTGTTATGTTCATTCCCACTTTTTTAATATCATAGGCTCACAGTTAGGGCACAGGTGCAGAGGAATTGGGACACAATGTTGTGATGCCTCTTCTTTCTAAAGGGACCTAAACCTGTTCAGTAAATGCTTTAACAATGTTTGCAGATCTCATTCTCACATCATGGTCTGATGAGCACGCATTCAGATGAAACTGGAATAGATGCCAAGGGAAAAATACAAATATTTCCAATGCATAATTTTGTAGCCCTTTGTTATTGGTAATTAACTAATCTTCTTACCTAACCTACCATGTGTTATGGATCCTACCTGCAGGACCTACCTGTAGCCTTTGAATCCACTGCCTTATTGCAGTCACATCCAGGGACTATCTTGGATTTTTTTTCCTTTTCTCTCCTTAAATATATGTTCTGATAGAAAATGTACTGGACTGTGAGGACTGCTTCATTTCAGTGTGGAAACCATTACTCTAAAATACACAAGCAATGACCTGTTAGTGAGCATCCACAGTTAACAAGCCAGCCAACCATCCTGGTTTCAGAAAAGTTTGTCTCTGTAGTGTGAAAAAGAAAATGTGTGAGTCAACCATGAGAGAATGAAAGCCAAGGTCAGGGCAATTCCCAGGAGCTCTCCCTGGTTACAATCATAAAGGAAGCTTGCAAAAAGCTGGAATGAAGTTAATCTAAACAGATGTTAATGTAACTGAGATTGGAAATTGGCCCTGAACACATCTCTATGGAGATATTATACTTCTAGGTTAAATGTGAAAAAAAAGTTCTTTTATAATTATCATCTCATTGTTAGGCAGCAGATCTTACCACAAAACATTTGACGTTTGTCACTGACAAGAAGGTTTTATCCTTCTCACATGATGTGACACAATCTCTGGCCCCAGACTCAGAATATATCAGCTGATGTCAACACTTTCTCCTTCCATGTTCTAAATATTGCTGATCAGGCCAAGTTTCATTTCACTGAAAAGACCACTTTCTTTCCTGACTGTGTGGAAGAGAGAAACTTGTTAGGGTTCAGACGTGATACCTGCGTCTGTCAGTTCAGACTGCAACCTCTGCAGTTTTCAGCTGAAAACTTCCTACATCACAAGGAAGCAAGGCAGAGAAATGTGAATTTGCTGTTGAGGTACAAACCCCCAGAGAGTTCTTAACCTCACTGCCACCTCCTCTCTAACTGCCTCTTGCTCGGGAGTGCTCTACCAAAAGAGGTACTCCTGGAAAGAGCTGCAAGAGTGAAAGCAGAAATCTTTACAATCATTTTGCTGAATTAAAATACTGAATTTCAAGATGTCATGCCCATCCCCTTTAAGCCAGCCCTGCAAAAGTGCTGAGTTAAAGTTTATGATAAACATTTAATTAGGATAAACATTTTTTTGAGTTGCAGACGAAACAGAGCTCTGCCACAGCAACTGTATTAAGTGCAAATGATACAGCAGGGTGTCTGACAACCACTGGCTTCTGTCTTCTCTGATCCTATCTAATGTACATGGTATCCAACTCAGGGTGTTCAGGCCATGCTTATTTGGTTTTGTTTAGTGTCTTTCTACATATACAATCGAACAAATATTTTATATTTATATTCTATATTGCTTTTTAGCAACTAGTCTAAATCAAAACACCTTCAAGAAAAAATCAGCAAATACTTTCCATATGTATGAAGTTACCTGTCACAAGCAGTTTTTCCACTCGAATTTCACTTTATTCGTGTTTTTAGAGTTCCTCCTTTATATGTTCCTTTTCATTTATCTTCCTTACCTTGCACTTCATGTTCCTCTGCAGGAGTTATTGGCACTATACTAACAGAGGGGGTTTTTTTTCCCCTAGGATGTGAAAAATATTGTGAACCTTCACACGAAAAGACTTTTCAAAAATATGGAAAACTTGGTTGAGGGATTCAAAGGTGATGGCCCTGAGAACGCACAGGTTACACTGAGGAGTTAACATGGATTTGGTTGCAGAAATTAGCCTACTCTAAGAATGTCTCTGTCCAAATCTCAGTATTTTTTAGGTAGGAACCACAAGATCAGGAAACTTCAAAACACAACAAAACATTTGTAGATGTTTTAACAGGAAGACCCTTTGGTGGATAGGTGACATCCAATTCTAATTTCTTATTCAATTAAGCTCTTTGTTTTGGGCCAAACAGAAAATGTGATTTCACTCGGGGAATCTCAAGTTGTGCCTTTGGAGAGCACGTTCTACTCCTGGTGAAAGCAAACAAGAGGGAAGGAAAACCAGGTAGTGCAAAATGTTGCAAGCTTTTTCTAGAATTGAAGCCGTTGGTCAGACGGGTCAGATACTCTGGGGTAGTAGGATGCTTTTGCTTTAGACCCCATGCTCTCCTGGGATGTTGTCTGGGTGTAACCAAATCCCTTCACTGTGAATGCTGCATAACTCAGTAGGTCTCCAAATGGGAAAAGAGCCACAGGGCTCAGCAGGGAAAGAGCAGGGAGAGAAGGAGGGAGAAGGTGCAAGAAAGCAGACACGGGTGCGAGCACAGGAGCACAGGAAGGGGCACAAGAAAGAGGCTGAGTGCTGCCCCAGGTGCTTAAGCTTGGTCTGGTCCCACAGGATGGGTGAAGGGGCATCCTGGCTGGACTAGTCTGGATCATCCAGTGACTGAGGCTTACTAATAAAGGGAAAAGTCTCCATGGCAAAGCAGGCCTTCCACTGGGGAATTCCCCAAACATCTGCTCTGCCCAAAGCTTCCCTTTTCTCAAGATGCCAAAAAAAGCAGGGAGGGGGGAAGGGAAACACAGACTTTCATTATTTCAGTCACCATACAAATTTTGTTCTAATTTTCGGTTCCCACACCCTTTTTCTTCACCAGATAGGAACTTTGGGCTTTGGTGCTGCCCATAATCTTCCTCGTCTGTACTAATTTCAGTTTTCCAACCACCCTCATCTCTTTTTCATCCACTCTGGTATAATTTATTGCTATAAGTAGTATAACACTTACAACTGTCCCCTGCTTTCCACCTCTGAGTTCAGCATTTGTCCAGACATGGAAGGATTTTGGACTGGTAAGTCTGGCATGACTCCATTCCCCTCACTCCCTGCTCAGCAGCCTGCAGCTGGTAAAACACATGTACCTAGGCCTGAATACATCCTTCTTTCTCTGTGCAGGCATGCAAAAGAAGTAGAGAGATCTGCATGGAAAAGACAACAAAAAGCAAATTTAGCTGTGAAAATCTTACTTCTAGTTCCAAAGCACTGGTACAACTACCTCATGTAGTTGCAGTTTACTCTTGTTTAATAAAGAGAAGAAAAAAATCTCTTCTTTGGTGAATCCATCCACAGATATTACCTGCACCTATGCTGTAATTCCCCCCATATGACATTCTCACTAACTCCCCTTCTTCACAGCAGCACAGGCCAACTCCACTCACACACAAGTGCATTGAAAGACCTAAGTGCTTTTCTTTTGCTTGATGTTTAAACCAGAAACTTCAGTCTGTGCACATTCCCTGTATTGAAACAAGGATTATGGTTCTGATAGGTGTCCAGGATATTACAGACTAAAGCAATATGAACATTTTTTTCCAGTAAAAAGGTCCTCATTTAACAAAATTGCATGAGTATTATGAACTTAAGATCTGAATTGTATGTTTAATTATTCCTCTGGAGACGATAGTCCAACAATACATGTGTTCAATGTTATTATTCCTGTGTCCAGAAATTACAGTACAAACTGATCACTTGAGGCAAAACTAAATCCCTGTTGGCAAATGGACAGCATTTGTTGACTAGCTAAACAAGTTGTACATTTCATTTGCCAAAACTGCCTGACAGGCCAAAAAAGGCCTTTTTGAAGTCATTCCGTTTTGGAAAACAGAAGTACTAAAAGATCATAATGTTTTTGTGGAAAACATTAACCCTAAAATTTGAAACAAGTGGAGGATGTGCAGAAGCAATGCCATTATTCATATCTTATTTTACTGACATTTCAGGGTGATAGATTTCGAGGTGCATCAGTTCTGCTGCTGTGACCTGGCTCTAGGTCAGCAGCTGATCCTCTCTTCACACTCAGGATAAGTCTCCACCTTTTTTGCTGTGAGGCTCCAGGGGAAATCCTGGCCACCCACCAGGCCCTGCAGTAGCATCCCTGCTCCCTTAAGGGGAGTTTCCCATGCCCAGGTCCTGGAAGGTGAATGCTGAGAAACTCTGAGCTGGAAGGAACAATGGGGATGAGATTTGTTGCAGGGTTTTTCTTGACTTCATTAGCATGGTTAAGGCCTGGGAAGCACAGGGATAGGACTCTCTGCAGAAAATATAGTCTGAAGCAAGGGGAGTAAAACATGAGCCAGAAGGCTCGAGGCTGAGCATGTACACACACATCATAGCTGGGCAGCAATTTGACTATTTTCCTTATTACGGTTTGATTGTTAAGGGGTAACTAAATAGGACCTTACAGATTTTCAGTTATTTCTTTTTACTTATTCAGATAAATCTGAAGAAGTTTGTTTAGGCCGTGGTTTACCACTGAAAATATCCTGAGATTACGGTTCTTAATGGCTATTTTATATCCCTGTAGCTCCCAAGTGTGTCTCCTTGTTTTTAGGGGGATGGCAATACTAACTTACAAGAGGAACGAGAAGAGAGCACAAAGAAATCCAAGCAATGTTTTGCTTCTTGCATGGGTAATTTATTTGCTAAAAAAGTAGTAACTTTATGTTGGTCAAAATGAACAGGGGTTTTTAGATAGATTTTAAATTAATTCTTCCAGTGTCTCCTTCCAGCAAAATATTTTTATGTTCCCAATTTGAACAGTTTGAAATGAAAAGGAATTTTTATTTCAAGCTACATCAAAGTTGGCCTGACACAAAACTGGGGATGTCAAAGAGCACTCCTGTTTTACCAGGAAAAAAGTTAAGATATATCTTTATGGTACAGAAACTCAAATTTCTTTTGAATCATAAGCTTCTAAAAGAAGTACTAATTTTGAGAGAACCATTTTATTTTATACAGAACAATGAAGGTAGAATGTCAAGGAACACTATGTTTGTCCATTTCTTTCAGTGCAAATTACAGATACATGAAATGTTTATTAATAATTTCAACAGCGTGCAAAAAAAAGAAAAGTCAAAAATATAATCTTCTATACTTCCCCAATCTTTCCCCAGACATTAAAATAACTGCTATACCACAAACTTAAGTCAAAAACATATTTATTTATGGTCATTTTCCTATGCCATTTCCTATGACTGTAGATGTTGGGTTACTCTACAACACAATATTTTCCTTTCAAGAAATGAGAACTAGGTGGCCTTTGCTAAACAAAACTCTCTTCCTAAAATATTCTCTAATGATATGGGAGAAAGGGCTTTATTCAAGTGGCCACTTAGTAAAACTTAAAATTTTGAGGGAACAGAAAATGAAACCCGGTTTTAACTAGGTTCTAATGGCCCCTCACTGGCTGTAGGAGAATTGGTTCAATTACACTGTGACCAGTGTCATTGCATATCAATAGCTGGAGCCTCTAATAATGCCAATAAACCATTTCTTTTGTTTCCTTTGTTAGACTGTTTGGCTCGAAGCTATAAACTGGGGACAACAGCATCAAGTGTCGCCCTATGCTTGTGAAATCATTATGGGGCACAGAACATTTTGGAGTTTTAAATGTCCACTCTAGAAGGGGTGTCTCCCTACACTGAATCACATCTCCTCACTTGCCCGTTGTTCTTGCTGTTCACACTCCAAGAAAGAATAGAATTATAAGATCATCAACTTTAGGTCCAAATGGAATATACTCCTTTTCTCCTGTCAGTCTGACCAAATATAACCTTTGGGTTTCCAACTGACCTTATACTGTGGGTTGCTCTTAAATAATCAGTTAATTAAAAGGTGACGTATCACAAACACCAAAACTTTAAATAACTTGAGTCATCTAAAAAAAGAACTGATAGCTTTTCCTCAGGGGAAAAGTACTAGTAGCTTACTGAGAAAGCTTAACCTCCAAGGCCAGTCTAGCTAACTATGGCCTTAGGGACTAATCCTTGTAAAGTCCATCTGGAGAATGTCCTAATTCCACTGCCTGCTCTTCACAATCAGCCTTCTGCTTTTTTCCCCACCCTTGCATCCGTTTAGTGTCCTCATTTGCTTTCTAATGACTTTCTAAAGTGAACTCAGATCTGGTTTCTTTCCCAGCTGACCTTTAGCTGGCTTTCCTTTCCATTCTTCCCTACATCGTGGCAATATGAGCTGTGATGCTCATATCAACATGAGTATCATATCAATACCATATGTTCCAGACACAGAGCAGGTAACTGACAGCAAAGCTGAGCCATGCCAAAACACACCTGAAACTTCCCAAAAGAGTAGGGGGATCTGAGTAGACATCTGAACCACTTCTGCACTATGAAACAAGTAAAGCTGCTGAAAGATTTTAGTCATGGCAGCCAGGGCCAGTGCTTTCAGTGCAGTTTCCTGTGGAGCTTGATGTCTTTCTGAACTTCCAATAACTCAACCAGGTGCTGTTAAAGATGAGGCAGTGACTCTGTTCTGGACAGGGTCACGTGCCGAAGCAATAGTCTCAAATATTTCTACCAGCCTGATTCTTAAACACAGCAATTACTAAGAAACCCTTGTTCTTCTTGGAATCAGCCATCAGATCTGTCATGCAATTACCACAGAGCTACTTCAATTTGGAGAGAAATAGCACCAATAGCCTGATTTCTGGTATTGTGTTTATTATTTCACCTTCAGAGTATGAGTGTAGCTACTTAATTGCAGCCTCAAATTCAGGAGATTTTTTCCTTTCACATATCCCCAAATTGTATTCATAAGAATAAAGATGGGGCAGAGTGCACCCCTGCAGAACACAGGTAGAGCATTGTCTTAGGCTCTGTGCCTCATATCTCCCCGGAACCCTAGGAGAAGAAGTCTGAGGATCCCTAGTGGTATGTGGACCCACAGCCAAAAAGCAGGAAGCCTGAAGTCCTCACAGGAGGAAGTGAAAATACTGCAGTGTTGTAATCACTGTAACATTGTACGTACCAGAACATAAAGGCGAATGAGACAGTTCGTCCCTGTTGTAATTTCTTGTTACATTCCAGTTTTCAAGTGCAAACTCTTTAAACAATTATGTCTTGCAGTTAAAAGAGGTTGTTGAAGGAGCCTTGTGGTGGCATTAATTCTCTCACGTCCTGACACACTGACCTGAAATGCTCAACTCCCCTTACAGCATCAGGCTTCTGACTAACAGGGAAATCTTTGATAGAGAGGACTTGACAACCTGGCAATACCGTAGAAGTGAAAAACTCCTTGGGTAAAAATAAGTTGGATTAAACAGATACACCTATGCTAACAGCTAAGTACCTGTTTACACTTATTAGTCACCTCATTAAAAGCATTACTCTAAATAACATGCCATTTATATTTGTTAAACCCATTTCACAGGAAGCTTAACTAAAAAGGAAAGAGGTTAAAGGCCAGATTTTAACCTCTACATAAGTAGGTGGCTAATCACAGCTTCAGACACGCGTGGTGGAGGGGAAGGCCCTGAACCAGGGCAGACCTCAAAGGTACACGCATGCGTAATCACCTCTCCAATGCTGGAGCTTGAGGCATGCTGTGGGAGAAACAAGAACTAGCACAATTGGGAATACCTTTTACTGCTCTGGGAATAATGCTTTTCTCTTTATGGGCAGGCTTTTAAATTATCTCTCCATATAGCATATTAACAACCTTGTTTTTTTCCTGAGTGCTGCTCCACATATGTGGTGTGCCTGCAGATGCCGTGCAAGTTGTTCCAGCTCCCCACAGCCCTGCCAGGTCTCTCCAGTCCTGACTTGCACACTGTCCTGCTCCTTTCCTTTCCACAGCAGAGGTTACCAGCTGTGGGACGCACCCTTATATTCTAGGAACTATGATGTTACTAACAGATTTATTTTTCCATGTAACTTGAGAGAGGAATAAAAGGCAAAATCTCAGCTAGCACAGTGATTACAACTCATTTGTAATGGGGAAGTTTCATGATACTGTGCAGAACAATGTTGATCACTATCAAACAGGAATTTGACTCTCAAAACCCAGGCACTGGTGGAGACTCAACCAGCCCTCCCCAAGCCCTGGTCTCCAGAAGGGCTAGATGGGAGAATAATTCCAGATAAAATGCCTTGGGTGCTGTGTGGGTTGGACCACAATTCTACTGTCAAGGGGTTTGGGGCTTTTTGTGGGGATTCTTGTACCAGATTCAAAAAGGCCCTTAACAGGCATCAGGAGACAGGGGTAGGACTGAAGTCACTGTTCCTGCCATCTCCCAACTCTGAGCCAAGCTGCGAGCCAGCATCCTCAGAGACTGACAAATGGCACAAAACAAGCCGAAGAAGCAAACAGGTGGGAATGGGAAGCAGTGGGCATGGGGAGAGCAGAGTGAGACCTTCCCCAGCAGTGACTCTGATCTGTTATGTCAGCTCTCTCCCCTCCCTAGGCACATCCACGCCCACCACACTGGAAGCCCTTGTTCAGCTGCCATCAAAACCCCAGAAGGTCTTCACTGGCCAAAAAAGTTTTGAGGTTTTTAGCTCCAGACCTGTGTGCAATGCCAAGGTTGTCCTGACAGAGAAAGCTGAGGAACTTCATGCCTACTCCACAAAGTGAGCCGAGTTGGCTTCCCAAATAGGAGGTAACATGGCAGAGTCAGGAAGGAAGAGCTCTAGGTTCTTGATCCTGGTCTCAGGACCACTTCATGCTCACTGGTGGAGAAGTACATTAGGAAGACTCTGGGGTGAGGTCCCTTACAGCTACCCGCAGCACTGAAGTCAGATAGCTCAGTGCTCCTGCAGAACTGCAAAAGAAAAGGGCCATTCTTGGTCAGGTGCATAGGTCATCACTGAATGGTTTGCACCTTGCACAGTGACAGATCCAGAGCAAGGGAAACCAGATAACTACAAGCTGGATGCTGGAGGACCAGAAACCACAATGCACAGGCTGTTCCCTTGGCTAACTCCAGGCAATTATGGGCAGGGTATCTGCAGAAGGTGAAACCTACTCTGAAATGCCAAATTCTCCTCAAGGACTCAACAGGCATCACAAGGCCCTCACCAGAGTCTGGACTCTGTTTGGGAAGCCAGATATCAGCAGGTGTTGTGCCATTTAACCTGTAGATAACTGTGTTCTCTATTGGATTGGACCTGTCAAAATGAATCTGGAAAGTTATTTGTGTTTGTGCTTCACTCAGCAGTGTGTGCAAGAGAGCAGAAATGTAAGCTGTGTAGATATCCTCTGTCCTTGCCTAAGCACAGCCAAAAAAGTGAAAGTGACCCACAAGAGAACCACAGAACTCCATGCCAAACCAGCTAAGATAAAATTATTGTCACACGGGTAAAAGGATAGCAAAAGGTTTCATTAAAGTAAAAGGGAACTTCTAATCTTCTCTACAGGGACTAGTTTCTCTTGTTGGAGATTATACCTGTAAGGATTAGAGGAAATCAATGTTGCTCTGTTCTCTTCTGAAATACGTTGAAGTGTGTTACTGGAAACTTACTTTGAATGCATATCAAGACCACTCATAATGGGTATGATTCACTCGGATTTACCAGAACAAAGACAAGGAGTTTGCTTTTTTTTTTTCCAGTGTAGTTGTTTCTAGAGAATTTAGCCTGGCGTTTCTAGAGAATTTAGCCTGGAGTTAACCTCAGAGTTGGATTATAGACATAATGAAAAATTACTTAAAGCTTCATGTAAGCTGAAACATTATTATTCAATAAAGAGTCCAAGTTAGTGATATAAGATATAAATTGTTTCAGGAGGTTTTTAAGAGGGAGAAAGGCATTTAAGTAACTCTAAATTTACAGGTACACCATATTAGTTCTAATCACTCATTTAAACTTCTGAAACACCTTAAGTGAGATAAGATGGTGACTTCCTAGTTTTCTGACTGAGGTCTTGTTGTGTGACATTGCCTGACTGGAGCTCTGTGTCTGCCAGGAGACAGGTAGGGCCTGAGCAGCACTGGGGGAAGAGGAGACAATACAAGCCCCAGGCACAAGATCCCACAGTGCAGCATGTGTCCAGAGGACATCACCTGAGTGAGCGCAGAGATTGTCTCTTCAAGAAACACAGCAACATCTCTCTTTTTAGAAATGTCTTCTCACCAGAAAAAATAACTTGGACCGACTACCCTCCCATATTCCAGTAATTGACCCTTACTCTCCAAAATGTGAGAGAGAAAAAGAGGGAAATTTACTGGTGAAGTAATGGGAAAATGGAAACCACTTGAAGTTTAAGTCCAAAGAGGGAGAATTCAGCAGAGACTGCGCTGTTGTGGCTGATTTTAGGTAGAGCATGCTCAGGTACTAACAAGATTATAAAACCCAGATAGGTGCCTAGATAATCAGACAGACAGACTGAGCTTATTTGTTTTCTTCTTTTTTTCTTTTTGTTGATTTGAAGCCAAAGATCCAAGCAAAGATCTTCACAAAGGCACAGCAGTCTGTAAATGGTATTCTCTCACACAAAGTTGTCTGTGAGGCTGAGGAAGATAAAGAGAACTTAAGTATTTTTGCTGTTTTTTTAATAAAGAAGTATTTGGAGTACATTCTCCATTCAATGTACATGCAGATCAGCCTTAATAATAACGTATGTTATATTTAAAAATTTCAAAGAAGAAAATACTTCAGAGAAAGGATAAGTCTGAGGAGCCTTAAACAAATACTTTTACATCATCTCACTTTCTTCCAAAAGTTACTTGAAGAAGACACTGGATTTTATAATTTAAATCACATTTATAGAAGTTGACAGATTTAAATTCTGCCATGGCTCTGTTTCTTAGTTCAAGGGCTCACACACCCCTATGTCACATAAGCATCTGTTTAGTTACTGAATCTCAACTGTGCGGACTGGGCAAAGTTTCAGGCTTTTGTTTAAACTTTCCTGTAAGAATTAGGTCAGTTCTAATCTTCACATTTTAATAACTTCCTTTTCAACTGAAATTCAAATTGCTGAGGAGCTTTGTAGGGGAGAGGAATATTCCCATAATGATCTCATTTGAATAACCTGAGAAAAATAACATGCGTATCGCTCAGTGCAGGTAAGCAGGATGCAGATGAGCAGCCACAGCCAAGTGAGTGGTCTCATGTCTTCCCACCAGGCTAAATCTGGCTTGCCTTGGATTTAAGGTTAAGATGAGTTGTTGATACTGGGTAATTCAGATCATCCCAGTGCTAGGCATGGGAACAGACAGCGCACCCCTGTGAGGTATCTCCACCTGACAGAGAGAAATGGGTGGAGAGCTGGCCACCCCCACAGCTCCAGGTACAAGTACCTTGCCTGTGCAAGAGATGGAGGACAGACAAATTATATATATATAATATAGTAGGTATAGGGATATAGTAGGTGCATTCTGCTAATTCCTGAGACCTGTAACACCGGCTGTGAGGCACTCAGTCAAGCTTCCTTAAGGAAAATGCTGCATGGAAAGATGACGGCAAAAGATGCGCTAACAACATACGTATATGGTTCAGCAAGGGGATTTTCCTCTCACAGGATGTCAGACTCCTCAGTCAGCCCAGTGGGGAGTGGTGAAAGAGCAAAGTCCCTCCATCAAGGGAGGCTGTAGTCCTCCCAAGCTAGTTTTTTGAGATCTTTCTGAAGCAACAAACCTGTCAAAGAAGCTAAGCCCATCTAACTCTTACCACTCTGCAAGGAACCAGGTACCCAGTGCCTGAGGAAGCAGAGAGATGGATGCAGCAGAGGACAGAAGGAGCAGTGGAGAAGGGAGGAAGGTGGATCCATCCTCAGCTTTCAATCTAGCAGTGGCTTGCCGTTAGGTTGCCAGCTCATGGTCTCTAACACCTGTAAAGATCTCCAGAAAAACACTAAAAAGAGGATTTCTGCCTGCATTAACTGTCCATCTTTTCAGTGACCTTTCCTCCATCAGTGCAGACCATCCACTGCCTCACCTGTAAAGACTGACACCCTGAGGGATGCAGGGTCCTCTCCCACAACATGGATTTGCCAGAGAAATTCAAGCAGCTGCAGTAGTTTGCATCTAAGGAAGGTGGTCTTCATCCTTGTGCCACTCTTGATTAGAGAGAAGCCCCACTAAAACTGATAATTAAACCTCTTCAGGCAGACAGAAGGTGCAGGTGAACCAGCATTTCTTTTTATAAAGGACATGGCTTTGTTTTCAAAATTGCTAAGTAAATTACTCAGCCAAAATTATGTTATAGAGACCTCTAATATCATGAATGCCACTTTTAGCCTAACAACTTATACGTGAGCTTTCTTACTGCACAGTGTGTTTATTTTTTTCCCAGGAAACTGGTACTGAGAATAAGTGTCTTTCAGATGCGATGCCTCAGACTCCAAGTGGTATGGAGCAGAAAAGGCAGCCCAGGGTCTAACCCACTCTTTGAGTCTATCTTTCAGCCATAATAGCCAGCCTATCCCTGAATCAGCTCTTTCTGGTTTTGCTTTTTGTTAGACCCTCTATAGTTCAGAAACAGAATTTTGGACACTTGGAAACAGAGTGATCTAATCTGCTCTCCTTGGATATGTGTGGTACCACAAAAGGCACTAGAAACAGGGGTGCACAACAATTCCCCACCTCAGAGTGATGCAAAACTGCTTTAGAGACAGGACTGCAGCAGATGAGAGCTATGAGTCCTGTACTTTAGCAGTCTATGCTGCTGGCAGCCTCAGCCCTTTCAAAGCATTCCCATCTACCACTGGCTTGCCAGTTTATGAGCCTTGCCAGGTGCCTTCTCACATGCTGCTCTACAAGAAAACATGATGTCCAGAGAGACATCACACCTAGCCTTGCACACGCCTGGATGACATTTTTATGAGTTCTTGCTCTCACTCCACTGCCTCACCAACCCATTCCACCCAGATACAATGTGCTAAGAGCTCTCCTCTCCAGAAGAAGGCAAGGAGCATCAGCAGGCCATCACACACACTGAGCTAATTCTGTGTGCCTGGGAAATTTGGCAGTCAGGGACTGTAGGACCTGTTTCCAATGCCTGGCCCTGCCACATCTCCTTGCAGGATACCCCTGGTCATCTTCTGGCAGCTTCTTGAGTGCCTCAAGGGAGGAGTGAGGGCAGCTGGGTTGCCCTGCCAAGTGTCCCCTGTTCTGTTTCCCTGTTTCCAACCCACAGTGTCTCCTCTATATCTCTGTTTATCATTTTTGCCACTTGTGATCAATTAGGTTTTTTTCCTCTTCAGTGTCTTCTCTTCATCTCTCCTCCCTCTGTGCATATTTTCTTTAATCTTTTTTTTAATACGTTTTGTTTTGTTTTAGCTTCTGTTGGGGATGGGCTGCTTCCCATACCTATAACAAAAAAACAAAAAAAACATGGGGACAGGGGCCAAAAGCAGATAACTTTGGAGGGGTACAAAACAAGGAAAAATACAGCAATGTTTTCCTGGTACACTTTCCCAACCATAACACTCTCCTAGCCTCCAGCAACTTACAGGTCAGAGATGTAAGCAAACACTTTCTTCAGAAACATTGTTGATCAGAAATCTCCTTCTTCAGTAAGCCACAATGGAGCTTCTTGTATTATCTCTCCAAAATAAATTAATATTAGAGGGTATGTCTGGCTATGGTAAACATTACTGGATGAAGAAGGCATGCTGCACCATGCCCATAAATGAGACAAAGCCATGATGTCCTTGGAGAGAGAACAGAACTTTTATAAAGCCATGGAGGTAAAAAACTTCATTACAAATGCAGACCGTCTGCCCATAAACCAAAAGTCAGTTCCTGCCAATTTCCTTGTACAATTCTAGTTCCTGGTGCCTTATGAACTGGGGCTGGGTTTCCTTTCAGTAATGAAATGGAAAATGAAAGAGCATGAAGGGGCAGCAGTGGCGTGCTCTAACAGAGAGATACATATGAAGAGCAAAAATCCTACCTTCTTGAAGTTAGCAGGATGTTAACACCGACTTCGTGGGGCCACAGTTTCACTCTGATCTGTACAAGCTGCCAGGCAATCTCATCAGTCTTTGGAAAGTGCTGCTACGCTTGTTATTTGTAGTATTTTCAGCAATTTTAATGACATTAAGCCCTAGGGGGTGAAGCCCCAGGAAACAGAAGGATGCAGACAGCCTGAATGATAGTATCATGAGCACTGTTAACTCTCCTTGCTTAAATCAATACCCTCAACTGCTCCATGCAGAGCTGCAATGAAAGGAACAACACAAAGCTACCACTGGAACCCTGAAAGTTTTTGAGGGAAAACAAGCAGAAATCAGCCACAAACTGATGGTCTGTTCTGACCAGACCACCTTTTTTTTCTTTTTCTTCTCTGTCTTGGGAAGTGCTGAAAATTCACCACTGAACTTCCACTCACTTTCTGGATCAGTCATACAAAAATTTATCTTATTTACATTTTTGCTATTTCCATAATACCTAATCTAATCACAGCTTGTTAAAGAATTGTGGGCACACTATATGCAGGTGCCTAACTCCAGCATAAATATTTACAGCACTGTTGCCACTTAAGAGTTTTTATATGTGGCCTTTTTAGGCAGTAATTTATGTGTGTTTTAACTCTTCTGATGCATTAGAGCATGCAGATGAAATTGCTCCTTCAAAGTGCAGACAGTGACAACAAGTATTGCCTAATAGCTAGAACATGCTGCATGTAACACCCATGCTGTTTTGGGAATCTAATCCTTCAAGTACTCTATGCCTGGCCATAATAATGTTTTCTTTAGATTTCCATAGCCTAACACATATGCTGCTTTCTTTTACAATCTATTTTTTTGAAAATTTGTCCCACTTCATTCATTGGCAAAAGACCCAACTGAACCAAATGGCAAAGCAAGCAAGCACAAGTCTGCAAGGAGAACTTATAAAAGCAACCATATCTTTAAAAAAACTAGTTTCTCAAAATGCACGCAGCATTTATTGTGTGATTAGAGGTTTGTGAAGGACCCAAGTCCTTTTATTAACTAAATTCAAATAAGAATTTAACAAAAACACTCCTGAGGTTTAAAGAGGTGAAGCTGGTGATGACAGAGATTAATGTTCAGATTCAGGGAATCCACTTATTAATTTTGTCAGGCTGAAAACAATGGTTAACAGTTTCCAAAATAGCTGAACAATGTCAGCAAACATTTGCTTTGACTGAACTGAGACCCTCCCTTGCCCTAAGATCAGCTCTGGGACACTTTCAGAAAGGCTTTCTTTATCTCTTGACAGTGTGAAAAAAAACTTTACCTGCAAATTGACTTGTGTGTAGAAGGAAGCTATCATTCATGCTAATGGAGCCCATCAGCTTGCTTTCACTGTACCATGATACCCTGGAGCAAAAAAATGTGAAGCCTGTTAAGCCCTGGGCTTAGCAATAGGATTTAACAACTCTAAAATGCCTACCTTCCTCTATACACATGTTGTCGACCACTATCCCACATATTTCTCTGTTTCTGTGACAGCTGGTCAATGTAAACTAGCTCTTAAAAGATTTTATGTTGATTTTTATGCTCTGGGAGCTGTTTTCTTAAAATAAACCTTACAAATTTTAAAAAGCAAAGAGACAATGGGAAACTGCAGTAGAAAACAGAGCAGAAAATTGTACAGAAAATTGTTTACAAGGCTCCCAGTAATTTGGTAATGTGAAGCATCTTCACTGCTCACTGTGCTCCTCAAATAAAAGCTTGGTGGGCACATTTTGAAAGCATTAAAGATCGTGACTCCTGCAAAGACATCACTTTTTTGAAATGGGGAGGCATGACAAGAGTTAATCCCAGACCACAAAGTCAGACAACAAAAGCATGAAGAAGCTGGCCCCAACTGTGGAAAGGCTTTGCCTGGGACACTCAGGTGGGTTAAAATGCAACAGATGTGCCTAAGTGGTGGGCAGCAACTTTGTTAGAGATAGTTTACCAGTTAATAGTTCATAATGCTTACGTGCAAAGAAGTGTTTGGTGCAGGGAAGAAATGGCTCTAAGCCATAATCGGCAAATGAGGAACATCAGACTATTCCCAGCCTGGCCTCCTGAGATCTGGAGTCGTGCCAGCCCGGGATCTGACACACCCCACCTCAGGCAAAAGAAGGATCGAGACAAAAGGCTCATCAGCAGGCCCTCGCATCTCAGGTCTCTTCTCTTACCCATAAAAGCTGATCACAACTCTCCAGAGCTGGTCCCATTGGCCCTTGCCCTTCACTGGACGCTGTCCAATACTGTGAAAGCACTACCCTCCTTGTAATCTGACCAACACTATGTACTTATGGGCAAAAGTTTTTAAAAAATGAAGTCATTGGTGATGGGAAAGGAAAAAAATTCCTGAGGATATGACGGAAGTTGAAAGAGAAACAGCAAGATAAAAGAGATCAAGGACAGGGCAGCTGTCCTCAAAGCTGGCACCGAGCAGATACCCTTCAGCTTCAGGTGAGACAACAATTTACACATCCCTGCACTGTGGATGGCTGGCAAAATGAGGCTGGTCAGGAGCAGGGAAAAAATGAGCAAAGCATCCAGACAGAACATTTTATGAAAGCCTGCAGTGAAATGCAATGCTCAGTCTTCAGAGCACATGGAACCAACCAAGACTGCTGCCTGCTTGATGGAGGCATCCACATGTCCTACCAAGACATGTGGGAGCCTGAAAGGACCACAGAGTGGGCTGAGAGTTCCCCTTCTCTGCCTGTTTTCAGAGGATATAAAGGACTGAAACTAAGTAGGACTTTTTCTCTGGAGTCTCTTAAAAAGTCCCAAAGATACAGTAAGTTAATGTGCAATGCCTGTAGGCAGGTTGAAGAGCATGAACCAAGATTTTCAGTAAAAAAACAACGTTTGGTGTCTCTGTGGGGCATGTATTCAATGCATTTTCAGCATTTTAACCGAGGCCCATCTTTGCCAGTCCCACTGCACTGCTTTGTGCAGGGATTCACCCACTAATCAATTCAGTTTGGTCTCACAAAATCTTTCACTAATACTCAGTTTTCCCCCTGGGTATAGCCAGCATTTCTATTCTCCCTCCCCCAGGCAGCCTTGGACTCTTGGTCCACTGTACACCTCTCAGTGGGTGTGGCTCCAAAGGACTCTGGGGATACATAGGAGTTTCAAAGCCAGATCCGTAGTGCTTGATGAAGGCCACAGAAGTCCTACTAGAAGGATAGTAAGTCTTTTGAAAAATTATTCCTTTGCATCCTGTCGTACCATAAAAGTACGTTACAGACCATAGATTGTCTGGACATACAAATGAATTCCCAATGTTTAATCTATCTGAATGTCTTTCTTGTGGTTTTTTACTTCAGTGTAATCCTTCACTAAACATTTTTCAGCCATTAGCTCAGGACAATACATTTTTCATTATTAAACTGCCTCATGTTTTCATTATATCTCCACTTCAGATTTTACTTGGTGATATATCAGTGGGATCACCTCTCTTATTACTGCACTTGAATTTCTCTTCTGGGAAAAATATAGTTATTTCAGATGAAAAGGGGCTCCTCAAAGCTAAATGGCCATGAAGCACATAATCAAAATAGCTACTCAGGGAAAGAGAAAAGAAGGCTTCGGGATGCCCTGATTGCAGCCTTGCAGTACCTGAAAGAAGCCTAGAAGGGTGGAAAGAGATTATTTACATGGGCATGTAGTGACAGGACAAGGGGGAAGGACTTTAAAGTGGAAGAGAGTAGGTGCAGATTAGGTATCAGGAAAAAATTTTTTACTGTGAGGATGGTGAGGTACTGGAAGAGGTGGAAGAGAAGCTGTGGATACCCGATCCCTGGAAGTGTTCAAGGCCAGGTTGGATGGGGCTCTGAGCAACCTGGGCTAGTGGAAGGTGTCCCTGCCCATGGCAGAGGGTTGGAACCAGATGGTCTTTAAGGTCCTTCCAGCCCAAACGTTTCTGTCATTCCATGACTCTATGATTCTATGATTATTCTTGCCAGATCCATGACAATCTGTATGAACTGAAGTAATAGCAAAGTACTTTCATTTATGAGGAGGGAACCAAACTAAAAGTGACCTCTTTGGGGAAAGGCGCTACGTGTAGCTGGAGGAAGCTCCTTACCCATAGGGAGAGCTGCCCAAACTGACAACACAGATAAAAGGTGTGAGAAAAGAAGTGTTGTTGCCCCATAATACGAACTGGGACTTGAGTCACAGGATGAGTAAGGGATCCGGAGAAGGTCACACAGGAAATCTGTGTCACGGTTGGTTATTAAACCCAGATTTCCTGATTTGCCACTGAATCCCATAATTACAAGACCATCCTTCCTGTCCTTTCTAACTCTATTTGTAAAGTACCTCACTAATTGGGCAATGCTTTATCAGAACAAAAAGCCTTCCATGCATCCTGCAGCATGATCTCAGGTGACTCCTATCATTGGATTCATGTCCATGTCCCAGGAGTCTGGCTGAGAAATTGCATTTCCTCATCCGTACCAGGCTGCCTGCCCACCCTAACACAGAGTCCTCCTACCCAGCTTATGCCTTGCCCCACTCTCTCACACCACCTTCCCCTGATCCTTAGCCACTGCTCCTCTCATAGCCTTCCATACCAGCATCTGAACCAGCTCTGCTGCTCCCATCATGTTTAGTGGGGTTTCCTCACTTTGTGAGTTAGGGTCTGGCTAGTGGGGTCTGACTAGAGAGGAGGCCTTGGTGATCTTCAGGGCTGATGCTGTGGTGCATTTAGTGAGTCTACTTGAAGTAAATGAAATGGGGTCACAGCACGTACAGGATGGCTAAATTTTATCCCTCATACTTCAGACTAAAGGAGGAAAAAAGAATAAAGACGACCATGTCTGGTGAGGAAATGATCTACCCAGAAGATTTCTACCAGCAGGGGGAGGAGACCTGGGGCTCCAGGAATATCAGATATCCTGGAAATTTAGGGAGCTTCTGGAAATCAGAAGACAAAGGAAGTTGGGTTGGGACTCCTGTGAATAAGAAATGTGAGGAAATGAAATGGACACAACTCAGCTGACCTAGGAAAGAAAGCAACTGACAGCAAACAGAAAATGTTGGAAATATGTAATTAAACAAGAAGATAATTATACAATCTCACAGATTTCCATAATTTGCTGAGGAAGACTCATCAGATCTACAGATGAAAAAAAGAATTTGAGTCCATTCTTAATGGTCTTCTGAGAGGTTTACAATCTGGTTTGGGAAGTGATAAAGAAGTCGGTAGTGGAAATAATGAGAAGGTACAGACAGGCAGCTCTCCCTATGGAAGAAGCAGCAAACTCATTTTCAAGTTTAAAAAAACAGAGCCATATGGCTAGATGGTAATGCAGGGCTGAACCCTATTTAATATCAGCATTAACACTATAGAAGCTGTTGCTATAGTAGTGACATCTGGAAGAATCCTTCAAATAGATTATTCTCTAACCTGGATGAAGGATTCTGCCAGTCTGTCTGTCAAAGAAAGCCTTCAGAGCAAATCAATAACAAAGATCTTGTTACCTGAATGCAATGTAATTTAGTGGCTAATCAGTTTGACAACATTAGAAACACAGGAGAGAAGAAAAGAAGAATAGAAACCAGAAGATGTAATTAACAGGCAATAAGGCAGAGAGGACTCCAGGAACAAAAGGAAAATATCAAACTTTTATATGCCCCTATCCAACGGGCTTGATCAGTAAAATCACACCTTCACTCTGAACTGTTCCCAGTCTAGCGGACATTTGCTGTTCAGAGGCTCCACTTAAAAAGCATTAACACTACCAATAGATAGCATCATTAGTGAGGATGAGAGGTGCATGCACAAAATACTGCTAATTGCCAGAGCAGTGATGGACAAAATGTCCCATTTTTCTTAATGTTGGTTTGAATACCTGTTTTGCTTCGGCCAAGTGAAAAGGCTCCTCTTGACTAATTAAAATGTCTCTGCTGAGCACAGACATTTGGCAGCCTCCAGAAATTCAATTCCTCCTTGTAGCTGGTTTCTCTGGCTGAAACAATATGTGAAATTGTTGCTAGAGAGAGGGGTTTGTTGGTCTTTTTGTTGGTTTGTATTAAATTTACACAAAGGAATTTTGAACCTGATTTACTTCTCCTGGCACTGAGGAGATCAGCTGAAGTTGACAGGAGCAATTCTCATCACCCCTTGCACCTGATCTGGTCATTGAAATTGTAAAATGTAATAAAGTTAGTGGTGTCATTTCCATTCACTTGCACAACGTATAAAACAACTGCATGTCAAACACTCTGATGTGAAATCATGATCATGACCATATGTTTTTGGAAGGGAACAGACTGTGTGTGGGGATACAGCATTAAGCTCTGGGGATATTATTGAAAAATCTTGCAAATAGCAATTGACATTTTTCACACTTGTTTTCAAAACATACTGTCCTTTGCATCCCTTAATGTAATATACCTATTTGTTTCCTGGGGGGAACAAACTATTTATTCATTGAACAGACATTGATATTCATTTGGCGTCTTACCCCCATCGATTCAAAGTCAGAATGGGTGAATACTGGGTCCCTCTGTGTCTTTACCACTCAGTAGAGCAGATCTTACAGAGAACAAAAGCATGACACAATTCCTGACTTGCAACCTATGGGCTTCCCAGGTGAGCAAAGGAATCCTGCTTCTCAGGAACAGGCATGGGACCACATTGATAGGTTATAGGTATTTACCCATGAAGGCAACAGATATTTTGTCACAGAGCCCAGTGGGAGATGGACTCTTGCAGAGTTCCCTAGCACCATCTAAGGTACCACCTGCAGATGTCTCAGAAAATGAGTGTTTTTAGAATTCACACTGTCCTAGTTGTTCACAGACACATGTGAGTGAGAGCAAGATACATGATTCATATCAGTAACATTTAATACCAATATTGCCTAGGTGTTAACATAAAATGTACTATTTCAGTATGCCACATTTCTCACACAAAGTAATTCTGGACTTTCTTGTACATGAAGCAGAGACAGAATTTAAAAGTCTCAGCACTATTCAAACATGAAAATAGATAAAACCTTTAGACCAAAAAGCCCATGCTCTTTGCAAATTTTGCTTTATTTAGATCTGTAAGGGTGATATAAATTATTTAATGGCAGAACTCATTGAATCTAAGCAGGAGTAGCTGTAAGAAAAAAGAAAAGTGAATGGAACACCAGGAGAAAAAAAAACAGAGTTTTCATTCCAGTTCTGAGAAAGTAGTTAAGAAGTCCCTGGATGGCTATTCATGCAACTCTTACTCTGGCAAAACTGCCACTGACTTTAATTGTAGTTCACTCTGTTGGATCAGCCTGCTAATCAACTAAGCACTTTTCATTTCATGGCAATGAGAAGGTGTGCTGAAAATGCCATCATATCTCTAACCATCTTCAAAGCCTAGAATGTCTTCACACCATTTCATGGGTTTCCCCTTTCCAGTACTAAAAAAAGGATGCCATAAAAGTCATGATTTAAATGATATATTGCAATTTTATGGACTTGGAAGCTAATTTTGCTTAGAAGCATTTTTATGGACTTGGGAAGCCGAGAGTGGGGGGAAGCAGAGCTCCTGAGATCAAAAACTTTCCTTCTGTAGGAAAAGGTTTCAAGGGAGAGCAATTTCTGCCTCCTCTGGATAGGGCACAATTGCTTCTTGAGCCTCCAGTATTAGAAGGGTTTTGCTGGAGAATATGCCTATAAGAGGGAATTCATTTTATCTGCCCTGCAAACAAAAGAGATTATTTTCAGTTTCTGTTATGAGAGTGAGAAGGGGGGGGAAGTCCTTTCCAGGGAAAAGCTGTAAGATGTTTTCCTTAATTAGTTTAATTACAAAATGTACTAAGACTATTAGATAAACATTAGGCTGTTTTCGGGTTCAAAACAGGCAGATGTTAGCAGGATTAAATCAAAATACTTTATATGCCTGTGAAGGTTTTTTTTTTTTACTTAAAGACTTCAGCTTTTTTTTTTCTTTCTTTCTCCTTTTATGCTCTGTAACAGCTGATATAGTTAGATTTTTTTTCCTTTTGATTAAAATTATGTTCGTCTAATTCATGCAAGTCAGCTTTCATTAGCAAAGCAGGCGGGATCTCGCCTATGGTATCACATTTCTGGAATCTGATGATTTTTTTTGTATTCTCCCATTCTCCCTGCTCTGATCAGATTCTAATTATAGCCAAATTGCAGCTATTGTCTCAAAGGCTGAGTAACATATTTGTGGTATTTGGTGGGGGGGGAGGAGGGAACAGAAGATGGCTGATTTTAAAATAAGAACTATACAAAGTAGTAAGAGTTGTTTATAAAAGTTTTTAAGGGAAGATGGCAATGATGGGGAAGGGGTAGGCATCTTTACATCCAAGTAGGAGGGAGTTACACTTTGCTGTGTTCCTACAGCTTCCCTCAATATTATAATGCACTCTATCAGCTTCTATGAGGCACTGAAGAGCTTGGTAACCCCAGGGTAACAAGTATGAAATATGCTGCTGTGGAACCTGACAAATATGTGAATAGTTAAAGTATCACTGGAGAAATAAATGTAGAACATATAGAGAAAGATTCATAGTCATAAGCAAATCTGTTATAAACTTAAAATTATGTCACCTTTACATACATACTAACAGAAGAAATAACACTATATTAAGCAGATATATAAGGAGCTGAAATCCATGCTTGTGCATCCTTTAGAGCAGTAACAATGCTTCTCTGAAACCATAAAAATTATTTGCAAATTGAATATAGGCCAAAGGCATTTCAGGCACAAATATCCTTAACTATTATCATTGACTGACAAACTGACATAACTGCTTTTAAAGGTACGAATGTCATCAATCATAAATGAGAATTCAAACTAGAAAAAGCAATAAACTCTTTCAGTCAGAAAGGCATTTTCCACTGGTAATATATTTACAGAGCAATTTTACTTTGTCACTTTTAAAATCTATTGCTAAATATTACCTCTAAGATTGCTTAATACTGCAAATGACTCCAAGATACATGCGAAGTCAAATGAAAGACTTCTCAAGCATTCTTGCATATCAATGAAGTTTGTTTACAACCAGAAGGCTAAATGCAGTATATTTTATTGCATTACCCTGCTGTTCACCTCAATAAGATGAAAATGTAAAAAGTTTTTTTTAGAATTTGGTTTTCAAAAGGCACTTTGGATACTTGGCAGATTTTCATCTCCACAACTGGTCTAAAAGTTCATTTTTTTCTCAGAGACTATCTTCACCAGCATCTACCAGGTAGAAAATAACAGCAAAAAACACCTGATGATGAACAGGCAGCTTCACAAAAAAATCCATAAAACACAGAAAACCTGTATATGGACAATGCCACAAAGAATAAACTGATATATTCAGTAAAAAAGTGTGCATTATGAATATTTTCTCTTGCACGTGCCTGCACAGCTCATTGGCCTACCTTTCACACACAATAATCCCTTTAAAAGCCTTTGGTGAAAAATGGAGGCTGAAATCCCTGAAATGTTCTTCCTGCACACAAACTGAGTTGTGCAGCTCCTGCTCAAGAAAGAACTGCTTAAATGTCATCAGGTGTTAGTGTAATGCAATGATCATCAGATTTTATTAAATGACTAAATCTATTAAATGATTAAATTCTTCGTCACACCAATTTGTATCAAGTGTAAACATACGGTGAAACACTTTTAAATCAATTACCTGATGATAAAGGAATAATCTTCTTACTCAAATGAAAGCAATTAATGTATGTCAGGGCTATGCATTTAAGAGGTTTCCAGGATCAGAACTACCCATTTGAATGCACCTAAACTCACACTTTCAGAAGTTAAATTAAATATCTCTAGCAGATGTTGACTAGTACTAAAGCAAATGGAAAACTAAATAGTGTTTCTTTTTTTTTTCCTTCTGGCACATTTCATTCCACAGGATGGCACAACGTTGTAGTTCACAGAACACTGATATGCAGCCACTGATTTTCCTCCTGCCCGTTGTTTCAGTGTCTGTAAGCGTGACACCGGGAGGGGAGCAGAAGGGCTGCTCCACTCACCCTGCCAAATGGTTACTCACATGGTGTTCTTACAAGCCAGGACGACAGGAACAGCATGTGAAAGAGAAAAGGAGATTCAATGGGGCCAGATAATGTGCCCCGAGGCAGTGTCTCAGCTGCTCAAGGTGATTATGGCTTCGGGGCCAGGCACAGCATGCCCATGCTGGACCAGGAACACAATCTGCTTGTTCTGGGACCCCTGGACCACGAAAACTGGCTTTTGAGAGGCCGCAACATGCACCAGGCCAGCAGACAAAGAATAAATACAGTCACTGCTTTAGTTAAGAGCCTTTACAAAAATTGCATAAGGAACTTGCCGTGTTTTCATAGAAACATAGAATCATTTCATTTGAGAAAGACGTGTAAGATCATCAAGTCCAACTGTTAACACTGCCAATTTTTATTTGACTCTTGCTAGCTAAGCCTGTCTCCTGTTCTTGGCAGAACTGTGGCCACTGGTCTTGCTCTTGGGAATGTCAGCCAAAGGATAAATGAAGAATTACAACTGCCTCCATTTTCACCCTCTTCCTTCAGTCTTCTTTACTCCTTTCAGGCAAACTTTATATTTGCAGTATGGTGGCATTGATAGAGAGGTGGGTGTGACCCCCTTAGGTCCACACATCCTTTTTCCCTCAGCCTGTGGTCCATTCTCTCCATTCTCCTCAACATGGGTCTCACCAACACCATGCACTCCTACCTCCATGGAGGTAGAAGTCACCTTAGGAGACGTGTCACCACTAAGAGGTCATTTTCTGAGCAGAATAATGACAGTGAACACCAAGCATGAGCTCAGGGGGTCTGGTCCTGGGCCCTGCCTGAAGAGCAGTCTTCAGTGTGCATTCTTTCGGATACTTTGGCCATGCTTAAGAGGTCTCCCAGCATCCTGCTGTGGGTGTGCTGAATGATGTGCAGTGTCAAGTGATACTCATGAGCAGCGTGACCGTGCCCGTGTAATGCACAATGAAACAACGTTACACATGGCTCGTGCCAAAGTCCAGTCTCCATGAACATGCATTATGCAGTCAGTCTGCAGCAGGGCCTTCAGGCAGCCCCATTAAGTGGCAGCGACAACTGTGGGTGCTGGTGGAGCACGCTGATTCCCATTCTGCTGAGAAACTGTAGCATGTTTCTGGAGCTGACATAGCAGCTCATCCAGCACGAGTTCAGTGTTCTCCAACACTGCAGCACATTCTGTGCATTAGATGCACCCCAGGTTGCAGAGGGGTCACTGCCTCTGCCTTCTCAGTGCCCCTTTCCAGCTTTCACCCTAATTCTGTGAGGGAGAGAAAAGTTACTCTTCCCAGCATATGGGGAAGGGAGAAATTCCAGCCTGCTGCCAGCCTAGGGCTCAGAAACTAAGTTGTCAGTGCAGACAGAGTCCCGCAGGTGGATAGATAGTTGTGCATGGAGTACAGATGGAGACATGAGTCTAGGGACTCCTTTGACTGACTGGGCTTTGGCAGCAGGCCTTTCCTAAAGTGTCACTAGTTTCATCCTTAACTCAGCCAGTCAATCTACTGTGTAGTGTCCTGGCAATTTTCTCCTTCCTAGCCTTTCTTTTGTCCCCATCTCCTACACCTGTATTTTTGCTTTTTTATAGCTAGGGTTTCACTGTATCCTGCCACTCAGTGTGTCCAATACCTCTGTCTCTATGGCAAAAATAAAATCAGAGGTGGGAAAAAGAGTCATATTCTGAAAAATTTCCAGGATCACTACATCCAGCTGTAAAATCTTTGGACCTGTGTGTCTTTACTCTCATCCTGTTCTGAGAGCCATTTCCAGAAGTGATGGAGGTCCTTGGACTATAGAGTGCCAGCTTTGGCTAATCACATCATGAATGATAACAAAATTAATTTCCCCCCATCAGTTATTACATTGCTTGGCTCTTTGTTACCACATCCTGCATCCCAGGTTTCACTGACAAACTGGGTAGAGTTCCCGTGTGTACAAGACAATACAGAACGGGATCCTTGGGAGCATCATGTGCAGGATAAATGTATCACACTGAAGTATTTATCTCATCATAACTTTCCACTCACACTGCCCTTATATTTCCAAACTGACTTCTGGAACTCCAGCTATGTTTTACCTACAATGCATAGCCTAATACCACATATAACTGTCAGGAAAGACTTTGAGCTCTCTCCCATTTCTGCTGAACTTCATCATAAATTCCCCTTAACCTTTACTGCATAGGTTCAAGTTCTTTCTCAAATGATTGAAGATCACTCTTTAAAAACAGACCTCTTCTAAGTATTAACATGTGGAAAATAAATTTATAATACCCTTTTCTAGTTTTTCCAAACCCAAGCAACTGACCAAATTGCTTAATTTCAAAATCTTACAGAGTGGAAAATATGTCCTGCCTGAGACTATCCACACCAAACTTAAGCCACAAATACATTTTTTACCAACTGGGAAATGTGTGGTTTATAATGGAATTATTATACAGCTTTGGCTTGGGATGTCACAGGCCTGCTGGTAAGATAAGTGAGAATGGAGCCAGCTCTGAACCTTCACGCATGTTAGGTGCAACTATTGTAATAAAGCAGCTCCCTGGCCCTTTGTGCACAGTTTTACCAGGTCTGGGTTTTGTGGAATTCTCTTTTTAATAAAGTATATGGTCTAAGGCCCAGCTTGAAACAAAAATGCTTGTTGCTTGCTGAGTTGTATGAACTTTGGAAATATGGCAATAAAATGGACACATATGTTCTATTATTATTATTATTATTATGCTTAAGGGCTACAAAAATAAATCATTCGCGAAGCTCACATGGACAAAATGAGCACTGCCTTCTGCAAGGGTCTGTACTTAACATTTATCTGTTTACTTAGATGCATCTGTTCTTGATATCTTTTGGAAAAATCAAATATCATATCTTATGAAAAACCATTGCTGCAGCATTGTTCAGAAAATCAATCCTAAACCAGAAGTCCATTAAAAAAAACTGAATACCTGGGTCTCTCTGCTTCGAACTCTCTTTTATTGTTATTAATAGATCATTTATCTTCAATATGGTTGGAGATAAAAATTCCTTTTTAAAGTGATGAAATGAAAAGATTTGCAAGTGCTGAAACCCCCTGATCTCCCCCTCTCTCTCATCACCTGATACAGGCTTAAGGTTTCACAGTTTGTAAAAATCAATGGGAAGTTCTCTCCTTGCCAGCAGACTGGGCCAATTTAATAAGTACCTGAACAGAGAGGCGGCCTGTGGAAGGGGCAGTCACCTTTCGCCTGGCAGGAGGAGGAGCTGCGAGGGCCGGGACACTGGAGTGCGTTGTGTCCCCGTGCGAAGGCCTGAATCAGCAGTGACGAGATTTCTTCTCTCCAGCTTTCCCCTACCAGCCTGACTGTAACCCGGAGGGGAACCTGCGAGGGGATGGCCAACTTCTGCCACAGGATGCAGCTCCCGGGGGTGGGGAGAGACTTCACGTTTCCCGTAAAGGGCTCTCTCGCCTCTCGCTAGGGCAAGCACGTCGTAGGGAAACTCCAAGCAGCTGCCGGGCAATTTCCTTTCAACTCTGTCCCGACACCACTGTTTACAGTTTTATGAAGGCAGCTCTGACTGTCCCTTCTCCTCCTCTCCCTCCCACTTGTTCAAGTTTGTCGATACCCGATCCATGAACATTTGTTTCCTCCTTCCCTGGAGGAGTTTTGCACTCCACTGACCTCAAGTTCAGCCCCGATGAGGCTGGCAGGAGGGCTCAGCTGGCTCTCGTTTCCCCACTTGCTGCAGTCCCTTCTGTTGGACTAGCAAAGACAGTGTAATTCAAGCGGGGCAACCCTTCCCTTGCCAGCTCCTCGCACCGCTCGGGGTGCTGCTTACGGGGCAAACTTCATCCACCCTGCTCCCGACCCACGGAGGTGAACCCCCTACGCTCCATCCATGGAGGCCACCGGTGCTGGGGGTGTACAGGCAGGTCAAGACCCTCACCCCCACTCCGGCTGCCCTTAGCTCTCCTCCCTGGTCTGCGCCGCTCCACGCCGCTCTGCACCGTACATCTGCGGCCGCGCTCTACCTTCCCCAGGTGGGTCCCGACTTCGCAACGCCGCTGTGGGTGCGCAGGGGTGAAGCGCTGGGGGTTGGCACTGGAATGGTTGGATGGATGGACGGATGCGTGTTTAACTCCCCTTACAGATGGATCTCCAGGTGATTCCCCTCCCACCCTGCATCTATACTCCTCAGCATCAGACCTCTCTTTCCTCTCCCCTTTCCTCTCCCTCTTTTCAGCAGTGACAAAGCCTTTTACTTTAACCCGTTGGGGCTGTCCGCTGCCATCCCGCGAAGATGGATTGAGGAGGGGTTGGGAGATCGAGGCTTTCTGTCTGTCAACAGCTGCGCGGCCCCCGCTTAGTGCTCGCCGCTCCGCGCCCCGGAGCGGAGAGCCGCGGGGGTGCGCGGAGCTGTCGCCGGCCACCCGCGGCGAGGACGGGAACCTTGCGGGGGAGAGAAAGGGTGCGCGGGCGGGAGGGCAGCGGAGCAGACCCCCGGGAAACGCGGAGCAGGGGAGGGGAGGGCTGGATCCCCCCGCGGGAAATCAGCGAGGATGTCCCGCCGTTTCTCCCGGCGCCGTGCGGAGAGTGTGCGGAGGCAGGGAGCTGGAGGCGAGAGGTGGGCAGGGTTCCCTGCCCGCGTCAAGACTCCGCGCTCGGCTCCGCAGCCCGGCGGGGAGAACCGCGCTAATTCTCGTCCCGCGGAGCCGCTTCGGCGCTGGTCCCGCGGCACTCGGAACCCGAAGCCCCTTCGCTGGCTCCTTCTGTGCCACCGGCCACTCAATTGTTTATTAAATACTGGCATTCGTTGCTTTCTAATTAGCGGCGCCCTAATCCGTCTGCTTTATCTTCTTCAAGACGTTGCTGTTACGCGAGCAAGACACGTCAAACAAGAGGGAAAAATACCTTTATTTTAATTAAATTTTCCCCGCAAGCAGAGCGAGGTTAAAAAAAAAAACAAAAACAAAACGCAATACACATTCTGGGAGATAATCTCTACTTTCTGCTCTCCTTTGCCCGCTCTGCCCTGGGTTATTCATTCCGATTGCCGCGCTATTATTTATTTCCGTGTATTTATGTTTCCCGATAGTTACATAGTAAAGCTGTTTACGCAAACTGCAGCGAGGGAACCGTGGCAAAAATTTTGGGAAGGATGTGAAAATGAGTGTGGTTTGATAGTGCCAGAAGTACGGCGGAGTTTAAATTTAAATCGCACTCGTCGTTGGAGCACTTCGGGTGTTCGTAAGGAAAAAAAGAAAGATTAAAAAATGGAGGAAAAAGTAATAAGGAAAAGAGCACACGCTAGGAATATCGTACTTTTCTCGGTGCTGCCGAGGGGCGGATGGGGGAGACCCGCCCGTGTTTGCTCCGCGCTGGCCCGGGGAGCTCTGCGGCGCCGGAGCCCCCGCGGCGGGCGGGCAGAGCCGGCTGCTCTCGGCTCGCCGAGCCCGCTCAGGTGCGCCGAGCAGCAGCAGGTGGAGCGGGCTGGGCCGGGATTGGGGCCACGGAGGGGAATGCTGAAAGGATGCGTGTGCGAAAGCTGAGGGCTCATTAGAGAGGAGCTAATTAATCCTCCCCTCCGCGCCGCTGCAGCACCGGGGCGCATCTCGCAGGTGGGGAGCGGGGACCGGGGAGCGGTCCCTGTCACCTGCGCCCTCTGCCCACCGGCCGTGGGGCCCCCGCCGGGCGCTGCAGCCATCGGAGCGGTCGCGGAGCGGCTTTGCCACCGCCCAGCCGGATCTGAGGCTATTTTTCTTTGCCCTTGCACCAGCCGCCGGCGGGATTACCGGCACGGCCTTGGGCTTCGACCGCTCTGCAGCACGCACCGCAAGCAGGGAACTGCTTGGGGGTTCCTGCGCGGAGCGGTGAATCAGCCACCGGTGGGACGAGCCCTGATGCTCGGGAAACACGCTCGGGAGGGTGTCGGGAAGGAAAGCGGGCATCTTCTAATTTTTTTTTTCTTCCCGGGGATTTATGTGAAATGAGAAAAGTCCCTTTTAAAGTGTGTTGTAAAGCGCGAGAATTTATGATAAAACACGAAGTCCCTCGGCACGGGGTTTGTGTTCTCTCCCAGGAGTTAACTCGTTCCTCGGCGTCGCGGTGCCGGAGGCGGGAGGGGAGGGAGGTGACCGAGCCGAGCCGAGCCCTGACGCTCCCCACCGGCTCCGCAGCGCTGGGAGCAATTTGCCGACGCTTCTTTAAATGTGTGCCTCTACACACGGTTTATAAAAACCGATTCTCATTCGCAAGCAGCTTCTCAGAAGCTAAATAAATAACTTGTTATTATCTGCTGAGTTTACCACTTGCCATTAGGGTAAAGCAAAACTAAATTTCTCTAAATAAACTTACCCCCGGAGGTGAAAAGGAGATTCCGGGAAGCTGCTGATGTCTTCTTTGGATTGTCCTAAATGTATCGTTTTGCATAGTCGCTAGTGGCTACCTGGTCATTAAAACGCCACAAAATTATTTGTGGGGGTTCAAACAAAAGGGCCCCCATGCTTCCAGGGGGAAGAGATAAACATGCTGGATTTTGGGAGTGGGGAGCAGAGATCTGCCTTCAAGCAAGCACTTACCTTCCTCCTAAATCACTTTTCAAACCCAATTCACCTAATCCTGGTGCCACCTGAGCCTCCTCCTCACTAGTACAAAAAAGGTTGTGTTGTTGGGGCTCTGGGATGGTTGGCAAGCTATTGATTTCCCAGCTGTTGAGAAGACAGACTGAATACAATTCAGCAGATGCAAACAGAGCCTGGCTGAGAGATTGTTTTCCTCCAGAAAGTAACCTTGTGAGATGCTGAGGTTATTGCCTTTGGAGTGGGGAAGGAGGTGTCTGATAACCAGCTCACTCTCTATCTCCCTTAGATTTATAGCTCAGGGCCTCCTTGTCACTCCTGAAAATATAATCACGCTGGCAATAAACCCTGAGGGAAGAATGAGACAGCAAGTGTTTTTTGCTCAGAGGTAACGCGGTGACCTCTGAGTTACATACTTAAATGAGCAACGATCTTATAGCAAGCTCAGGGCTGGTCTACTTGATTGCCCTGTCTTGGTTAAGATGCTAGAGCTGTCCCAGCACGTGCAGGGCTAGTAGCCTGTCCCACAGACGCAGTGCAGAGGGGTCCAGGGCACAGTGCCCTGCTCTGGCTCTGAAACTGCTGCCACAAGGCACTGGCCTTGTTTTGAGATATGTAGTTTGAGAGAGGGGAGAGATCTCACTTTGTTTCTCCAGATGGGAAAAGTGTACCAGAGGGACTGGTGGTTTTTTTGGTTTGTTTTGGGGGTTGTTTTTGGTTGTGGGGGTTTTCTTGACAGAAACATTTCCTGTCTTCTTTGCAAAAATGTATTTTATGACCATTTTGCTGTGCAGATTTCTCCCTCTCTGGACATTGCACAGAGTAATGTAATACCTTCAATCTGTGGAGCAGATACCTCTCAGTTTCTTTATCTCAGAACATGCCTTTGTCTCTCTTCAACCTGTTCTTGCTCTTCAGCAAAAACTCACCTTTTTACAAGCTGTCAAACGTAACACTAACAGCTGAGCATTCCTTTGGAAGAAAAAAAAAACAACCCACATATATTTACTTAAAAATCACTTAGTATTTATGACTCCTTGATTTTTTATTAGCCTTTTAACCATGTCTCTCACTTTAACACTAATCCAGAGGGAAGGGGCTCTCTCCTGTGCCTGTAGTAGATATATCCAAACAGAGAAGGGGAAAAGAGTTGTTTAATCACTTGTAGTATTTCTGATATTTAAGCCCATTTTTGAACAAGTAAGAAATCCTGCTTTGGTGCGCCCTCTGCTAAAAAAAGTGTTGTTTCCAATAGCCATGGTCTATCTTATGCTGATATGCAGATTCAAACAAACAACACAAAAGGCTGCAAATGCACTGCTTCTACAATCCCATTCCACAAATGAGGCACGAGGGACCTTCCTTTAAGGAGGAAGAACATAATCAGGAGATGAAAGTTTGGCCCTTTGACACAAAGATGGCCCAAGCATCCAGCTTTCCTTCACTTTTTTTCCTAAACTCGGTTGAGTAACCCCAGCCTGCCCACAGTCTGGCAGGCAAAAGGAGGATAAGTGCAACCCGACTAAGTGGTGTTCATCTTCACTGGTGCAAGTGGCTACTTTGGCCAAAAGCTTGACAGACTGAGAAGAATTTCAAAGAGGCCCAGGGCAGCCACGAGAATGGGTAACAGCTTGGGAAATGTTAAACAACAGACATAAGACTTAATAACACAACCACTGATTTGCTTCTCAATTTGTTCTAGTGACTCAGGATGGAAATCTGGACATCACTGTGGATAACACAGTGAAAACCTCTGGTCAAAGGGCAGCGACAGTAAAGGAAGCTAATTAAATATTGGATAGCAATGGAAAGGGGAGACAGGCGTGGGAGAAAGATTTACATAAGCTTTGTCATCGTGTAGATCAGCGGGAAGCCCCTGCCAGAAATGGGATCTTAAAAAGAAAAGAGCCAAGTAAAATGGCTCAGGGAAAAGCACCATGAATTGACAGTGATCTACACAACACTGATGTTTGGAAAGACCACTGGCTGCTTTGGGGAGTATGGGATAATCAGAGGGTAAGATGAATAGTACAGATGCGTAAAAAAAATGGATGTAGTAGAAGATAGATTAGGAACTTCTGGGCCCTCATGACTTGTATGAGTAATACATAAACAAGACAAGAGGAAATGGAAAGGAGATCTTAGGAATTTTCTGCACAAGGGAGAGTTAACTTGTGGAACACTGTCATCAGATGCCATTAAAAGCAATGTCTTAATGGAATTAAAAGAAAAAAATATATATGGATAGAGAGAGTAATACTCTCAAATGAAAATAATAATATTTTTATGGATTATCACATTTGGAAGCAAAACAAATCTTCATCTCTAAGTCTAAGTAACGGAATGTTTAGGTAGAAGCATGATTAATCTAAAAATGTTATTTTTGGCATTTTTTGCATCTTCTGCAGAGGTAGCCACTAATAGTCATAATTTGAGACTGAATACACCTTGGATTGAGCTAGTATGATCATTACCATGTTTTTAAATCTCTCCTGGAGGCAGCTTTCTTTCCTGGACAGCTTTTAGTCTGGTTTGCTAGCATCAAGTCTTGAACAGAATTCACAGAAGTATTGAATATGACACAAAAATATTAAGTAGAACAAATCAAATAAAGTTCTAGCCTTTTCTTCATGTTATTATGGCATTTATGTGAATTAGGATATCTCATTTTAGTGTCAGAAAAATATTAAGTCTTCAGATTTTTGAAGATGGGACAGGGAAGCTTTTGAAAATATCAAACCTACTGCCTAAATAATAATGTGGAATGTATAAACAATTACCTCTTCACCCTATTCAAAATAATAATCACAAATATTATTCTGGGTCTTCACATGTGGCAGAGTCAGTTTGACTTTCCCTTCCAACTCAAGTAATCACTACAGGAAATCTTTATATTTGTGTACTAATTTCAGGACTTGAATTTGGTTTTAGTGGAACTAGAAAAGAGTGCAAACATGAAATGTAAAATTTCTTCAAAACTGTAAAGGGAAAAGCTCCACCTTTATTTTTGTTCTTTAACATTTAGTAAGAATAATTTTAATCTACCACATCTGGGCAGCTTGCACACTATCAGGTAGTACTTGCATATCCAGTCTTCTAAGTACTCTGGACAAATACAGTGATTAAACAAATTCTTTTTAAAAATCTCAAATTAAATAAACCCGAAAGCAACCACTGATACTCATCAACTGCCCTTACAGACCTGCAATAATATTTCTGTGCCCTTCCAAACTCCCATCTCTTCTAAGCAAGAGGAAGAAAGGGCTGGGGGGGGGTCATACCCTGAAAGAAAACACCATCAGTAAATTCAAGCTATTTGAAACTTAAAAGAAAAATAAGCACCGAATTTCCAGGGCTGCAATACAGTCATTTCTCCCTCAGTAGAGACTGATCTTCAATATCAGTTCCACTGCTGACTGAAATTTCTTAACCACACTCTGCCACCTTGAATCAAACACTTTCAATGTGGGATTGCTGACGCAGGTTACAAATCTGAAAACAACCAGTTTGCAATCACTGGGACACAGTGGACTGCTTTACAGAGAAATATTATTAACCTTGTACAGAAAAAGTAAAGCACTATATCCTGCCCAAGCTTATAGGAAGTCTGTCTCGTTCAGGAAGAGAAAGCTCTTCCTAACTCCCATTGTGGGATACCACCATTCCACATAGCATTTAATCCAGCCAGCCCACCTCACACAGCACCACACTTTTGTCACATTTTCTCCATTTCAGTTGTCATTATGGCCAAAGGACAAAAAAGGGTGTAGACTGCCCCAAAGCACTTTTCCTTCAGCTCTTTTTTCAGAACAGGATGCCATTTAGACTCATGCATACCATTAACATAAATAACCTCAGAACTACTTAAATCACAAACAGAGTTTTCAAGTGTTTGAAAACAAACCTGTGTGCCAGGTATACATTTTAATTTATCCTTTCCTCCTGGTTTTTTGCTCACAAACGTTGGTAAATTAGCATATTGTGAAAACTACATAAAGGGATAGCTTTGAGTTTGCTCATTCTTCCCTTCACATCTTAGCACCCTGGCAGATATTCTCTGTGTACCTTGACATGCAAATGCAGGTTGGTTGCCTCGGATTATTCTGCTACTGATTATTGAGGGTTTTTTTTCTGCTGGGCAGCACTCCTCCTTGTAATTTTGAGGATGGAAAGCCTTTTAGTCAGTCAATCTTAAAAACGTGTTTCACTTGTTTGAGAACATTTTTTTGATCCTGAAAAAAGCCAAGAAACAAAGTCACCCAATTTACTTAAAGCATCATGGGCACTTGATAGAAGCTTAATTCAAATTCCTTTAATTCTAGCCTTTTGTCAGTACAAATTATGTTTGTTTAATTGCACGTATTTAAATTAAAATGTCCTGTGTTGAAACTATGACAACATCTAAATAAATTCGTGCCTCTTTTTAAATTAAAAAAAAAAAGTAATGTTCTTTCCTCTCACTTTCTGTATTTTCTGCCCTTTTCCTTTTGTTTTCCAAGCATCCAAAGGTAAAAGAGCTTGATAAAAATGTACTAGTGAAATTGGAAGAAGGGAAGGAGAGGTAAGATAACATTATTCCAGGTCCTTGCTCTGCTTTGTCAGGACAGATTTAATCTTTGGGCAGCATCAGAAGATAGGCCTGAATGACTGCCTGATCATCTCTTCACTCTCTCCTCTTTTATCTGGATTACTCCTGACTCTTTTCTGGGATGATATCTCACAGTTCTTATTTGGTAAATTAGGCTATGGTTTCGCTGTATTTCACTTACTATAAAATGTTTTCTTCCTTAACTTCAGGCCATTGTTCCTGAGCAGTGAGCATGTTGTCACTAGGGACAGGGTGAGGGGATGGAACTGTGTAACTGGGGACAGAATCTGCCATATTTTGCCAGTTAGCAGTAGCTTGTTCTCAAGTGCTTATGACTTCATGGCAGTTTGTAGCAGAAAAAACATGGATAAAGGGGGTCAAAGTTGGCCTTGTAATTGAAAAATGAGGAAAGATAATGAATATTATGGAATATGGAATAGTCTCAACTGGCAATTTAATTTTCAAGTCAGCAAATACTCAGACTAACAGGCCATGAACTGGGTGGGTTTTGAGAGAGCATTTGTTCACAGTCTGATTTATTAGTGCTTCTTGTTGCTTATGATAAACACTAAAAAAAAAGAAGAAACACAAACACAAACATCACGGTTGTCTCTGTTACATTCAACAGCAAATCTCAAAGCTGACGGTTATAGTTCAGAACCAGAAACCTCATGACAGAATACTAAAACGTGTGGTGCTGGGACTTTGTTGTCACTGGAATGCATATTTTGTGTGGTAATCTTTTATCTAGTTGTGCACTGAAAATAAAAACCCCAAACCAAACCCCACTGTATTTATATTTTGCTTGTTCATGCTGAGTAAAACATGTCAGACATTTGGGGAGAGCAGGCTGAGGTGCAGAGGAACCAAGCATGAGCATGTGCTAGTGTTGCACAGCGTGTGCAGCCCTGTTTGTTGGCACCAGCACCAGCAAAGCTTCAAGAAAATTAAGGGAATGCTGCTGTGCTTGTGACAAGGGCTTGGGTGAAGGTGGTTACAGCCCAGCTCATGGTAAATGGTGAATGTGTGTCGTGCCATGTTTGATGACCGTTGAGAGAAGGCCAGAGCAAAAGAGCTGACATAAAAGCCAGGACACAATGCCAGTTGACTCACTCAGCACAAGGCTGCCTCTGCACAGGGCATGTGTAGCCATAATTAGGGCAGGAAGTGCTGCTTTGTCCTTCGGGAAGCATTGGGAGTTACAGGTTCCGTTAGGTAGTTAATGACCACCTGCCCACAAGCGTCCAGCAGGTGATGGGCATTTCACGGGAGGCACATGGAGAACTTCTCTGGAGAGGCTACTGCCTTTTTCTGGCTCTCTCCCCTAAATGGCATCCACATTAAGGCCAGGGATATTCATGGAAAACCACATGAAGAAGGCCATGCCCGTAACAGTAGTGCCTACAGTAGAAGAGGCAAGACAGAAGCTGTAACTCCCTTTTCCTTTTTAGTTGCTTTTCCAAAATGAAGCAGGGCTGCAACACCATCTGACGTAATTGTATGTAGCATGCCTCCCATCCTGCAAATGTTTATTCTGAGCTCAAAAATAATGCTGCTGGACCAGATCCATCCCTAGTGTTCATTGTGGGACACTGGACTTGCTGTTGGTGGGGTATTGAGCAGTCTGTGCCCATAGGTCTGGGTGCAGTGTTTTGGTGGGAAGTGTGGAAAGGCCCCACAGAGGCACCTCCACGTCACCGTGCCAGATGCTGGAGATTGCTCAAGGAGACCATCCCAGTGCAAGGCATGACTCTGGCTCTCCTGTAGGATTTTCACCAACCCTTTTAGATAGACTGACATAAGAGACCAAGCAGTTCAGGGGGGACAGGATGCATATGGGACCAGTCCCACCAGAAAACAGAGCAATGATGTGCGGCTCTCAAATGCCCCACTCCTACCAATCCCCCTGCCACACCCCTCTGCCGCAGCGCTGCATGCGGTTCCCCAGCCCGGAGCTCCCACGGACCCGGCTATATTTTCATTATTCTCCTGTTTTTCCTACTTAAAACACGAAAGGAAGGCTGACACGAGTAGAGCCGCTCCTGCCAACACCCCGCTGCAACGGGGCCAAGGGCGTCCCTGCACCCTGACAAGGGATGCAGAGGGGCTGAGCTCTGCCCCGCATCCCGCTGGGGAGCCGGGAGGGTAGCGAGGAGCCCCTCGCTGCGAGGGCTCCTGTCCGGCGCCGCGGCCCCCGGGAGCCCCTTGGCGGGGCCAAAGTGAAAGCGAAGCGACTCCCGAAACCCTTTTGGGGGTGGCGGCAGGAGCCATGTGACAGTCGGGAAGCAGCCCTGCCGCACGGGGGGCGAGCAGCGGGAGGCGGGGGTGTGCGTGGATGGTTCCTGAGCGCTGCGGTGCTCCCTCCCCTCCCCGCATCCCGCACCACCGGCTTTTCCCTCCCCAGCCGCACTCCCGCCCGTCCCTGGAGGCCGGGTAGGGCAGGGCAGGGCCGGGCAGGGCCGTGGAAGGGCGGGTGGCTCCCCCTCCTCCTCTCCCCTCCGCCGCGTCCCCCTCAGGCAGGGCCGGGCAGGAGCGCGCCCCGCAGCGCTGCCCGCGAGAGGAGGGACTCGCCTCCCCTCCCCGGCATGATCACGGCGGCTTTTTAGGGTGGTCGTCTCTCCACCTCTTTTTTTTCCCTTGTAACTAATTTTTTTTTTCAATTTCCCTGCTCGCCGCGGCTGTCACCGCTCTCACCACTCCTCTCACCCCCACGCCTGCCGGGGCTGCCGGCGCGGCCCTGCCCCGCCGCCCCTTTGTGCCCGGCGCGATGCTGCGAGGGCTCGGGGGCAGCCGCAGGTAAGCGGGGTGGCGGCGAGNCCGCGCCTCCGCGGCCGGCCGGGTTTGTGCCTTCCTTTGTTTTATTTAGGCTGTCTGTAAAAACTTGTTATCAAGGCCACCCGAAAGGACACCCCCTCCCTTCCCCCCATCCCCAGTCGAGACCTCTGGGGTCTCAGACGCTGCCCGCATTGGCCCTTGCTCTGAGTCTCCCTGTAACTGCCGCGTATTAAACCTGTCTCCAGCTGAGAATCATCCCTCTCTCCAGCCTACTTACTCCACTGCCCCCCGGAGTCCCTCACTCCAATCTTTCTGCCTATTTTGATTTTATTTCCTCCCCCCGCCTCTCCTTGCTTTCTAAGGGACTCCCCTCCAACCTGTCTGTAGGTATGTTTGTGTAACCAGACACTGAGAGTAGCTGTCTGCCGAGGAATTAACTCGGCAACCCCCAAAGCTTAGTTTGCATTCAATAGAGGTGTTTGTTTTTCAGGTTTAAATCTCCAGACGGGTTGAAGAAGTCGCCCAAAAGGAACCACTTGGCAAATTTTGTTTCCTCCCTTGAAATCCCACTGGACGTGGAGCAGGTGGGGGTTCGGGAGAGGAAATTTTTGGGGTGGAAGGGGGTGGTGGGATGGAGAGTGATCAGGGGCTGAGTTGTGTGGGAAGGAGGTGGTAAGAGCTCTAAAGTCGGGAGAGTGGAGCTGAACTTTCCCCCTTCCCCTCCTCAGCGGAGGATAGCTCAAGGCTCTTGCTCTCGTTCGTTAAAAATAAATACTACAGAAGTTGGCAAATTTTGTAGTTTTAGAGAAGTGGATTCTCTCCAGGATTAACGTAAAAAATGTTGATGTTTGAGGAACTGCTCTTGCTCAACCCGTAAATAAAGTGGAGATGTTGACAGTTTGTCTAGCCTCTGGTAAATGAGAACAAAAAATATTTCATTTCTTGAAGGGCATCAATAATTGTGAGGGTGGGAGGGAGAGGAAGGAGTTTAACTATTAACCTTTATCTGGGCTCATAAATGAGTTGAAACTCATGTTTCTGAAGCTTCTTTTATGCATTTGCTTTCCTGTTCTCTCCCCCCACCCCTTCTTTCCTTCACTTAAGATGGTGAAAGGTAAATGAAAATAATGATGCTTGCATTAATTGGACAAGCAGGCGATTTTATGGCTCACCAGTAAAAAATAAATGCCACGGGAAAGTTGCTGTTCGCAGTGCAAGTGGTGGGAAAGTGGTCTGGAGGGCGTGGGGGGGGAGGACGGCAGAGAAGCGTGGCTGGCTGCTGGTTGTGCTCTTACTTTAGGGGTTTGGGTTTGTGTTTCCAGATCTTCACTTGAAGACGGCAAAGGACAGTTTGTGGAAGGTAAGAGAGACTCTTTCCCCAGCACTTTCATCCTGCCCACGTGTACTGCGAGTACCTGGGTGTTTGCTCAGGCCCGCAGAGCCAGCACACCCGCGCTGGGAAGGGATAAACAGGAGACTGTCGAGTTGTTGCTGGACACGGTGTGCATATTGGGAAGCACAGGATTTTTTAGCAAAGAGATCAGCTGCTTTTACACGCTGAATGCTTGTTAAGCTAATGAATTCCTCCCTTCCAAAAACGGGATAGGCTTTCTTTTCTTAATCAGGACATAGCTTAGGAAAACAGCAGTGAAGAGTGCAATTTAAAAGCTTCTGTTCTGACTCTTCTACAGTGGAAATAGTATGCCTAACTTAGCATGTAGGTTGTTTCCAACAAAAATGTTAGTATTTATTTTGGTATGGATTGGGGGTAGGATTATCCTTGTATCTTCTTAATTGCATCTTTTCCAAATGTGGTGTTGTTAATTTGTGGCATGGTTCTTGCCAGAAGTGAAATAAAGTTATTCTTACTAGTTTTGAAGATAAACTATGTCCAGCCACCAGAGGTTTTGTCCTTCCTACACGCTTAATGAAGTGAAAGCAAGGGATCCTGTGGAGGAGGCAAGGGTGGGAGAGATATGGGATCATAAAATTTGGCAGAGCAAGTGATTGAGTGTGGTGTCTTTGTTAGTTTGTCAGCATCGCAGTTCAAGTAAAATATGCTTGTAAAATGCAAATTCAAGTAATTTTAAATGAAAATTGAAAAAATGCTTTCTCCCTTTTTTTTTCTTAGTAAAAGCAGAGTCTTTCCCTTGTTTGTCATTGTTTTGTCATTCTCTTGTCTAGGAGTTGAAAATACAAAGATTGAGTAATACTGCTTATTCTCATGAATTACTGTAGAAATCTGTGCAGCATGCTCACTTTGGAGGGAGTTCCTCATCTCCCCCCTAAAATGAGTCCTTGCCAGCAACAAGTGTGTTGATATATGGATGCGAAGGACTTGGGCACAATGCCAGCTCAAGCAATTTCAATGACATGGTTAATAGTGTCTCTACTGTCCTTATCACACAGTAGTTGTCTTTAATAAACTCAGTGACTTCCAAGTGATAATCACAGGTGACAAATTAAGTGGAGTCCCTAACTCTCATGTTCAGATGAACTCTCTTTTGCACTGATTGGTAAATATGCTAGCTCCAGATGGAATATAAGAATTTGCAAAATATACCCCTCTCCTCTAAATACATGATTTCTTACAGACAAATAAGAGCCAAATGGATCATCTGAAAGTATTTCTAAACCTGAAGTGTTCTCATGGATTCTATTGCTATCACCATAATTTTTCTACAGTTTTTCTGTAGTAATAAATGTATGTAGGATGCTGCATCCTTCAAATGAATCTTTATCAAACACTTTGAAAGAGGAAACAATTTTACATAAATAAGGTAAGCCAGTATAGCAAAGGCAACAAATTAAAACACTCTGTAACTCTTCTAAAGCATTTAGGATGGAAGTGAAAAAGATCATTCCATCAATTTCAATTTGAAATAAGTAACCTTTAGACAGCAGCAAATATAATTTCAGAAATAAGCACACTGGTAAATAGCTGTTTCATGATGGGAATTTTAAAGTTCTTTGAGTACCTCTGGTAATCATATCAACTTTCCCCTTTGTCAAATTAAAAGATTACAATGTAATATTTAACTACAGAAGAGACAGAGTAGTGCAATTGACAGTTTAACTGCAAATTGCATGTATGATTGCTTAGTTTTTGACTTTTTTTTTAAAGCTTTGATCCTAAAGATATCATTGCAGAATCTCTCCTTTTCCTGATTTTCCAACCTGCTAGATCTTGCCAAAAGCTGTAGAAATGCTCATGTTCTCAGCAGCTCTTAAGAGTTTGCTAAAGCACCTAATAATAATCTGTTTTAAATCTTGTAACTGTGATGGAAATATAGTGTTGTGTGTTTAACAGATAAGTTTGGAAATGCTCATCTTAATGGTCAGATTGTGATTTTGAAAATGAATACATGAATGTGAATTGTCATTACAGATTTTGTTTCTTGTGGCTTTGTTTGCAAAATTTATTCCTTTGAGACTAGTGAAAACTAACAAGATATTACCTATGTCTTAAAAGTAACAATAGATAAATAATAGTACTTTCCTAAAAGCCTTGTGCAAATGAAGAAATCTAACAGATTTTTTTAACTTTGTGTCTCCAATCATATTACAGTCACACAAAAAGTTATTAAAGTGTTAGCTTTTGTCAGTGAATGACCCAAGCTGAGGGTGTAATGAAATGTTACCATGAAAAACCTGTGGCCCAGAGAATGGGGCAAAGAAGGGAATGGCTTTATGTATAAATTCACTGTATAACAAATATGTTAATTTTGCCCACTCCTTGGCATTGTGGATCTGCCCTATTCATTAAGAATAAATACTTGTTGGTTCCAAGTAATATTTGGAAAGGTACTATGTCTTCACATCATCAAGTATTCCTAGAAATGCTTTTTAATTGAGTCAATAGGTCATTCCTCTTTTTGGATGCTCTGAAATTACGATAGTGGCTTTCTGATACTCAGGATGTGAAGTTTAAAGCGATCTTCATTGTTAAGCATTATAGCTCACTACTTTTTCTTCCCTGCAGCCCTCCTCAAACCTGATAACTTTTTCAGTTCCACAGTTGGCCCCGTGTTCCACCTTTCTTTTTGCTTTGAAGGCTGGGCAGAGGTCTTGTCAGGCTCTGCAGTTGTACTACTCTGTGTAGGACTCTGTGTCCATGCTTGAAACCATACGGGTGTTACTCTTACAGAATTGTTGCCACCATCACGGTAGAAACCATGTGCTAAGCATCATGTACTTGAAAATTACAAGCCTCAAAGGGTTGGGTGTTTTGGGGTGGGGTTTTTTTTTGGTTTTTTGGTTTGGGGTTTTTTTGTGAAAACTACGCACAATAAATGCACAGAAAAAGTGTCCAGGTTCAGAAAGCTTTACAAATGTAATGCACCTGAAACATCTCTCTATAAAATATCTTTGTCTTTTATCCTCTCTTGTTTGCCATGTTCATCACGTAAGACCTGAAATTACCAGCATGTCTAATAAGCACTGTCTTTCTGCTGTAAGGAATGCCACTGAAGTAACTGGAATAATTTTTGGTAAAGCAGTGCCCTGTGTTTGCAGAATGGACTAGCCCTTGTCTTTTAAGCTCTGCAGGGAAGGGAATTGTCTTCAAAGTATTTTCTGTAAAGTGCCTGGTATGTCTATATGTGCCAAAAAATGGTAAATAATAACAAACAGTAGTTGACAATTTATGCAGAATTCTTTTTTATAATTATTATTATGATTTTGGAATTCGCCTATAGGGTGCTTTCTAGCAGAAAGAAAAATGTCAGAGTGGCTTCCAGCTGGGGCAAGATGTGCTGTGATGGCAAGAGAAGCTTTTAATCGGAATAGAACACATATTTAATCGATAGTATCTTCTGTGAAGCTGTCGGGCCAAAGCATCAACTGGCGTAAATCAGTGAATCCCCACTGAAGTCTGCAGAGGCACGACTGACTTACGCCAGATGATGTGAGTGTCCTTTTTGGCTTAAACAGTTTTCCTTTAATCTTCCTGCTGCTTAAACTTTTACTATGATCTGCCCACATTCCAGAAGCATGGAAGGACGATGGGATAATGTTTCCTTACTTTCCTTCTCCTTTCAAGCCTTTGGAGGCTTTTCTTTTGCGTGATGGTGTATGCTTCATTAGTTATATGTGCTCTGGTGTCCTCTTCAAGCCAGTGAAGGTAGCTGCGCTTCTCAAAATCACACCTGTCATTATATTCTGAAAAAGTCCAGTCCTGTCTAGCTTGCCAGATGCAAGTGCACTGCAAATAGCATCCTGATCATGGTGTATTTGTAATTAAAGGTTTCTGTTGTTATTCACCCTCTTATTAACAATTTGTGTCATGTGAAGAAGTTTTAAAACATTGCCCCCCACATCTATTTCCCAGAATAATTTTATTTTGTCTGCTAAGGGTCTTAAAAGCTTTAGTTACTAAACTGCATCATGCGTATGAAATAATTGAAAATGCTGAGTTTGTACATCTTGTGTGGTGGGATGACTCCAACGATACTTGGACAGTAAAGAGGAGAAATAAATGTTTTTTCTCTTTCTTACAAGCCTCTAATAAATATTTTCGAAAGCAGTGTTAGTAAACTAATTCTTGTTAGACATGGGAAATCTGTTTGATTGGAGAGTCACTCCACTAATTTTCAAATGTTCAAGCTAATCTTTTTTTCCCATTGAAGTATAATGCCATTTTTATAATTTCAGCATAAATATTTTTAACAAAACTTGCTTTGTTAAGTAATGTAGAAAAGTAATCAAGTTTCTTAGATGCCTGCCCAAAGCTGATGGTTTTGAAGAAAGACTTGGGATACTCGTGAGTGTGTGTGAGATTTGAAACAACAGAGAAATCATAAATCCTAAAACACAGGGACACAGGCATGCTCTGAGGAGAATGGTATTAACTGCCTCATCATACTTTTTTTTTTCAAACTTCTCACCCCATGTCCAATTTTTTCTTGATCTTTATAAACTAATAATATCTTCACTGAAAAAGAAAGTAATAAGAGGAAAATGTTGTGCCCAGATGCTATACTGCAGAAGGTGACACAGAAATATCTGTAGGGCCCGACAGAGAATGGATTCTGCAAGTGGAAATGAGCATACTCCATTTCCTTTGAACTGGCTGGAAAGTTACTTTCCTCTTTCCACTTGCCAGTTCTTCCGAGCTGTAAAGGACCATAGTAACCAAACCTTTCACCAACATTTTATGAAAGCAGGAAATGTATGTAATTACAACATTTCAAATGACTCAATAGAGATACATAGAAAACCAATAATGTATGCAATAATTTTAGTTTTTACAAGCACTCTGATGTATATTTTCTTTTTTGTTTGTAGTTAGGAAAAACATTGGATGGAAATGAGGCTGGAAAAGGGCAGGAGTTGATGCCAAAAAAGTAAAGCACATTTTAGAACTTGGCTTGATTTTATTTTCTGTTGGTGATGCTATCTTTGCAGAAAGTGAAAATATTTCAACAAAACTCTAAACTAGACTGAAAAGTTGTATGAGTGAGCCATTTTCAAAAATGTATCTCTTCAATATACTTTTGTCTTATATAAGAAAACATGTTTTCACTCTTGGTTTTGCATCTTTTTTATTGTCAGAAATGCTTTGCTGGTCTGAAATTAGTCCTAGTGCGACATCAGCTCCAGCTGAGTTATGACAGTTCATAGCAGCTGAGTATCTGATAGAATTCTAACTGAAGAACCTGGTCCTGCTAATGTAACATTGTTAGATTTCATAGGTAGCATGTTACAATAAGAAAAATTAACTTCCTAACACTTATACTAGAATTCCTTAAAAATATAAATTTATTAAATGCTTTCATATGGAAGGGAAGTCCTGTTATTTCACAGTTTTAGTGGTTTTCCTAAACTTCTGTATGGTAATTAGAAACTGCAAGTAGTGACGAAAAATCAAATGCTGTAAACTTGAATCACAGATTATTATGTCTAAAGGTGTTTTTAGGGTTGCAAATACTAAATTGGCATTTAATCTATAGCTAAAATAATTTCTCAGTTCAGATTTCTGTTACATATTTTCAAGGGGTTTTTCCCTCCACCTTTTTAATAAAATTACACAAGTATATAAAAGACAAGAGATGCGTGTTGTGAAGTGATTTAGAGAAAGTAAAAAAAGAAAATAATTTTCTAAGTGAAAATCAGTAATGTTAGAAATAATTGGTTTTGTATGAGCTTTGTTCTTAAAGAGCAAAACACCCCCAAAATTTTTTTTTTCCTTCAAAAGTTTTATAAATATTTCAAAACAGTGGAAGAACTTTATATATCGTGTATTGCTTTTATCTTGTAGTAAAGATTTTTTTAAGGCTAGATCTCTGAGGAGTTTATATACCAACCTAAATGATTCTATAATTCTGTATTAACTACAGATCCCTCCCGGCCACTCGCAAAAAGTCTGCGTGGTGCCGACTCATGCAAGGTTTTTGTTTATAAGTAATTTGAGTAATATAATGGACACACTACACTGGATAGCAGAACACCAAAAAGTTTGTGGATCAGGAGTTTAATCCTTCCAGCCTTGCTCTGCAGTTGGTTTTGGGCAAGTTAAGTGTCCAGTTATACGAATCTGCAGCGGGAGGGGAGCACATGGGACGGTTCAGACAGAAAGTTGTTTGTGTGGGAGTGTTGCAAGTGTTTGCAGAGCCTTGTACTGTGAGTTGGCTCTCATGATTTCAAAATGAAAGCATTTTAACTTGCAAGCTTAAAAATAGTTACTCTTAATTTAAATACACATTGACAGACTCGGGAAGTTTCCTAAGTGCTTTTCTGCTGTGACTTTGTATGCTGAGTTATCTATTAGAGAATTAAATAATCTATCACAGCAAAATTAAAAAAAAAATCTGATCAAAGCAATTGTTAGAAATTACACTATTTGATAAGATCATCTGCTGAAAATAAAGGGGGAAATGAGATCTGACAGAGGTAAAACCAGGTAAATAGCTTTCAGCTCTGCTTTTGTTATTCAAGAAGAAAAAGAAACAATAGGTGCTGTTTAGAGTCAGGAGCTGCCCTTCTAACCTCTGCTGCTCTTAAAATGCCTGAAGGTTATTGCATGGTTCATGGTGGCTTTTATGTTTGCAGTTCAACTTTTAATTTTCTAACAAAAGGAGATGTGGTGCCAGCCTGCTGATAAACACTGTATGGAACAATCAGAGGAAAGAATGGAAAAATTCCCTCACACTTTTTTCCTCCATTCCTGTTGCTGAAGTATACTGTCATATTTTTAACAGAAGGAGAGCACTTCCTCTTATGTTAAGCTGCCAAACCTGGAGAGTGATTTTTAAAAAGCGTGAACATGATGAGGGTGGGATGTGCTTTTGCATTCAATGACCCCAGCCCAAACAGACGATTTGTTTCATGCTGTTATGGGAAGTGATCTGAACATCCACGGAGGTTGAATGTATTTCAATAAGATTTTTAATTCTTGTTGCACTGGTAAAACAGAGCAGAGTTTGCCTTAAATCCAGTCTTCTCTGCATCAAAACTCCAGCTGCCTGGCCCAGAAGTGCTCCCACTGAGTGAGAAGCACCCTGTCTGTGCGAGCTGTGAAGTGGTGCACAGTGTATGTAATACAGAGGAGCTCCAGCCAGCGCTCTGGCCCTGTCCTCACAAGGGCTGCTTGCATTTGTTGGCGTGATCGTTGCCGGTGTTTGGAATACCGTGCTTGCTGTGATGCTTTGTACTCGGATACCAGTGCGATCAGAGGAGAGAAGGGGTCAACTTCTGAAGGTATTGTTTTCAAGCACAGCTGAAAGTAATGGAATGTAACAGTTTTAGGAATGTACACCTGTGAGTATATAATAAGAGAGTATCTGTTTGTGTATTTTCACCGCTGACATTCAGATCAAAGGTCCCCTAGGTGGTGGTGGTGTCAGAAAAAGGGAAAGGGGACACATGTCTCTGCAACTCTGACCTGTCGTCCTGTTTGTTGCTTGCAAGTTTTCGCTAGAAAATCAGTCATGAGCCTGTTTTGATGAGGTGACTTACTTTCAGTTACTACAAAAGAATATGCAGTTTGAAAAAGTGGCAGTGTTTAGAAGAAAAAATACTGTCAGTAAGTGCTGCCATTTAATAGCAAAACTAATGTCCAGTCTTGCATTGAACTGCACTGGGAAAATGTCACAAGCATTGAATAAAAACCCATTGTGTTTTGGGGCAGAGACCTCTGGATGACCGATGCCAAAAAGGCTGACAAGTAAACTGAGAAACATCTTCAAGCCATTGCAGACACATACCAGCTAAAACAAAAAGCCAAGGAGGCATCTGTCTCTTGCCTTTCAGCTTGCTTAAAGCTAAAGGAAATCTATACCAAATGGAGGAGGATCCTCCAGGCCCTGGAAGATGTTTAATTAATCATCAATTTCATCCTTCTCATTAAATGGCTTTTCTTTTCTCACATGGGCAAATTAAAAAGATGATTACACCTGGGAGAAATAATGACACCTGTTAAATCTTCCTCTGTTGCTGAGCATGGTGAAAAAAAATTAGATTTAATTTTAGATATGCAGACTAAGTAGAGTTATGCTTGGTTTCTTTTTATGCGGGTTGAGTGGATGTGTGCTGGTACATATTTGTGTAATAATAATGTATGCTATTACTCCTGGCAGTAATTCTCATCTTCTTTAACTGAACTTGCTGATATCAGAAATACTAGCTTTTTAAAAATTTATCAAGGTTGAGAGACTTTTACCATCAATTTTTCACTTGCTTCTGTGACATACCTGACTTAGGCGTATAACAACGGTGTTTTACGTGAGAGTCCTGATGTTATTTTTCATGTTGCTTCAGTGCTGGCGCTTTGTTAGCAACGGAGAATTTCAGGCAGAATTTTCCATTGACTCAAGGAAGCCAGCAGCCACACTGTTAGACTTTTGCATGGAAATCTGAATGTAGATATGGCATGAAGGAAACTGTTTATGATTGTGGGTGCATGTTTGGTAAGAAGCAGTAAGCCAGGGGTGTTGGGTAACTGTGGTCATCAAGAGCTTGGTTTGGTGTCTGTTCTCAATGTGCATAAGACCTCTTGCAGTCATTTTTTAACATGTTGTGGAAGTTACCAGTGCTTTGATGATACACATTTTTTTCTTTCCTGGTGGGCCCTGCAGCTCCAGTTTGCTCTGGATGAATTCCTAGGGCACATGGTTTGCTTTCTGGACTCAGGCCTGGGAAATCTGTACCTTACTAGGTGATAAAGAGGGTTGTTTGGGCAGTTTGATTTAAGATATTATTTCTGAGACAGAGATTGAGATCGAGTCCTCATTTTGCTTTACCCAGATTTATTCCACAGAAAATAACAAGCTGGGTATAATTTGCAAATGTTTGCTTTAGTTGCAAAGTTTTCACAGTGTGTTCTCCCAGTCGAAGGGTGGGGAAAATATACAAGAAGCCTGTGACAGTATTTTACACAATCCTTGGCCACATGGTTTTGTTTTATTTTTGTTTTCTGTTGGCAGGCACTAAAGGGGGTGTTAATTCGTGGCCTGCTAATTTGGTTAGGAGATCTATTCAGCCAGCAGCACAAAACAAGGGCTGCCAGCCTTGCTGTTGCCTATGGCAGCTGTGGTGCAGGAGTGGCAAGTGCTGCTACGAACACAAGGCTGGACCATTGTAGTTCACTCGCAGTATAGCCTTCAGCCCAGCTCTTCCTTTGCTTGCCCACTGTGTCTTTGGAGAGCAGCAGTGTGCTTGCTTGTCAGCTGGTGATACTGTATGCTTGCTGTGTCACCCCTGTGGTTTTTTGGGTTGTCAAGCTATATGAAGTGGTGACTTGACTCTAAGGTGGTGGTTGTGCTGCTGTATGTATTTCAAAGCTACGTGGTAGGATCCAGTTACCTTAAAGATTGCTTCCTGAAGCTTCAGCCTGAAGACTGTTTGCCTTCAGATGTAACCCCTTTAATTTTCCCACCATTATATTGACTGTGAGCAGGGGTGGTGAGATGTTACCTCCTGGACCCTGCCCCAGGCCTTCAGTTTTATCTTTGTTCCATCTTCAGTCGTTTGGCCAAAGTGGCATTGCTCCAGAGGGTGTAGGTCCACAACAGCTTACAGTCCCTCTTTCCTTACAGTTCCTGCCTTCTGCCCTGCTCTAGAGCTGGCTCACAGCTGATTCCATACAAGCCACCATACAGCCCCCAATCTGCAGGCTAAACTACAGAAAATCAAGAGGCTTTCTGCAGGGTTATCTCCCCAAACTGGCTTTTCACAGCAGTGGACCAGTTCTGTTACCAGCAGCAAAGATGTGGTGGTGGGAGCAGACAGCCTGAACAAGAGGGAACGATAGCACAGCCCTAGCACAAACACAGTTTAGTTACCTTTAAAGTATTGTGAAAATGCAGCTCTTTCCTAGCACTCTGGTTGTTGTCCATATTTCTAATCAGGAAAGCCTTTTCATTGTTTTATCACATGCCTGGACACATGAGAGAGCAAGACGAAAGCCTGAAACATGGTCAGGCATCACTGTTAGAGAGGCTGGGGGAGGTGTCTCTTTTAAATGTTATCAAAACCCTTGTGGTTGCCAGTGCTGCGAGCTGGTCTGTAATGTCACGTTATTTTTCTTTATAGTTCAAGATAATACCTCAGCATATCAGACTGGGAAACTCTACCACTTAAACCCAAGGAACAAGGGTGCAGCCTGTCTAGTTCTGTGTGTCTCTAGTTCCTGCTTGCTTATAAAAAAGCTTAATACCATAGCAGGCATTTTTGGCTGAGGAAAGGGGTTTATTTACAGTATTTACATAAATATTTTTTGCTGGAGGAAATGCCAGTCACCGTACTTCATACTTTAGGTGATTAGCCAGTGGGAGAAAGAGTTTGTTGCTTTTTAGCTTGCTAAGGACAATAAAACACATTCTGCTTATGGTTTTGCCTTTCAAATATCAGAATTCTTTATCTTTTTTTTTTTCCCCTAAAACAAGGCTAAAGAACTAAAATAGGAGCTGTCTGAGTCTGAAATTGGTAATGATAAATATTTTATAAAATTTATTTTCATATTTTGGTAATCAGCTGGAATGTTGAATAACTCAAAATACCAAAACCTGAATATGCTACATGTATAACTTAAAAAAAGAACAGGAAATGTTTTATTAAAATACCTTGCCCTGACAATTGCTGAAGTTTTCATCTCTTGATGTATGATATGTTAAAATACCTAGTGAGACAGATTTCAAGGAGATGAAGAAAGAAAAAAAAAGCTAAACAAGAGAAAAGTGGATTTTGATGCAAAAATAAAGGCCGAAACAAGTGCAATGCCTTCTGTCTTCAGAAAAATGTTAAAAGTAGTGTAAATTCCATCCTTGGACAGGCTTTGTCGTGTAACAGTAAGTCATAGGATAGAGTGATTTTTATATCTTTTTTGCTTATATTGAAGTGGGATTTCTCTCAGATAAACAAAGTAACACACACTCAAAGACACTTTCTGCCTCATTTAAACACCCCACCTTACCAAAACTCCATTTCCCTGAGTGATGGATCTTGGCTCTGGATGGGAGAATGAAGTATTCAATTACCTTATTTTCATGTGCTAATGAAGCAGAATGTGGCTTTAGGGGTTTTCTTTTCAGCAAGGTAGCCTGTTTGGTTATGCACATGCCGCCTTCTTATGTTTCCTTCCGTGTGCCTGCCTACAGTCAAGCGGTGCCCTTAATGGGCAGCAGGGGCTAATCCGTCTGCCTGACAGCGAGCCTTGGCCTTCTTCAGCCCAGCGGGAGCAGCCCTGGCCTGTAATTAGCGCAGCCATCAAGCCAAACTGTTTGGCTCGAAATGATTTCTTTCGGCACCTCTTGCGACAACTTTATATACTGAAAATCCGTGACGGGTGGTTGTTTTGGGGGTTTTCCCCTCAGTTTTCCTCTGCGCCGCTGAGTGTTGATGTGACTTCGCAATTCCTCAGCCAGCTCTGATAACTCCACCTGTCCTCAAACGGGAAATGCACAGCTTTTAAGTGCTTGCCATGGCTTGTCCAACTGAGTTTAAAAGTGCGGGTATATTTGTGACTGAAAGTCAGATGGCAAAGGATATTTTTTGTAGCAGTGTTGTGCTGCTGCTGATGTAGGAAAGGCTTGTATTCAGTTCACACACTTCTCAGTACTGGCACACGCTCCTCTGGCATCCTCAGCTTCACTTCCATGAGGAATACTGGTTGAATGGGTAGGATCACTCATACCCTTGATGCTAAGCTTTTACTTAGTGCTTGGATGAAATAGAATATAAGTTCAGTGCTTTACACAACCACTCCTTAGCTGCAACTGCACATGCTTTTAGCACCATATAATGAAAATAAACAATATTTGGGGTTTTTTTTCTAGCAACTATATGATAGGAATTACTGTGTCAGCTTCACCCCAATGGATGATGAAGGAAAATAGCTGTTAGGAGTTACTCACTGCCAGTTATGAAGATGAGGAATTGGAAAAAGGCAACAGATTTTCCCTTATTTCTTCCCCCAAATAATGAAATAAAAAAGCTTTACAATATACATTGAAACACATGCAAGTTTGGAATTTTTTTGTGTGTGTGTGTGTGTAGACTTCTGAAGAAAGCAAAGAATTGCTTAAATGGTTGTGGTAGGTGTAAGAATAGTCACCTTCAATTCTCCTAGTAAGTAAAAGGAGAGGAAGTGTTGTAGACACAGAGGATTTTGTAAGGTGCACTATGCTGCTTGGCATTCTGCTTTCTCCCGAAGAGGGAAAGAAATGTGGGAAAACAAAAATTGGATATGTTTTTGATAAACTCCTTCATAAAGGTACTAAAGTTAATGTAGTGGTTCAGTCCTGTCAGGAGTTACAGCAGGTGAAAAGGTTGTGGTGAAGGATAACAGTCCTCAGCTCTCGAATCCTATTTAAATGGAGCTTTAAAAAAATAATATTCCAAGCAGTGTGTGTTAAAGGCAGAGAGAGATCAACCAGCAACCCTGATCATCGAGGGTACCTGGCCAGCAGTTTTATTTGCTAAGGCTGCTGGGGGGAGATGGCTGGAGAAATATGCAAGAAAATAGATAAAATGCAAGAAAATAGGTAACTTAATAACCCTCAATGTGTCTGAAGTGTATCATAAGCCAGATTTGATCAATGCAGCGACATTTCCAGTTCCCTTTCATGGAGGTGAGACCAATACCATATTCTGCTGTAGCTGGTCAATATGGCTTTTGTGCAAACATCCCAGCCAGTACTGCTCCCAGGAAATTCACCTCGTGTGAAGGAAATTCCCCACATGCTTCCCCCCCTCCAGCCTTCCTCTGCTTGGAGGGGAATTTCCATGCCTCTCCCTTATCTCTTGCGTATCCTATCTCCAAAGTCTGCTGGGGAAAAACAAGGTGTATTTGGAGCTCTGCAGAGTACTAGCTGCCTTTGGCAACCAGAGAAGCATACTGTGGTCTGGCCAAAGTCAGAGCAGCTCTTTCATCCCTCAAAATCGGGGAAACAGCCCTGTGCTCTTCAGCTAGAGCTGTATAAAAGGAGGTTTTCACAACAAATAGCTTTGCCAATACGTGCTGTTGTGGAAAGCAAAGCAATTAACACGGTTGGTTATGAATTCAGTTTGTTGTTCTGGTTAAGAGTCGGAGAGTTTTCAGCAGAAACTTTTTTAAGCTTCTAATTACTTTAATCGTTCTCAAAGCATAGCATCTCAGACCGTCCCTTTTGAAATAAAACATGTATTTTTAAAAATAGCCAGACTTTCTTTGGGAACACTTGATACTCTTTTGACTCACACTGCTTAACATTATTCATTCATCCCAAAACAAAACTTTTACAATGTGCGGAAAAACCCCCACCTCTTGCCTTCTTAACTGGTTCTGAAATGGTTCTCCTCCTTCCCTCCACTTCCTTTTCTATGTCACTCACTTGGATCTGAGTAAGTAGAGTGTCTGGTATCTCAGTGTGGCTTGAATTTACTGAGGCAGACTTTCCAGAATTTTCAAAAAAAATAAAGGGAAGCAATGTAGCAGAATGTCACTTGAAAAACTAAGTAATAGTGCTGCACTTGGCAAGAGCAGATACTTAACGTGTACTCAAAGCTAGTAGCAAATTAAAATTAGTGATAAACTACCTGTCTGTTTTGCAAAATTGTATTTCTTAGACTCAAAATAAGTTTCTTACTTCTTTAGTTACCTCAGGTTTCAGCTTATTTCCCATAGGTTTCTCAGCTGAGAACATCCCATAAAGTTACTCTTTTTAGCACATTTTCTGATTCTCTCACCTCAGTACCCTGCTGAACTATTAAAGCTGGAAACAATGCATAGGTCTTTGTTTCCATGAGCATGCTTACTAAATTCTTTAGAAATTTGTAAGCTGGTGTGTTTTGGAAAACTCCTCTCAGAAAAACTAGATTTTTTTCACTGCTTTCCACTTTAGATTGATGATGACAGGAAACAGAAAAAAAAACTTTATGGTGGTAGAAGTAATAACTTTTACCTTATTTTATATTGGGAAATATTTTGAGTTTGTTTTAGAGTGATGTCTCTTGCACTGTGATATAGCTTTGTGCATTTATATATGCATCATTCCTGGGCATGAATTTTGTGTGGGAAGCAGTTATCCTATTGAATTTCATCTCACTTAGGAGGGAACTGTGACAGTTGTATGATCGTGCAGTGTAACTTTTGTATATAATAGGTATATACAGCATAACCACTGGAGTATTGAATTGCAGTATTCAGTGCCTAACTGTTTATAAGACAGTTGTGTTGTTACTTCAGAGATTCACAGACTAGCAGTCCTCCTCCTGTCTGGTTATATTTAGTATAAAATTTATCTCTCCTAAGAAATATAAAGCCAACAGTGTCAAAATCCAAGCAAAACCAGGAAGAATTGATAGTGCAAAAATAGCAAAAGCCATCTCAAGAAGAGAAATCTTCCCAGTGAACTGATTACAAATCTAAGATTAGCATTTAGATAATGTTGCTTCTTGCATATCAAACTTATGCAGATGTACGGGGCCATGGAGTTATACTGTGGCAGTGTAGGCAGAAGTGTCTTGGGGAAACTGAAAGCACTTACAGCTAAACCCTTATCACTGCATTAAATTTCACCTGCTGATTGTTGTGCATAAGTAATCATAGAGCCACTCTTAGGCTGTGGTGTGTTTGATTTCACTTCAACTTCTGTGTAATCTTAAGGACTCGAGCAAGTAAAGCCATGCACTAGCCTGCTCTTGAGGTGACCAAAATATGGTAAATGTCAGAAATCCACATCTGAAATAAGAGGTCACACACCCTTTACCAAGCGCAGACGAAGAAAAAAGGCTCTTTGATGTGGCTCTAGTGTAGTATCAGCTTTGTCTGTAACAAGACCTTTGCGCTTCGAACTTGATTTGTATATAAAAGGCTGTACTGTTGGGTGGAAGGGCTGGTACAGGCTTATCCTTCCTGTCCTCTCCACCCCACTCGCCTTATGCACCTCTTGGGTGATCTCTGTTTTGGCTGGCTTGAGTCTCAGCTCATCCCAGCCCAATCACCTAAACCCCCCAGATAATCCCATTCCAGTGCATAAACCAGAGCAGCCATAACAGCAGTAAACAATTGCATAGCAGCTGCTTCTTGCAGACATACCCCCGCTGGAGAGGCCAATGGACATCAAATGCTACTGCCCAGAGAGCAGCAGCCCAGGTGGCAAGGGGTGCCTTGGTGGTTCCCTCTGGTTCCCAGCACACATAGCAGTGTCCACACCTACAGAGCTGAATACTTTGCTGAATGCATACCCCTTCTTAATATTAGAATTGCCCTTCACCCCACTGCTGCTCATACCCCTCTCTGTGCCTGGGACAAGACCTACAGAGAACATAAGGATCCCTCTTTCATGCCTTTCTCCTTCAGAGTTTTCTTTTGCCCTGGTATTTCCTCACTGCAAAGGAGTTTGTTTTGATATTCCTAATCTGATAGCATAAGACAAGACAGTGTCCCTCTTTGAGTCATAATTATTTACAACTTAGACTTCTATCCATGGATATGTGAACATGGTAAATCTTCCAGTGCTATACTGCAGGCAATGCATGTGGTAGGAAAATGGTAAAAGAAAACATAACTAATGGTAAAAGATCACATAAGTGGAGCATGTTACCTGCCTTTCTGCTATACTTTTTTCACATTACCCTGTCTTTGAAGTACCTTTAAGTTTTGTAAAAAATGGGCTATGTATTCTGCTAGGTAAGGAACATCCTTCCCATCACATTGCTGTAACTAAGCTGTTAAATGGATCATCATACTTCAGCCATGAAATGGTGTTGGATGGTTTGAGAAGACATCCTCAGCTCCTGCATAGGTTCTGCATGTGTTGGGGTAGCCAGGCAGGGATGCATATGATGAGGGTGCTCACTTCCTTCAGACTTCAGGCTGCCCATGAAGATGGCAGAAGGGGGGGCATTTTGCAGTGAGTTAAGGACATGCTCAACTTGATTATTGAAAGTTAATTTCACTTTATCACAGCAGAATAGTCACTATTGTGGTGCGTGCACTGGCATGCTCTCTCAGTGCAGAGACTTGGGGTGCAGGGACAGAAGGGTTGCCCTGAGACCTTTGCCTTCCCTGGCCCTCTCTGCATCAAGAGCCAGAGCAGAGCAAAACAAGGCAAAAAGTTTGCACTGGAAAAGCACTTTCAAAGCCTGGGCTTCCAGTTAGGTTGCAATGGTGTTTCAGTGGTCAAGTTACTAATACAAGGCACAGGTGAACTGGTGGTAATAGCTATTTCTGCTGTCCCACTTCCTGCCTCTCCATCCCAGAAAATGCTGATATTCCCAACTCTGCCTTCACTGGTGTATAAAAATTGTTAGTGATTGGCTATGTAGTGTTACTACTAGCATGGCTGTGGTTGGTGAAAATTGATATATTTGGACTTGAGGAAGGAGCCAGAGCACCAAGGCGCCTGTCACACTTTTGCCGTGGGGAGTATGAGAGTGAGAAGCAATGGGTGAGATGTGCCTAGAGCTCCCTCCTTCCATCCCGTGGACTCATGGGACAGAGTTAGAGTGCCAGGTAGTACTCCTGGGCTGGAATGTTGTCACCTTTTATTAGCCTTCTCTTATTTTTCAAAACATATGCAGAGCATTTACCAGGCCACAAAAAATACACTAGAGGAGTTGCCATATGTAATTGCAGCTGCCAGAATGAAAAAAGCTGTCTTGGTGAAGCTGGTGATAGTGTATTTAGTGGGAAGTGAGTTGCTTGGGGTTTTGATGTGATGTTTACACACTGCCTTACAAAGCTCAGTGCAATGCTTGAGCTCACAGTGTAAAGGAGCTAAAATTTTGCTCCCTCAGGAGAGGGGTGTGTGAGTCAGAACTGCAGACTCACAATGTCCACGTTGCCCAGACTCCATCCCCCTGTGTGGCTGTGAGCAGAGGAACACAGGCCTCCTCCCTGTCATTTGCTCAGCAAATGGAGAGAGAAGATGCCAGTGGGGAAGGCGACCAGTGTGGTTCTTGCACTGGCATCTGGGCAGCAGCTGTGCTTCCAGTGACTGCCTGCCTGCAGCTGGGGCTCTGAGCTGTTACAGATACTGAAACAGCATAGGCAGAGGGGTTTCAGAAAGCAGCCTCTTCATTTGTGTCCCCCAGACTCCACCTGTCCCTGGTAATGTCTGTGCTAAGGAAAATAGGGCTGTTTCTCAGGTCTCAGGTGTTACTTGCCAGCTAAGCAGCTGGATTTTCACAAATGTTCCTCGGCAACAGGTAGTGTATGGTGAAGAAGTGTTTACTGTTTGTTTGTATTTAAATAAGGCCATTAAGGCCATTATCAATTGTAAAAGAGGTATTAAAGCAGGGTCATATCTCCTGGCAAATTAAGCCAGCATGTGATCCATTACTTTTAGTTATATGGTTTAAAATCTTTGTGTGGTAAGGCATTGGCTGCATCACATTTTTGTGTTGAAAATCGGTTTGGTCAGTTCTAGATCTGCTGTATAGGCACTCCAGATCACAGTTCCCAGGAAGGACTGCCTCTCTAGGTATTCTCTTGGGAATTGCTCCTCCATGCATCAGAAATCTGGCTTTTCTCTTACCTAGCTCAGGAACAAAAGAGGAGCTGAAAGAAGTCACTCATCATTGTTAGTCATGAAACAGCCATGACCTTGTTTGTTTTGAGCTAATTTTCAGATGAAGAAAGCATTGACATTTCTTTCCCCTCCTTTTAGATTGATGGGTGGAAGCAGTCCTTGGGATTTGGCTATTTTCAAAACAAAATATTTGACCTGAAAGGTAATATTTATAGCAGGCAGCTAATAGAAAACATACTTGCCCTCTCTCTGTGTCTCTCGTGTATGTGTGTATGCACACTTTGGGTTCCCTCCTGGGCCTGACCTCTGCCGCACTCAATGCAGCTTCATTGACTTCACCTTCTATTCCCTTCTCCTGATAAATGAACCACTGGCAACAGCAGGGCTCGGTATGCAGGGAAGCAGGGTGCAGGAAGTTCATGGCAGTCCCGTGCCATTCTGATCCTCTGCAAATGTCTCTTGCTGCCGGAGTGATGGATGGTGTGGGGCTTCTGCACCAGTCACTTGTGAACTCTGAAGGTCACCCGGGACAGCGTATTCTCCCTTTGGAAAGAGACCCTGCAGGGATGTTGATTTAGTGACATCTAGCAAGGACTGACCCTGTCAGTCAGTGCAGTAATGCTGGGAGTGGGGAATGATGTTAGCACTGGGTCACTGGATCTAAAGCAGGAGGAAATGATAACTGGCCTCTATAAAAGCCCTCCTCTGGGCTGCTGATTGGACCTGGCAGGTGGGAAGGGGCTATTTTGGAAGAGGTATCTGGCTGAAGGAGCAACTGCAGTCACATCTCTCTTGCAACAGCAAGTGCTTTGCATTTAAGTGAGGACTGCGGAGTCCTCATCTGCTTGCAAACAGGCACTTTCTGGTTTTTTTCTTCAAGGTAAAAATATCAGGGGGGCAATAGGTCTCTAGGGAGCTTAAAAATGTCCATGTCATTAGAAATCGTGCCTGCAGTTTTTTGGGCTCCCAGTTCCTGTGAAGTTTGGATTTGAACAAATCTAATTTTCTCATGTTTGGACCCCTGTGCATGTCAATAAATCTGTCCTTGTTCAGTGAGGATTTGCTGTGATGAGGTGTGGCTCAGTCAGGTGAGCAAAGGACAGGCAGTGAGGTGTCTGTGTCATTAAAATGAATAATGAGCAGAAGCAAACCAATTGCAAAAGCAGCATTTGGAGTGAGGTGGGAATAACCTGGGCTGAACCAAATACAGATCTGGTCTCTCTTTTCAGCCTCTACCTGAGATGCAGCGCTGGTGGCCTATTTACCATCAAGGCATTTGTTATACTCTAGCCTGGCCATAGCTGCAGACTTCACCACATACTTGAAAACACATTCGAATTTTTCCAGTCAAAATTGCTGATACACCAAACAGCAGTGACTTCACAACAGCTGGAGATCCAACACAAAAATCTTGCATTTCACAAACATCACAAAGTTCCAGATTTTGGTTCAGCCATTTGGTTCAGAAATAGAAATCATACACTAAGCAAGTTGGAATTTGAGTGTATTTCAGCTGACTATTTATTAAAGCTCTATTTAGACTGGGCTGTGATGAGGCTGGATTGCAGAGCTACAGGCTGTGATCAACACTCAGCAGGAGGTTATTTAGATTAAATACCAACTGTCTTGGAATGGTGGGAAAAGTTTCAGACAAAAGTTTTATTTACTGGGTTTTTGGACAAAGCTGTGGGATTGCAGTAATATTTTAGGAATTCCTCTGGATAGATAGTTTTCCTTCTTGAAGAAATGTTCTTTTTTGCATTGCTGTGTTCTTGAATCCAGCTACTCCCTTACGTATCCCCTGATGAATACGGTTCATATCCAATTTGCTCCCCTCCTTTATCTCCTTACTGCGAGAATGTAATCATCCTTTTGCTTTCTTTCAGTCTACTTTTTTTTTCTGCCAAGAGAAAAACAAGAGAAAAACAAGACAATGGAGAAGCTTTTTGGGGGGGGGAGGGTGGAGGGGTAAGCATCACAATTTTCTCATTTTTCTTGAGATTTTTCTTCCTTTTCCCACTTTACTTTTTCATTTTTCATGTTGACCTTCCTTCTCACCTTTCTTTTTCCTGTGTTCTCTCTAAAGGGTGGGCTTGCTCCTCCCTTCTCATCTACTCTTTTATTTTTGAAAATAAGAATCCTGACTGATTGTTTTTTCCCCTCATCATTTATCTACTTGTCCACACCTGTTTCTTTCACTTTGGTTTCCTTCAAGTTTCAGCATGCATTTTCTCTTGTTCTGCCTTTTGCTTTTTGTTTCTCCTCTGTGATTATGCCAGATCCCCTGGTCCCCCCTCTCCTTCTTTCCAAGCTGCCAGCCCTAGGCTTGCTTCCTCCTGCCTAGCCCCAGCAGAGGACTTTGCAGCTTGGCTGAGCAGCCCCTGGAGCAGTTGCAGTGCCAGAGACAGACTCTTGCCTTTCTGTTTCTCCCAGCACTGTGGCATTTGGTTTGAGCGCTGATGTGATTTGCATTGTTTTATTTTGGGGTCAGCCCGTTCATAAACTAATGCATGTAGGAAGCAGCATAATGACTGTGTTGCAATGTTAGGCTTGAACTGCATAAAAGAGGGTCCACTGACTTACTTTCAGAATGAGTGCACAGTGCATAAAAATCACAGAGAGGAAAAATGATACGCAGTTAATGTCCCTGTAAACAGAATGAGTGATTCTGTAAACAAATGTGGCAAGCAACTCCCTGAAATTAAGAAAAATGCATGTTTCCTGTAAAACTGCTTCATGTTTATAGGGTGTCTTGTCTTTTTTTGGCTCCATAGAGTGAGCAAAACAATACTGGAAATTATAGTTAGACTATTAAAGGTCTCCAGTCTTTCTCACTTACGCAAGTAAGTGAGATTTCCTGTTTCTCATTGTCACCTGACTGCCATGATGGAGGTATTTGGTACAATTGTTAAATTTAACTAAAAGTTATTTCTTCTTTTTTTTTTCCTGAGGCTTTCTCAGCTGCCACAAAATTTTCCTGAAATTAGTTTTACTAATTAGTGTATTCCTCTTGCCTCAGTTACTTTTCTTTGTAGTGGGGATTGGAGGTTCCAGGTAAGACAGTGCCTACCAAAAGAGTCAGTGAAGCTACGCCACACAGCAATGTGAAATAGGTCACAAAGGGCCTCGGCTGTGATGGGCCGGAAGCAGCTGCCCTCCAAAAACTACAGTCACAGGTGTGCACTGCACATCAGCAGGGAAGGGACTGGAAGGTGGAGGCCTAGCAGGCACCAGCTCATCAAAAAGAGCCAAATGCTAGGGCAAAACAAGCTGGCCCCATGGCCAATGCTTAGCAGATGGAGGGAGATACAAAGACTGAAATATTTTGTCTGTAGAGGTGCCGTCTGAAAGGCTGATGTGTGAAGCGAGTCACTGAGTTAGGTAAAGAAAATGATGCAGACTTTGTACAAAGGAGGCACTTTACATTACTAATTTAAACAAAATTCAGCAATACAAAAATTATAAACTTTCTTAAAACTGAAAATACTTAGATCAGAATTTACTCAAGCTCAAATTGAAACTCTTACTTAATTTTCCAGTGTCACAGTGAAACCAAACACTCATGAAATCACTGTAACTGTATTTAATATCCTTAAGTAGTCTGCAGAAGTTTTTGTTTTCAGAAAATAATTTCACCAAAGTTATGTTTGTCATCTGAATTTTGCTAAGTAGATTAATCAAATTGTAATTTAGTATCTGAACCACAAACACCTTGCAAAGCTCTCTAGTTTCGGGTCTTACATACTAGTTACTCTGTTTATATCCTGTCTAGCATAGAAATAATACTTTAAAGGTTATAGCTTTTAACCAGAAACCATAGGTGAACAATCTCAAGACTCATAGCAGACTTTATAACAGTGTCTCCTGCAGACCCTTGTAGTGCTTAGACACAGACTGTTTCTTCCTGCACCTGTTTCACACAAGCTTTTGGGGAGGCTCCCATATATAGACATTTTCATCTTCGCATCCTGATGAGAAGAAACTGAATATACCCTTTCTGTTTAGTTTAAATTTATGCCAACAGACATTGGGAAATTAATGTTATTAAAAGGGACAAAATATGATCTGGGAGAAAAAAAGTTTCACAGGTCCTCAGCTCGTGCAGCACTCCAGTGGTGGAAGTGCAAAATAGTTATCAGTGAGCTTCTCATGAGTTGTTTTCTGCAGGGTAGAGAGAGTCATTGATCCTTAGCTGGTGTGCATGGACACAGCTTCCTCTTTCCAAGGAGCTTCCTTGCAGAAGCTGTGGTCAAATTGCAAACCTTCTCAGACAGTGCTAGATTACAGGGATTTAGGAATGATGCCTGGTGTTGGCCAAGCAGTAGCCACCACAGGAATGTGTACCATGGCAGCTCTGGCTTCTAAGCAGTTGAATTCACATTTTCAGGACATCCCTTCAGAAGTGCAGTTAGTGCATCTCTGTTTGAAAATGTTTAAATACAATTGTAAAGTAGTTTGGGATTTTTGCTCACAGGCTCTGTGAGCACTTCTCCATGTGTGCCATCAAAATTCCCAATGAGGAAGGCTCCTTTAGCCTTCTACTCTTGTAACATCCTCTATGTTTCAGAGAATTCAGCATACAACTGACTAATTAATTACATATAAATAATCAAATGTGATTATTAAAGCAGACAAGGAGCATCTCAAAATTCAAGTACACAGCTCAGTTGCTAAAATGATTGCACATCAGTAAAAAAAAAAATTCTTTTACAATAAATTTATTTGTCTTTTGCTAACCTAAAGAGAAACATGCTTGTTCTTCATATAAACAAGCAACTATAGTTACCTTCCTACTTTGGATTTCATTAGTACGTCACACAGTTTATTTTCCAAAATCTAATAAAACTGATGGGAAAAATTCTTTGAAACTCATTAAATGAACCTTAATATATATAGTTTAACATGTGGTTTCCCTGTTTCTACAAGCTGTTTGCATGACATGCTATACTACTGGTCTAGCATCTCTTAGATCAGGAAAAAGTGATGAAAACAAAGCTGCAGTTTGCTCCAGTGTAGGGGTGACTGGCCAAACAGAGATTTCCAATCACCTAAAGAGAACTCCTGAGAAGGCATAAAACAACTATTTATTGTGGTAGCCTGTAAGTCTAAATAATAACTCTTCAAATTGAATGTAGGGGTCCCAAATCACAGCTTAATAGCAATCCCCATGAGGATATTTTACATCTCAGCTGAAAATAAAATATCAACCTTTTCTTTTATGTGAGCTTCTGCAAATAATGTATTCAGGTTTTGTCTGTGTCCTCTCTTACAAATCTGGTCCTATGTTCTGACTCAGAAAAAATGGCAAAATTGAAATTGGGAAAAGTACTACTTGGCCATGTATTGAGATAATGGATTGTATTTTCAATCATGAAATTTTGAGGCAAGATCATTAATTAATGTAAATTTTTAAGCCATCACCAATTTCAGAGTACATACAAAAATCACACAAAGTTGATTTAGAGCTTATCAATTGCAATATTATCAGGAAGATGTTATGTGGACCTGAATTTGTTTCCTGCACTCACATTAGCTCAGAACAACAGCCTCCAACATTAAGGTCATGAAAATAAGAAGATACATATTTCACACAAATTATCACTGTTAATTTGATACTGAACTGTGATAGATTTATGAAAGAAGCTGCATGTGAGAATCATTATTTCTAGACAAGGTGCTGCAGGAAATGTCTGAGAAATGCTGTGGGGTCAGCACACTTAGGAAAAAAGGGAAAAAAAAATAGGCTCAATGTATTGCATATATAAAGCATTTTTTTCTCTTTTTTTTCCATCTAGAGGAATATATTGTGTTTAGATGATGGGAGATAAAAGTAAGGCTCCATTTCTGCAAACATTCAGTAGAATTGTCCACGGTAGCAAAGCAAAGTATACTTATTTGTCAGGCAATTTAGAGAGATAGTAGGATTCACAACCGAGTGTTCTGTTTGTTTACTTGCTCATAAATAGTTTATTTTGGGCTGATTTTAGGTTGGCTGTGTGCAGAGGGCATCAAGCCATGTTCTGAGGCAGTTCTGCTTTGTTACATTTGGAAAAAAAATGGTTTGGATTATGGTTTTCTTTCAAATTATTAGCAGGAACAAATGATGTTTGATTTATCTTGCTTTTCATTTGCATAATGATCAATGATAAGGCGATGCTGAATTAGCTTGGAAATCACATAACTGTTTTTATTTGACCTGATATCTACATTTGGATGAGTTTCCTTTTCCTGCATATAAATATCCACAAAAGCATGTTGAAAATTTCAGGTCTCACCTAGTTATCCACTTTGTTGTGGCTACTGCTATCTTTATGAGTTTGATTCTCAAACGCTTATGTACCGATGTTCCACTTGATGGCTTGTTAACACACATTGTTCAAATAAAACCCCTTCACTTTCATCTGATTTAATGTAATATTCTTTCTGGAGAATCATGGAAATAAGAGAGAGAAAAGTAAACTTGTGCAAGTTTTTCACTTGTGTAAGACTGTTCTCTGACTCCTGACTCTCATCTGATGTTTATTAATTGCCAGTTGTCTGGCCCAACACCACACCTTATTTAGGTAGAAGGCTTTCTGTGCCTCTGAAGCTCAGGCAGTTAGTCATGTTATCATCATCCACAGAACACTGTTTTTCCTGTGGAAAGACTGGTAGCTGCACTGTTTATAAGCTGGCTACTAAGAAGGCGTAAAACCCCATACAGTTCTGACTGTTCCTCTACATGGAAAGTACAAAATAATTTAAGAACTGTGTTTCTCTTTTTTACTCAGGCAATGTTCCGAGTAAGATTTCAGCAGAATTGCTTTTGTGATGCAGCAAAAAAAACCCAAACCTGTCCAAGGACTTCACTGTCTGTCCTCTCTCTCTTTCTCTTTTTTTACATCTTGCAAACAGGCATTGCCGTTACCCAAATTAACCTCTTCTGAGTTTTTCTTTTTTCCCCTGGTATTTGGATCAGGCTTCTCTCTGGGTGGGGCAAAAAGTGAACTCTCCTAACATACAGTACAAATTAGGTCTTTTTAAAAACAAAGACTTCTCTTAAGAATAGCTGTATTTTATTTCTGACAAAAGAAGGGAAAACACAAGTGTGCTCAGTAAATCAAGAAGTCAAATGTGTGTAATCTGATGCCAAGTGTAAACATGTATGGACTTTACAAGGCTTGCCGACACTAGATGCTCTGATTTTCTTTCATTTGAAAAAGTGCTTTTGAGTATTCACAGTAGTGCTTGCAAGAGGCAGTCAAAATTGCAAAGTGAATAAGAGCAGGTTTATGCAACAGCTTTTGTTGAATCAAGACACTTTTAGGTTTTTTATGAATGTTCTATTTTCTGCTTGGAGTAGCTAATGTAAATGTGGTAAATTCAGCTAGCTGCATATGCAACAGGACTTTTTGGGTTGGATTTTTGGCAGAAAATTTGTTAAGTGAATACTATAAAAAGCTGCTAAAGAGTCAAAATATAGTTCCTCACACACCAGCAAAACAGTTTGATTTCAGTGGAGGTTAAATACATAACTACCCTAGGATATTGGGCATAAAGACCACCTGAATACTGAGGGGCCTGAATACCTTTCTGTGTCCACTGAAGGCAAAACAGAGTGCAGAAGTTAGTGCTTTAATTAGTAAAGATGTTGTCGTGTCTTCACTGCTATTCTATCAGGCTGCTGCTGTAACAAATCATGGTATTACTCCATCTGTGCAGAAGTACTGCTATAAAACTAAAATTTTCAGGCTGCTCAACATTTGTACAGAATGTTTCAAGCTGTGTTAATTATATATCTGTAAGCACTCTAGTGCTAGTGTTAGTTGGGTAGATCCCAGAGGTCTGCCATACGCTCTTTCACATAATTTTAATATTAACAGTATTTTTGTAGCTGGGTATTTATTTTAAACATATCACAAGGGTTTCCAAGCACTAAAAAAATTGTGTTTGCAGCTAGTGAGTGGGACTTCTGTTCTTCAACCATATCTCTAATTACACCCCATGTCTGGGAGAATGTGTGTTTAATTTTTGTTTCCTTTAGAACAGTTACCAGATTGCTTTGTGGGGAGGCAGAAGTAAAGACTTTGGCCTTTTACATTTCTTCTGAGGATGGTGAGGCATGTGGTGGTCTTTATTTCTAGTAAAGAGAGAGATACTGATGAGAGATACTCAGTTTTTCAATGCTGAGAGACAGTGTGCCCCACTGAACCTCTCAGCACGCAGGGAAAGTGAAAGACCAGGAGGATGTTACATCACCTTTCTTCCTCCCCTCCCTTACTTGGTTGGCTGAGGACTTGCTCAGCTAGCACATGATCTCCAGCAACTGTAGGACCACTCCAGCCTAAGACATTCAGCACTTCTGAAAAATCTGGCACCAGAAGCCAACTGGAGGAATTTATGGCTTGCAGCTCTGGAGAAGTGTGGTGCCCAGGGGGCTGCAGAGGTAGTTCGGGATTGCCACACTAAGCCAATGCCCCTAACGTGGGCATTCCCTACACAGGCCTGCAGGCAGAAAGGACACAAAGATGCTGGGTTCACCCCACCTGGGATCACCCTGTGGCAGGCAAACTCCCTCCTGCCCCTCTCTGGATAGCGAAGCACTAGCCAAGCACCCAGCTCTAAAAAATCTCTCAGGAGTGCGGTGAAACTAATTCCCTNGAAGGGAAGGGAAGGTGTGCTGCTGCCTGCCTTGCCTGTGACATCAAATCTGAGAGACACCTTCAAAAGAAGGGTCTAGAAACGCCTAGCTGGATTCACACAGTGCTTTTCATTCCCTCCTGTCCTCTGCCAAGCTTTTTCCATGTAAAATAGGAGAACTGGCTCCTCAAAGTCACTTGGATGAATATAAACTCTTGAAAGTGTCACGTAGCCCTTGGAATGATTCCAAAAAAATCCCAGCTTATTTGGAAAAACTGTTCCTTGAAAGAAATGCACAAACATTGGTCTGGATCCAAAGCCATGAAACCAACAGAGAGACTCTCATTACAGAGGGCTTTGGATCTCACTGACCCACTGGTGGCTATGACCAGTCTGCTACAATAAATAATTTTCGGATTCATGTTTTCCTGATGCCTGCAAAGTTTTGGTAAGAGTGGAAAGAAAAGAACAACCTTCCAGTGAAATATCTTTTCCAAGCTCTTTGAAACTATGGTTTATTACTCTTATTGTTCTATTCTGAATGCAGTACCTTTTCTTCTCTCTTTTTACAAAGATTAGAGATATATGTAACCATTTAGAATGAAGAGTGACTTAGCTGTGCCAAGGGCTTACTTTTAATTTCCTTTTTTGTTTGTTTTTCTAACTGCTCATTTCTTTTGATTATCTGAATCCATAGGTATTTTAAATACCCATTAGGCAGAAGAAGAGACAGAGATAACAGCAGGGACTCAAAAAATTTCAAATATAGTCCTAATTAATGTTCTATATATTGAGCTCTTCAATGTGCTTTTGAATAGCAGAAGCTTGAAACTGCATATGTGCTAGTGTCATTTGCTTTGCATTCTTTTTTTTTATCATTTGGGTTTGGGTTTTTTTACCGTTAACAGCAGTGCATTTGCTTTGTCAGAAAACCACAGGCTTCACTAGAAGCGAGCTGCTAAATGCAGTGGAGAGCAAAGCATTGGTCTAGGGGTTGGAGAAAGGAGTTTATTATGTTTTAGGGTATTATGACAAAATATTTTACCTACAAAAAAAGCCAAGAAAAAATTTAAATCAGTTCACAGAATATGGAGGTGTTTAGATTATCACTTGTAATATTATCAAACTCTAGCTTTAAAGAACTGTAAGTCAGGCCATGAAGTTGTCTTTAAAATCACAGGTTATGAAAATAGTATTATGAGTTCTGGGCTTGGTGCTAATAGATTTCTGTTTCAGGCTTTTCTTTGTCACCAAGACTAGACACCTAATTTCTTTCTTTCACAACAACTGAGATTTCCACAAAATCACTTTTTTTAAAAAAAATACAAGGCTTTTTTAAAAGCCTGTCTTGTAAGATTCACAGTTGAATCCCAAAGAGCTCACAACACTGGTCTTGCATGAAGTACAAGCTGATGATAGATAAGCAGGTTTTCCAAACTTATAAGTACATTCTGCTCCTCACCTCCTCTGATACACACCATCTTAACATCCTTAAATATTGTGCTCATAAACACCTAAGGAGCAGCTGCTACCCTTAACTGTGGTCTGTACTCTGCCTGCAGTGTCAGTCTCCAATTCCGAGGTCAGACCCGCAGCTCTGGGTGCGTCCTCTCCTTTGTACTGGGAAAGGAGAAAGCAGGGGGCAAGAGGGTGCAAAGTGGCCCTGTCTCTCTAATTAGCAATGTTCATTAGTTGCCTTTTCCGAGAAGCCATGCAGATGGTGGAGGGGTGAGAGTGGTAATAGGTTTTCCTATTGCCAAGTCTGGAAATTTAACAGATACTCAAATTTTTCATGGGCAATAGTTCACCTGAGAAATCGATGCACTGGCAGAGACTAAGCACTGAATGCCCTAGTGGACTTCACTGACTGACCTGATGGGATTAAAAGTATGGCTGGATCATCCTGAAGTGTTTCAGAGTGATGAATCAAAGTGCACTCTTCTTTTAGACTCACAGTGATGTTCTGGAAACCGGACCACATTCACAAATAAGCTCTAAATGCTTCCATCGTGGTCCAAGCTTTGGGACTCATGATAGCAGGATCTCACAAATGGGCTCTGCTTTGCTCATCCTGGAGAAAGTAAGAAGACAGAAGAGAAAATGTGACCCATATTTCTGCCCTTAATTTTGAGAAGGGATGACTGTTTCAAGGAGAAAAGAGTTCAAACGGGTTGGGATATCTGGGATGGGATGAGGTTGTCTTACTGAGTCCCAAGTGAAGGAGGTTTGGCAGTACTGAGGAAGACACATAGATCTGAATGGTGGGGCCATGCACTCCTCTGACCATCAGTTTTTGTAGCTGGAGCAGGACAGTATCACAGCCCTGTGCAAAAGGGATGTACTAATTCCTGATTTTCCTCATTAACACATTTTAATAACTCCTTTTTCTGAGTGCATGAGACCGAGTGAACAAGAAGTCCCCAAGACAGTTACTGCCTCTGGTTTGAAAAAAAAAACATTTGAAGCACTGTGCTTTGGTTTGGTTTGGTTGGTTTTGCCTTGTTTTCTTTGTTTTTTTAAAATTCTTTTGGTGGGTGGGTGTTTACACTTTCAGCAAGGCCCTTTTAATGCTGAATGTCCAGAGCCTACATGGTGTCATACACAAAAGTTTGCGGTTTCTTTAATACCCTGCGTTCCTTAAAATACATAATTATTCACTTTCTGACTTTATAATGGAACAGTATAATGTGTGTGTATGTATGTGTGTATATATATATACATATATATAGACGTAGATGTAGATATCTTCACTCACAGTAAATGTGGAAAATAGGGAAGACCTGAGAAGGATAAACAGAGTCAAAGTGAATCTCAGAGGAGATAAGTGGTGAAAATGAGTAAATAGAAAACTCCACTTCTGTGGGAAAACATGGAGGAGCTAAACCACAAACAGGAGAGGAAACAGCCAAATCTAAACAAGGAATTCAGCAGCGAGCTGCAGCAAATGTGATTTTAAAGGACAGAGTGTTCACAACAGACGTGCGTCACTGCTGAAGATGAAGTATGTGAGCCCTGCTTCCCCATCCCCAGTACCTCCACGGCAAGCTCAGCCTCTCCTGTCCACCTTATTTGTTCAGCAGTGGACTTCATACGATTGATTCAGTTCTCATTAAACTGATTTACTGGGCTCGCTGGCTCTGCTCAGCTTCAGTTTATTCCTACTTTGTTTAAAATTCGGGAAGTGCTGGGGGAGGGGACAGGACACTAATGGCCGTTCTTGTGTAAGTGGAGTGGCAGCTGATTTATTGCAAAGGTTATAAAGGAAAAGTATTAAGTGTGTTCCATTCTACTTGGCAAAGCCATCCTGCACAATGTCCAACAAAACCCTGAGAGCGCTGGTTTGTACCGAAAAAAAAGGGAAAAAAAAGGGAGGAGGGGGTGTGCGTGTGTGTGGAAGGGGGATGCTCCACCAAGATGTGCTCTTCTTCTTTTGAGCATTAATTAAGCCTGTAAATCACAAGCAACATGAAACAACTGTATTTGATGAAACATGGACAGTTCTGGAGTTCTGCTGTGCTTGCGCCATCAGTTTGAATACCTACACTGAAACACTAATGGGAGAGCAAACTTCAAAGAGAAATTCTGGCATGAAGAAGCAGTCTGCAGGATCATTACATGGATAAAGTTGTAAAATAGACTCCTCCGTGCAAACTGGGAAGGAGGTGGAATGAAAGTTTGAAAGGTTTATAGGAACTCAGGCTTGTTTTCCTTTCAGGCACAAGGTCAGTCCCACATTAATTTGGTCTCGTCTTGAAATAGGCTTGTATATTAGTGTTCTGAATAAAAGTGGGGATAGGAGGGTGACAGCAGGAAAAAAATTGTACTTGAATAATGAAAAACTCTGTTAATAACCTTTAAAATTAATTTTCCTTTTCTAATTAATTGTTGAATGAGTTCTTTTGTCACATTATGACTAGTCATGGGTCACATTACCCATATTTATAGAATTTAAAACTTAAATTGGTTACTATCACATAGTTTTCAGCAGAACATTGGTAATAGAAATTCACCCAGTAATTCCTGCACAGTTGTCATCTCCTAAATGAATGTACTGGAACTTATTTTCAGGAAGCCATTTAATCTTGTTTTAAAGGCATTAAGTAATGCAGACAACCCGCTTTGTCAGGTTGCTCACCTGATTATTTATTTAAAATAAAATCTAGTCTTTAAAATTTATTTCTCTTTGACTTCATCTAATGACAGTTTCTTGCTATTTTGTCTGTACTGGGCTGCAGTGGAGCTGCTCTAGTGTAGTTGAGATGATTTTCACCCGTTATGGAATACAGTCCATTTGTTCCTCATTTTCCTTTGGTGTAAAGGACAGGATGCAAGCAACATTTTGATGAAAAATGGTCTATCCTTAATAGTTAATTCGCAAGCAACTTATTTCCCAGCACAACATTTTTATGTAATTATAAGTAGACTTCTGTCCAACTACTTATCCAGGATTCCTCCAAGTGTTTTTGGTTTGCCAAATGTGGTTTGAGATGCAATTAATAACATGGTGGATTCCAGAACTGCTGATGAGGTAATTTTCCTTCTTTTGGAATATGATACTGTAATAAAGATATTCTCTTTAGATGCATGGGGTAGAAAAAATTGTAAAGAATAACTTGGAAAAATAAAATTATCTGGATTTGCTTATATTTAGGAATCACGAGCCCTATTTGCAGCAATAGTTCCCTTGCTTACCATAAAGCTGCTCCTTCCACTGACCCTATTAATTTCATGCCATCGAAGGACAACCCTCTGATGTCATGATACTATTCTGGAGACTATTCGTTAATATAGATACATTTTTTCTATATTTAAATGTAGCATAAATGCCTATGCAATAAGCAGGGAAAAGGAATTTATTGTATTACAGGAATGTGCATGCTAGAGGGTTTATGGAATGAGAATTCCAGTGCCTTAAACCAAAGGTAGGGTTCAGAGTCATTGGACTTGTCATAACTTGCAGAAAGAGACAAATTACCTGTATGCTACATAGGTTGTCGAGGAAAGTACTTCATGTTAAGGACAGTTTATCCACTACTTGGCCACTGTGCTGGTACTTCAAAACAGCACCTCTCCTGTAGTGAAAAAAACACGAGCTGACTCTCTGTAACATTTAAGACAGCATCTTTTTTCTTCATTGGGAAGCAGGATTGTGCTGGCTTAGCCTGCAGTGCCTTTCAGAGGCACTCAGATGGTCTTGGACAAGAATAAATGTATGCTGTTTGACAAGAAGGGTTGCACCATAGCGTGGTCATGTGTTTGGAAAGGCTTACACTTGCATGTCCAAATGTAAATAAAGGGTGCACAGTCTTGAACTGCACCTATGCTGGAGAAAAAGTCTTGTCAGAAAGTCTGGGATAACAGTAGAGTCCTCTTTTACTTCCCCACTGTTCTCTAGCAATGAAAAAAAAATAGAAAAAAGAAACACAGCATAAATGAATCCTGTGTTAATAATTCTTTTTTAAGAAAGAGATTTCATTGTTATATAGATTTTCATACAAAAGGCACATTCTCAACTTGCCACTGATTTCCATGGACCTAAACCTCTGGTGTTTCTTATACCCAGACAGAGTGGCTGCATTCAGTTGCTAAGGATATTGTGTGCAGCCACTGCACAAAAATGGACTTTCCTTATTCTGTTGTCTTTCAGGCACTGCCATGGCTGGTTTAGGACGGCTGTGACTAAATAGGTGGTCACAGGAAAACCATGCCTTAAAACCTTCTGACTTGAAATGATTGGCAGACACAAAGGATCTGACCCAGGCTCTTCAGAACAAGCGTGCTATAACCTTGGTTCCCTAGTTGCCCTGGTGAATGTATTTCTATCAATTCTTGGAGCATCTGGGAAGAAATTTCTATGTATGGAAAAGAGTCGAACATTTCTGAATGAGAGCTGGTAAAGGGAAACAAGAGCCAGGGGAGATGCTGAGCTTATCCATCTCTTATTGACATCAGATCAATATCCAGTGTGTTCCTGGGAAATACACTCCATGCAAATAAGGTCCATGGAGTTACCAGCCAAGTGAAACACAGGCTGGTGTGAATGAGCTTTCTGCCCATGCTGGCTGAATCTGTGACAGCAACACAGCTGAGTAAATGCCCTTCAACACCATTTGTTAGCAAAGTGGTTGCTGTTGCACAGTCTGTACACCCAGGTAAGCATGCTTTGGGACTCATCTTGTGGCAAGCACATTTACCTGGAAGAGAGAACATCCAAACTAAATTTCATGGTTGGCCTTTGCCTCCAGCATGACATGGGGCAGGAAGCAGGGGTGGCATGTTTTTCACCCATCTTCACAGGCCAGAGTTTGAGTCAGTTCTCTCAGAGCTTCCTTTACTGTCCATGGAGAAAACCAGCCAACATTTACAACATATTTATCAATCTCTCAGACATCAGCAACAGAGAAATTTACATTTAGTCAGATGGAACTGGCACTTAGCACCAGACTTGAAAGTGTGTTGAGATCTCTGATGATGCAGATGCATACAGAGTGGGTATGTTAAAAGATGGTGGAGATCATTCCAGGCTGTTCTTTTTTCCCTGAGGAGACAAAACTCCTTTACCAATCTGTCTCTGAGCTGCTGGGCTAGTGATGCTGACCTTCTGGGCATGGGGGCCTTATGTGCTGGATATCTACGCTGCACTGCTGGTAAGGGTGGCTAGCAGCTGTGGCCTGACTCATCCAGAGTTCTTTTGGACAATTCCTGAGTACTGTTGGGGTGTTAAAGATAGACCAGGTGTCCCTTCCATTGCTGAGAGGTGATTTGCCTGCAGCCCTGTGAAGAAGTCTGAGTGGTGCTGGTACATGTGACATAGACCTTCCTGGGTGAGTAGTCTGCAGTGACATAGAATGGTTGCAGTCGTGTCTGTAGCCTGTGTGTCCCTGCTCCTTGATTATTAAACCACGGCCACAGTGTTCCCTGCCTCAGAACTGCTAATCGTAAGTTAAAACTTGTGGAAGAGTTCTCAGGGAGGGTACTTCACAGCCAGAGTAATTTCTTGGTCCATTTTGCTCACAGCTGTACAAGTCCTTGTGTCTTTATCACTGGAGAAGATTGGGGTGGGGGAAGGTAAATATGTCAGCAGGTAGAAAGGGGGAGGTGGCAGCAACTGCTTTAAACCAGCATTGCTTTCAGAAACTNCACCTGCCAATCCATGGTCGTTTGAATAGTTCTGTATATTGGCTTCAGGGAGCCCCAGAACAAAGACTTTCCTTAAAAAACTCAGACCTTACTCAGATAAAACTCCCACTCATGCCCCAGGGAGTTTTGCATGATGAAGGATTACAGGATGGTGTCTCAGCTTTGTTGTGTGTACTGCCTGTAGCTGTGTTTTAGTTCTGTGGATGAGTAAAGGCTGTGCCCATTTACAAGAAAACTTGGTTTCCTTTTGCTTCTGCTCAGTTTGCTGAAAGCTTTATCTTCCTGTTTATAAGCTAGAGATGGGGCTTTTGAGGAACTTAAAAGAGAGGAAGAAGGGCACCCACCTGAAGGAGGTGCCTTGGGAGAATGTGGAGAAGGAGAGGACTTCGAGGATCTTAGCAGGCAGGCAGTGGCATCTGAGATTTTTAAGTTGCCCACACTCTTCCCAACGTGGGCCCCAAGGTTTCAGAGGTGAGGAATTGCTCAGCCCTGGCAGGACTGCTGTTAAGCCCAAGCTCAGCCCGTGAGTCTGTTCAGTGTTTGGGGATCCTGAGGTGTTTTTTTCCCCTCCTCCTGTGTGACAGGTATGCTGTATCATGCCTTTAGTGTCTCTGATTCTGCGATTACTCATTGTTATTTTGTGTGAGCAAAGCTGGCAGGTGTTACAATACCTTCCCCGTCAGCATGTCCTGCAGTTTCTGTTTCCTTGGATGAAACAGGAAAGCAGTCACTTCAGGGCCAGAGAGCCGGGCCACATTTCGTCAGCTGGAAGGTGACTAGTTAAAATCTAACTAGCAGTCTCACACCCAGTGCCTGACAGGAACAGTCTCTGAAGACTATTAAGAAAATAAAAATTCCCTGCTCTGTCATATAATGGAAATGAGTATACTTCAACAGCCATCCCCTCTAATCTGTTAGCCAGCCCTTAGCAGCTTACCAAGCCTGTATTTAACCTATTTCCCTAATGGCAATTAAGAAATGTTTTCATTTCCCAGGGAGAGGATTGCCAATGAAATCCCCCTCTCCTCCCCAATCCCCATCCTGTGGCTCCGCTCTCTCCCTCCTCTTCCCCACACCCCAGCTCCTTTTTCCTTAGCCCAAGGCATCCAAAGCATTCCCCGTGTGTTTGGGTAGCATGCAGTGAGGAAGAAATGATTAAGCAGCTGAATGTTTGAAATCCAGCTAAATGCACCGATTATTATCTGCTTAGGGCTTTCTTATCTCGAACTGTGTGGTGCTTAATGGTAGGCCCATTGTTTTCAGCTCAAAGGTATTAATGAAGGAATCAGGGCAGCAGGCTGATGTCATAGGTGGCTGAAAGGTGACTTGTGCACTGATTTCCCTTACTCCACCCCTTCGCAAGTCCCTTCCAACGAGTTCAGGAGAAGGGTTAGTATTTTTAGAGTGGAGGGGAAGAAAAAAAAAGCACCAAGCAGCCGAGGTTGCATTTGTGTGTCTGGTTAAAGGATTGCAGAGGCTCCTAAATATCCTGCTTAAAAGATGTACTCTCTGAGCTTCTGCTCTACTTTCTCACTTCATATAGACTCTGAACTGTTGGCACAGGTCTCAGCGTGAAAGCGGCCAGCCGGCCCTTGTTCACACCTGCCCTAGGCACTGACCAGCCGACCACACTTGATGTCCTGACCTATATCCAAGGTGAGGTTTCCTATCAGTGTTTTCCACGCGAAGAAAGAGCTGTGTAAGGAGCTGCCACCAAGGGTGGCTTCTTGAGGTGGATGGAGCCCTCAAGATAATGCACAATTTAAGGAAGTGCTTTTGTAGTCAAGTTATCAGCTGTACTTTTTGCCACTCTTCCGAGTTAAATCGTTTTCTCTTTTTTTTCAAATGTACATAGTTATTAGATGCAAAGTGGTGTATGTTGTGTGAGGAGATACTCCTCTCTGGGGTGAGGTTGTTAGTGTATTTCAGTTTTCTATTACACAACACAAGCAGGGAAAGGTAAATATTCAAAATAGATTAGATTTCATTGTCATTGTATTTTAATCATACACTGTCATTTCTGTAATTCTTTTTGTGATAGATTTAATTTGGCATTCCTTCCCTTTTTGTCATCGACATGAAAAACATGCTTCTTTCTTTTACTTAAAGTACAGCTTTTCATGGTAGGACTTTGGCATCACTCACCTGCAAAAAATGCTAAAATTTCTTCAAAGTTTTTTTATGGACCCACCTAAGAATTCGTGGAATCATGTGTTACCAGAAACTGACTTGTGGAGCTTTTGTGATTTTTGGGACAATAAAAGAAAAATAGCTTCTAAATAGTGGTGCCATAAGGTAGCAGGTAAAGAGTTCTTGTATCCATACATATCCAAGCAGGTCTCAGATTAGAATAAAAAATAATGCACTTTCTTTTTTCATTTTAATGAGACAATATTTTTTGTGCAATATGTAAGTTAATCAGAGTCTTTGTGATTACAGTTAAAATGTCTCTGCTGGCATGGGATTCATAAGACAGGATTTCTGTCATACCTAAACAATGAATGAAGAGCTTAATCCTTTCGTATTTTTGATCAGTTTTGTTTGTTTTTCTCAATTTCAGTTTAATTTTGGTTTGATGAACATGCAGTATCTTTCACTGTTCATTGGAGTATTTTGTGCCTGTTGAAGGAGCTATCTAAATAGTCCATTAGCAAAGACTAGAAAGTCAAAAGAGAAAGCAGAGGAGAAAGAGTGGTGCTGACTACCCATGCATGCATCAAAGCCAGCTGCTGTTTTGAATAAGATTTACTTAACAGGAGACCATCAAACACAAAAATGCTCCCTTCCATTATTTTCCAGGGACAAAAAGAACTGCATAGTACTAGATTGACTTTGGGGTTGTTTTTTTTTTTTTTTCATTTTGACTTATTAGTCCATGATTTGGATTGATTTGTGTAGGGTGTTTTTGGTTTGTTTGGGGTGTTTTGGGAGTGGAACGGTTGAGTGAACTGACCGGCACTTCCAGTCCTGTCCTCTCCCATCCCCTCCTGTCCCCCTCCCTGTTTCTGTAGATTCAGCAGTAAAAACCTATTGAAATGTGAGATTACCAAACTGAAGCAATCAGTCTGAAATGATTAAGGAAGATGACTATTCTTTTCTTCAGATGACCAAAACTCATCTTGTCCAGAGTTCCTTATCTTCAAGGTGCTATTTCACAACAGTTTCTGTCTTTCTAAGTATGTATTTCCTGTTAAAATCTGCAGACTTTACATTGTAAGTAAGCTTGTATGTACAAGCTATCACCAGCAGTTAAAAAATCTGTTTCTGTCTTTCTTTTGATATTATGTTGAATTTTTTTTAAAGGAAAAAGTGTTTGTTTATTTCTTCAGTAATTTAGGAGATTATGTGTCAAGCCTAGGGTGAAATTTTGTTTGCTGTACTTATCTTAAACCTCAGGAGGGGAGGAAGGCTCCATTTAAAGGTCAAAGCATTTCAAGATTTCAATTCTGTATATTTTTTACCTTTAGAGTTTTCCCTTACCCCACCCATACTTCAGACCTTAGAAACTTTTCAGATGCCTTACACATGTTCATCTTGTGTTGAAATCTTTGAAATAGCTCTGCATAAACTGCCAGAATAGTTAAATATTCATGTACATATTATTGTCATCTACTGTGCACCAGCACTTCTCTGGCGAGAAATTCAGTGTTTGAGGTTGGAGGAGAATGCTGGAGCTGACAAAATTCAGATGCTAATGATAATTAATTTATGTAGTGGCAAAGATAGGTGCTCGGCCAGGTGCTTTACAGGCAGATAAGATCTGGTTTCTGCTTCAGTGAGTTTACAATCTGAGGCCCCAGTCTTGCAAATAGTTATGCACATGAGTTATGCCACTAACTCAGTGCAGAGACACTACTCATGCATGTGAAGTTACTCACCTGTAGTGACTATCTGTGTACAGTTTCAACTGCATTAGTTTTTCAATTGATTGTGTGGTGAGTCAGTCATTGTTCAGTCTGATAATTGCAGTTATTTAATAAGCTCTGCAAGTCAGAAGTTAAGGAAAAATACGGGCGTCACCTTTCCACAAGGAATTGAAAACTCAGGTTTTCCTGGAAAGTCTTTTTTCGGGAAGCAAACAGTCCGTGTTAGATCTGGCATTTTCATGTCACACTGGCTTAAATTATCTCTATTTGCGTGCAAATCACAAAGGAGAAAAAAATCTCCTGATAATTGGAAGGGAAAAGTGTTATTCCTGTTCCTCATTTGTCCTGATGCTGATCTTGGGGCCACAGTAAGAGTGTTTCCAGTGAAATTACTTTCAAGTCTGGGAAAAAGTAATCAGCAGAGGCCTTGGTAGCTGTAAATTTGTGGCAGCAGTCCCTAATTCATCTTGTAATTCTATGACAGGCTCTGAATTGCCCGTATTTGGCCAGGGATCACCTCAGTGGACAGTAAATGAAAGAGCAGAGGGAACTTGAAGGTCAGTCGCACTGAATTCTTTTTTCTTCCTGGTTGTGTCTTTTTTATTGCAACCTATCTTTCTTTATAGAATTTATTAAAGAAAACTTTTTTCTTGTTTGTTTCTGGCAAAGGCAAATCTATGCCTCTTTGTTTATCTGCGTTTTTTCCTTGAAACATTTATAGAACAACCCAAAATGTCTCAAAATAGATGTTTCTGTTGAAATTGCTTGACAGAATTACACTCTAGCCAATTTCTATTTCTTGCCTGAGTGTGGTCATGAGAATAAAACAGCAACAGATGCTGCAACCAGGTATGTTTTTGAGAATGGAATTTGTACATTGACATGTGAATCTAATCTTAGTACAATGAGAAGACTTTAGTTATTGGCTCATGCCCAGAATAAATGAATTTGAACTTCAGAAAGCCATGAGACTAATTAAAATAACACCAGAAAATGCATTTGGGTCTGCTGGATTCAGACTAACCAGCAGATAAGCTGAAATAGCATTTGTTTGTCGAAACACTGTAGTGAATGGGGGCTGACTTATCAGAACACAAGATTTTTTTGTGACATCTGTAGCATAACAGACATGTTGAAAAAAAAATGAAAAAAAAAATAAAAACAAAGAGGGGTCGCGGATTAAAAATTAAAATGGCCTTTTCTTCTTGTTGTTCCCTTTTTCTTATTTTATAATTTCCTGCAGTCACTGTTTACTCTTTTTCAGGGTGTTTTTTTTTTCTTTGGAGGATATCAGTCTTATCTCTTGTTTTATTTAATTCAGTCTGTCTCTCAGAGTACCTTGTGTCTTAATCTTCTCTCTCTAGCTTATACCTTCAATATTTTTGCCTCTTTTTTCTGTCCTTTTCATAGTCTTGTTTTTATCTCTCCTTTATTTTGACTTCCATTCCAAATACATTATCTTCCCACTTCAGAGTTCACTTCCCCTGTTCAGCATTTGTCAGAAAAAAAATTCATAGGGCTCACCATCATTTGACCCTTCCAGAAAAAGTATTTGGAGTGACCACTCTGGCTTCAGGAGAAAGGAAGTGTTGGAGGATGAAGTAGTGTTTTTTCAGTATCTGAGCTCCTTTCAGTAACAACAAGATCACTGCTACTTCCTCTCAGGTTGAATTCGAAACCCTTTGCAATTCTTGGGAAGCTTCATTTGCTATTAAACTAAACCTACAGAGAAATGAGACATGGGAGATAAAAAAAAAGGTGGGTACAGAGTCTACTTTCTGCCTGCTATGAAAGGGAAAATTAAAAAATATTTAGAGGTGAGTTTGTTTTTCAAAGTACATTCAATTTAAACCAGTAGTAGGAATTAATTGCATTTTAATGGTTATCACCTAGTCAAGGATGCCCTTACTATAAGTAGAGTTCAAGGAACTTTTCTATTTGTGAACTTGGGATTCTGTGTCACTTTCTAATAGGCTTCTGCAGCACACGTCCTTTTGACAGCCTGTGATACAGCAGAGCTCATCACTAGCTGCAGGACCTGCTACTTGGCTGTGCCTGTCTTGGCTGGTGGGACGTCTCTTGTGGATGTTGTAACTGGGGCCACTTGTCATTTACCAGCACCATGCGATTTCCAGCCCCAATGCTTTTGCATACCCAGGCAAGCAGATGACAGATGTGGTGTGGAAAGCAAGGTGATGCCTTCTGCCTTGGTCGTGCTGTTGCATCTGTGCAGATAAAAAGGGGGTTTGTCCATACAGAACCCTTTGAAAATGATGCCACTACAATCTTAGTCAAGTCCAGTGGAACAAAAATGGTCTTGGTTCTTGCACAAGCCAATGCAGGGAATAAGACTGCCTCTCATAGTTTTAGCAACATCTCATTTCCACACATGCTGAGTTTCCAATATTTGTACAAGAAGCTGCTCTGTGAAGGTTGATTGGAAGTGATCAGGATTGTTTTGTGTCTCAATTTTCCATATTTCTGTTTAAATCAGAATGAAGTCATTGTATTTGAAATGCTGAATTTGGCAGAAAAAAATTGTTTGAAGGAGGACATGAAAATCTCATTGTATGTAGAAGACTATTGTTAATTTAATATAACAAAGGGTGTCAAAACCTGTAATATGCTATGTGTTTATAAAATGCTTTTATTAGTGGTGTAAAAAATCTAATAACAACCCAATAAACTTCTCATTAGGAGAGGAGAAAACATTAGTGCTTTTTCTGACAGTGTTCCTTTTCATGGGGGATTCCTCTGTGGAACAGTCCATTGAGAAAGATCTTAATTAATTTAATTAAAATCTGTCAGATCAAACTGATTAGCCTGACATCCAGCCTAGTGGGAGGAAGGAGGCTGGTTCGAGCATTGTAAGTGTGTTGAGGTGGGCTTGCTGCTTGCAATCAGAGATGTGTGGCTGCTGTGGGGATCAAAGCCGTCTTTCATTGTCGTCAGAATAAACGTTATGGCTCCCCTGGGCAAGTGATCCAGTTTCTTTTTGTTAGAAAATATTTCATACCTCCACAGCCTGGCAGCTCAGGAGGGGACAGCAGGTACCTGCTTCTGCACGCGATTGGAGGGGAGCGCCGGGTGACCTTTCCTACCCTCCTGACAACGGGAATACAGATTAGACATTTCTCATCCCTTCACCATCCTCTGTCTAAGCCACTAGCTGCAGCCACTGCCACATGGGTAGGGGAGGGAGGCCATGGTGACAGGGGTCACTGCATTTTGATGCTGAGTGTGGGTGTTGCTGCGGCAGAGCCTTCCAAGGAGTGGTGTGTCCACATGTGGCACCTTCCTTTTGCTGCCACCTCCCACTGAACTGAGGTGGGAACCAAGACACTGCACTCTCTGCTATCTGGCTGTGCTTGTCCGAAACATGAGGAACTACCTCAGCCACGTAAGCTTCTTAATCCTGCAGCTGCTAATAACGATGTGTGGTTTCTATGGCAAACATCAGGGCAGCCAGTGCAATCTGTGTCTCTAGGTCTTTCCACTTCCCCTACCCCACACATGGACTTACAGAGCACCTCTCGTCTTCAAAGATTTTAATAAACACTTTTATCCGTCATTATAGTGGGATGGATCCATCAAAAGAGTAATAGCTAGTAAATACTCAATTTTTCAGGCCCCAATCCTGCAGGCGCTTAGGCATATGTTTTAGCTTTATGTGCCATAATTCAGGCTTCAGTGGAACCATTCACAGTATGTGAAGCTAAGCATATGTGTAAGTTAGGAATTGTAAAGATTAAATAGCATTCCTGTTAGCTAGAAATCAAAAGGTAGATGAAAACAACTACAGAGGAAACACAGTTCCTGAAGGCAGAGCAGCAGCAGCAGCTGACATGAAAGACTTGCCAACAGAAGACCTGTCAGTGACACGTGTTTGGTCTTTACTTGTAAGAGGTACTCTTCTCCTGGCAAAATGCCGCTGGGTCAGTTTCTCCAAGGGTGGAATTCATCTGGAGCATTGAGTTCCATTTGCATGGGCACACACCCAGTGAAAGCATCTTTCTACAGTTTAGAAGCATGTATCCCATTTAAGCACTTGGGCATCACCAGACTTTTTGCCAGGAAATGATAGATTGTTGGAAGAAATAGGATGTGCATTTCATCTGCAGATGTTTTTCCTGACTTGCACCTTCCCAGTACTTTCTGGCCATGTCAGTTGAATTGATACCAATATCCTTGAAACAGGCAAGGTAGCTTTAATTTGAGCAGTGAGCCTGCAATAAAAAGGGTATGTTTGGTCAGTTTAGGATCTTACAGCTGGAGGAAGATGCTTTGTGGAATGATTCATGGTGATAAGGATAGGGCAGACAAATAGGTAGAAATAAGCCACTAACCAATATATTTGTCCTATTTTTATTTTTTTTAATAAAATTGGAATAATATTTTGCCTTCTCTGCTATCTAAGCCTAAGCTTAACTATTTAGACACATTTTTCCCTATCTGCCAAGGGTTTCTTTGATCTTGATCTTGTATTATCTCTACACTGGCCCACGGATCCACCTGTGATGTGACCTTTTAGCAAGAAAATGTTTTACACAGTGTATACATGTGATAAACATGGTCTCTGTTGATGGTGACTAAACTCAGGCAGTTCTAGCAGAGTACCAGAGTCTTATCTTCTTTTTTCTCCTCATTGCTTTTACCATGGAGTCCTTCTCTGGCATCTTCCCAACTTCTCCATTAATTTTCTCTTAAGATAATGCAAAACTGAATTCTATTCAACTGTACTTATTAAGTTGGATTCTGCTCTAAATCTTTTTTTTCCTAATTGTCAGGTAACTAACTTGTATAACTTCAAGGTTCCAGTCATGGAAGTGAGACTGAGCGGTAGGTTCAACACATTGCCATAAGGCATATTTGTAAATATAAATGGGCAACAAGAAGGAATTTTTGAAGATACATTTTTAGCAAGATTTTATAAAATTTGTCTCTTCCAATGCAACAGCTGTATTAGCTGCAGGTATTACTTGAATCAAAGTGATTTTTATTTTTACCTCATCTTTTGCAGTCAGCTAACGTAATATTTTGAGGAAATAACACTGGACATTATTGATCTATTTTTTTCTTTTCTTCCTGACTCCTAGGTCACAGTTTAGGCCCTAGTTCAGCAAAGTACTTAAGAAGAGGCTTATCTTTAAGCACATGTTCAAGTCTCAGCAGAGTAAATGAGAATTAAGCAAATACTTAAGTACTTTACTGAATAGGGATAGAATTAAGCATGTAGTTGAATGTTTTGCTGAATCAGGGCCTTAAAATTAAAAATTAATCTTATTTGTGCTATGAAGATTGAAAAGCTACGCGCTAGATTTGGATCTTGAATTAATATAAACCAGGAACAGGGTAGCACCAACTGTCACAAGAAGAGGGGTGTATAGGTGTAAAAAGGGGGTAAAGCTGGGGCTGTTAAAATCGTGAGTCAGATGTAGGAGAGATGTGCCTTCTGTTCCTATGTCTGTTTCAGACTAAATTACAGAGACTGACATTCCTTTGTGTTTCAGTCCTGGTGCTGGTGAGCCCTGGCATGCATAAAAAGTTCTATAATGTTAATAGCTGCCATCCTAAGTCTGAAGTTTCAGAAGAAGGGGCTTAATCTTTCTAAGCCTCAACACACACTCTATTTGTCCTGTGAAGTGGAGGTAATGCCACTTCCCTTCTTTCAAGCTCTTTGAGCTGGTGAAGTTTCTTTCTGCATGTTATCATGATGCCTGGCACAGTGTTCTTGCTTGTGCCTTCTAGAAGGTTTCGTAATAAAAGTCCATAGTAATAAATCCTGTGCTTTGGGCTTGACAAAATTACTTGTGTATACATGATAGAGTATTGTTGCAGCTGAAGTTTTTGTCAAGGCTTAGGTTGATACAAAATAATGGCAGCACTAAGTAGTTTTCTGACCAGCATAATTAACTCGTGAGACTCTAGGAAAAAAATACATGAAGTGTGGTAACTTCCCACTATTTTTTAGGAAGAGAGCTGCTGTTTTCAGCCAGTAGAGTTCAGCAGGTTATGAATGAATGTAGAGGAATGTTTGCATGGACCGGTTTTAGGGATGTCTGTTAAATCTGCAAACATCTAGAGTTTTTAGTACCTGTGAATTCCTTCTGAGCAGTTTTTGGCATTGGCAATAAACATTTGAGTGGTTTAGGTGAGGTATTTCAAAATCATAGTTCCTACAAACATGGAATTTGTGCCTGGAGCTGGCTCAGTGTCCATCGTGATGTTCTGTGTTGGTGTTACCCTGTAGCGACACTCAGAGAGGTCTGATTGACCCAAGTGCTTCTCTTCAACTAAACTTCACGTAAGGATAGCTCAGCAAGTAGGCACAGCGAGTGTAATATGATCTGTATGGGTGCCAGCTAATGGTTAACTGGCTCTGCTGAACCTGTGCTCCTTAAACAAACGCTGTCGGTGTGGGATGAGTTGTCTTATTTCTGCAGACAACCTACTTCAGGTTGGAGACTAAAGCTTTGTTCTTAGGAGTAGAAGACAGCGGGAGGGCTTTCACTGCCTGCTCAAACAGGGAAGGGAAGGAAGGCATCACGTTACTAGAGCTGCTGTTTTCAAATCGAGACAGGAGGGATGAGGGTAGCAGGGTCTCTGAGAATGTTCTGAAGTGTGTAGGGTGGCTGACCTCAAGTCAGCTGTTATTTTGATTTTTTAAATGACTGTGGTCTGAACAGGTGCTTGATGCAGTGTAAAGCTTCTCAGGATAGCTGGCGTAACTTTGTGCTAAGGCTTTGAGAAAGGGGAGAGAAATGGGCAAGATCATGCCTTACACAGGAGGTTACAGTGTGGAGATATTCTGTGTGGAAAATGAAGGGGCAAGATAGTGCTGAAACTTTGAGCTCTCTGTGCAAGGCAGAAAATTAATAGATAAGGTGAGTCAAAACTGTGGATCTTGTATGCTGGGGGCTTTGAAAACTCTGTGGAAATTGCTTGTTATTAGGCATAACCATCTTGTTTTCTGAAATTTCATAGAGGCATAAATCTGCATTTTGTGTATGTGAGAGACCTCTCGCCCAAGCACAGTTCTTGCAACAATAGCATTGTTCTGATCATCTCGAGTAATCACCTTGGCTTATAAAATGGGTTGAGTTAGTATCTTAAATCTGAACTGTTTAAAAAATGCTGGTCCTGGATGAGTTGTAATAGTTTGGGTTTGTTGGGGTTTTGTTTTGGTTTTTTTAATGGCAAATACAAATTCCCCTCTATGCATACAAAAACCAAGGGGTTTTTGAGAATAAGCAAATCATTTGTTCCTATAGGTAGAAATCCAGAACTCAGCACTGAAGGCTTTAAAAGCATATCTAGAGCAAAACCAGTGGGTTTCACTTTTTCACAGTTATGGGCAGAGTAAGTTGGTATTTCATTTTTTTGATCCTGACTAGTAGGAGATACATTAATTACATCAGAAATTGTCTCTTTGTGGTTATTTTTTGAGACTAACCTTTTCTTCCTTGATGAATTAAGTGATCCACATCTAAAAACAAGTTAGCTTTGTACAAAGTGATAGATTTTTAACTGTATCGCATCTATTGCTTACAATAGAAGCCTCTGTTCAGAACAGAAGTTTACAATTTGATGCATTTAAAGTATTGGTTTTGACCAGATAAAAATTCTTACCCAGTGCAAGGGTAACTTAAATGAACAGGGCACCCAGTTCCTCTTCATTTAAGTTACCCTTGCACTGGTGTAAGCACACTTAATTCAATTGAATTCCTTGTGACTTAGAGCATGAAATAAGTGACAGAAAACAAAATTATGATAGACTTAAAAGGCAACTCTTTTTCTTCTAGTTTTGTCTTATTTATTAACAGTATACTTCAGTTTGACTTTGGTTGCACAAAAGCTCTGTCAACTAAGTTAATAGTAAATGTCACTTCCTAGTTAGCATGACATGAAAGTCTCTGGCATACAGAATGATTATTTTAAACATCTTTCATTCACAAAATAAATTACATACCTGTAATTTTTTTTTAGTTAGTCTTTTAAAATTACTATCAAAGAACAAAACCTTAATTTGTTATTTTGTTTAAATAGTTTTCTCTTGACAGAGTATGGTTTGATAACTGAATTTATTTATAATACCGAATGGAAGAAAGATTAACATATTTTAAACAGATCAACGAAATATTGACAGGCTTGGAATATAAGTGATTTTGATTTGTGAATCTTCCAGACACGTTTTTCTTTGGCAGAAAAGTCACACTTGCACCATTTCTAGGAGTTATTCTGTTGCAAAAAGTTTAAACTTATAATTCAAAATTTTTGAAGCAAATCAGAAATCAGGAACCTGGAACAAGCGGCAGCTTTTGAACTCCAGGTTTGTTAAACAAAAATGCATTGGCTTTTTTGCTGGGAAACTCCTCTTAAGCACAGCAAAGTTATAAATTTTTATCTCCTTAATACCTTCTTGGCTTAAAGTGACAAAGTCTAAAAAGACTTCATGAATACAAGTTTCGGGGGATTTTTGTTTTGTTTCACTATCATCCATTTTATGGAGCCTTTGTGAGTTCCTGTGCATCCTCCAAATATTGACACTGCTGGGGCTGGATGGAAAGTTCAGACCAAATCTTGAACCTCCTCTTGTTGGTTCTACAGACTGTCTGGAGTCCAAAGGTTACGAACTGCTTGTAAACTATCTCCAGAATAAAAGCCTGTGTGCCAGGACATCAGTGCTGGTATTGTGTCCTCTATTCTTTTCCTAATTTGCAGTTTCTCCCCACCCTGCCCCCGTGGGTTGTCAATGGCCTGAATTGTTTCACTCTGTTTAATTCAGCGAGGCTGTGCTAATCGGTGTCTCCTGAAAGCCTGTCCTGAGACCCCGAGACTTCAGAGATGTTAATTCGCTTAGTACTACAAAACTAAAAGAAAAAGAATGGAAAAAAAGAGAGAGAGAAAAAGAAAACAAAAAACCACCAGAGCAGTTCTACATTTTCTACATTGTCTGCTCCAGCAGTGCAGACATTAAACCCCTGCATTCAGCAACAGTCAGTACACAACTTTTAACAGAATAGCTTTTAATACACAACCAATTTAGCAGAACTATTTTCTTTAACACTTAGCATTCAAATTGCTCTATATAAGATTGACCCAGTGACTAAAAGTGAACAGAAATCTTCCTGTGAACCCGAAAAAGAGTTTGCTTTGCTTAGCTGTGCAAGACATGCATGTTAAATCAAATAAGACCATTTATGTCCTTAAACCTGAGGCAGTAACAGCGCTGAACCTACAGCTTTCCCAGAGTGGGTATGGACTCGTCGGGTACATACCTGGAGGAGAATTTTCGAGCTTGAGTTAGGTGCTGAGGCTCACCGGATGGCTCAGTGGGAGAACACAGTACTCGGGAGAGGAATCCCAGGAGCCACCAAGTTCAGCCAGGAGCATCCTGAGTTTAGTTCAACAACTTGTGCATTTTTGCAAAGTGGAGAATAGGGCATAGTCCAACCACATCCTTCCCCAATACACAGAATTGCCTGTGTGTTCTTTGGATATCCTTTGAAGATCCAGGCTCAGTCTCTCAGGCAGAAGTGCAAAAACATAGATTTCTTCAATGTTAATAAAAAATTTGCTCTAAATGAACATTTCTGCCTAGGGCAATTTTCCAAAGAAATACTTTTGCTAGAGAGACAGGGAGCAATCACTTACAGCTTTCCACAGGCAAACACTGTTTTTTTTTACTCCCAACTGTGATAAATTTACCTTAGGTTTAGTTCATTAAGAAAACTTCATTAGAGAAATGCAATTTATCCTCACTGTCTAAACACAACAAATAGTACTTGTCTCCTTTGGGTAGTTGTTTTTCAGACAAGAAATTCCTGGTAAATGGATCTTATTAATACATTTTTTTAAAGCCACACATTTTTTTCCACTGCATCAGTGTGTGGTTTTTAGTTGGTAACAGAATATGTACTATCAGTGGTCTATCACAGTGATTAAAAGTCCAGTGAAGGCAATTTAAATGAGTCTTTAACTAGAAATTGATCCTCAGTGATCAATTTAAACTTATTGCTTTATTCAGGAGAAAAAATGATCAGGTTTTCTTTTTGTTGTTGGTTGGTTTTTGGTTTTTGTAAAATAGCTTTTAGTAAAAACTTGGATTTGTATCAGGATTTTTTTAATGCCTATGCGGCATACGCATCATGAATATTCTCTAAATACTCTTCACAGCCAGCAGCAATCTTAATGATCAATCATTTAGCAATGTTTCAAACATTCTTAACTCTTGGTGAGATAATTCCAAAATCAGTGTGTTAAATATTTTCAAGGAATAGGCTTGCTGACTTTTAATCTGCAGGCCTGTTTTGTACGGCATGCAGTTTCCAGGTACTCGGTATCTCTTGTGCTGCGTAACCTGTCTCGCGTGCGCCGCTATCTAATCTTGCGGCAGGTGAGAAGCTGTAATTTGTGGGGCTTCTTATCGAAATGCAGAAAACTGATGTGGAAAGAATGGCAACCAAGCTGTATTTTGCCCTCTCCATACTAATTTTGTTTAAAAAAAAAAAGGCGTCATTGAATGAATAATCTCCAGAGCTGTTAAAACATGGCAGGTTGTGTAGTTCTAAGGCAGAGTCGAGCTGCGTGGGACACCAGTGCCCTTCACTCCCCAGGAGCCAAGCGTCCCCCATGCTCACCAGGAGCTGATTGTCCAGTGATGCAAGAGTTTGCTAATTAAACAGTTCACAGAGGTGTTTGGGGCAGAACCTGTGGACATTTAACCAATTGAACAATTTATTGCTGTAATTGAAGGGGTTAGCTGGTGTTTATTAACTAGCCTTCCTGTCACGTTCCAATGGCTGGACTAACCCTTGGTCCCTGATTTGTTTTCAAGTGTCCCACCGGTGGTGTTGGCGCTGCAGTGTCACTCTCCAGGCTGCCACTTCAAGGCCACAACTTCACTTATCGGCCTTTTGCAAATTCAGCCATATTACTGGACTTTTTTGTCCTTGCTGGAGCAAGTGTTTTATTACAAAAGTACTGTCGCTTTAGAGCAAAAACAAGATTTTATCTTAGACAAAAAATAAGTTTGGGTTATTAAGAAATTTCAGCAAACTGCTTCTAGCTTGAAAATTTTCTGGCTCTGTGATCTCAGCGTAGCACTAGTTTATTTTCCTTTTATGTTAATGGTCACCTCTGCTGTCTCTATCATCATTAGAGTGGGTTTGGGGCTGGGATAAAGGCGTCATTTCAGTGGCGTGCAGCAGGGCTTCCAGTCAAACCGCTGAAGCACGCACAGTTTGGGACACAGATCTATTCAGGGGAACAATGAGTCCTGATGGTGATAACAGGCTGCTTCTCCCCCTTACCCATGCAAGCTTCTATAACTAGAACTAATTGGCCATTCTTGAAGTGCAATTAGCAGGGATATTAATCTAGGCCTGACAGGTGTGAAAATGTGTTTCCTTGAGTCCATTCAATAGACACCCTATCTGATCACCTGTAGGAGGGTCCTGAAGCAATTGTACCTATAAACTTGCAAGCCCTTAGTTTGTTGGAACCAAACAGCCCACTTTTAATAATCACATTTGAGTCAGATGACATTAACTCGACAGAAATGGTTGGGAGGAAGTTCACTTAATCCTGACATAATAGTTGGTATCACTTCCATCATCAGGAAGGGAAATGACTGCTTCCGCCTTCATTTGGGTACGTGAAGAAAAGGGAAGACTTTTTGAAAATGTGCATTTTATTGAGAAAGTTAGGACTGAATTATTTTGCATTAAGGATAATTAGATGTCCTCCCTCGGTTTGCCTCTTGTGCAGTTTGATAATCTCCATTTGCAATGTTTGCTGCTTTCCTCGTTTAGTTATTCTTCATCCCAATAGGCATAACATAGAGCAGAGACTTTAAAAGGTGTTGCCAACAAGGGTGGCATTATCATCAGCTACACAGCTTTTAAATAGTAATAATGTAACTGCTTAACTCCAATTGGAGATGGAGTTTCAGGACTCATGATGGATACAGCACTGCTAGTTCGGCTTTGCTACAGCTGGTGTACAAGGGCACAGCTCAGTGGAGCTGCACTGCTCTATCCGTGTCCAAAGATCCGTAATTTAACCAGCAGACTTACTGTGGGATGTTGAAAGGGCTCCAGCTGAATCTGCAGATGGCTGCTTGTACTAGTGGGCTTCAGGCTTGGAACTAAATGAGGAAATTTGTATTTCCCGTTTTAATTAAAAGGGGTATTCACAATCTAAGACTAAAAGACAAAAGCCTACCCCAAAGACATGCATCTGTTTTACATAAGATAAATGCATTATAAGAGTGAGAAATTGCTTGAAGATGTCCTGATACTAAAAACAGTGTGAGTTCATGGGCATGCACATGCATGTATACTGCTCAGTCAGCTAGAATTTTTTCCAAAGATGGAAAACTTATTATGTATGGTCTGCCCTGAAAAAAATATCTGCATAATGCTTTACTACTTCACCCTTCTGGAAGTATCAGAATGTCTAGACCGCTGTGATACTTCTTAGAAATACCTTAGAAGACTTGTTAGGAAAGATTAGTCTAGGTCTTCTCAGTCACTCAGCACAGTCTTCTGATAGAAAAGGCAACTTCATAAAAAAATTTTTCTACTAAGGTATGAGGACAATCTTACCAAGGCTGGCATTTTTTTCTGCCTCACTTCTGTGATGGGAAAGCCCCTCTTAGACTAAAGAATTTCTTGTCTGAATTTGCTTGGGACAGTTTTGTTCTTCAGGAAAATCTTCAGTGGAAAAATCTCAAGAAACAGCTGTTTACTTCATGACACATTGAGCACAACCACATCCTTCCCCAACCTTGGCAAAACCAGAAAACAAGAAAGATCATGCTTGCATAGTGAAACAAGGTTCAGCAGCCTTCAGGAGTATGAGCAGTGATTGAGGTAGCCTTAGAAACTGTGTATGTCCCTGAACCTGAATTTGTGTGCCTTTTTGGGCTGTAAAACTTATTACCTTAGTTGTTAATGTAGCTGCGTTGTTCTCTTGGTGCTGCGATATCCCTCAGGACACTGCAGTTTTCCACAGCCAGCGGGGCTTGGAGCTGGCTCTGCAGGCTTTACAACAGAGCATGATGCATGGTTAGACATGCTATCTTGCATCTTTTCTAAGAAAGGATCTGCGTTTTCTAACCTAATACAATTGAAATTGATCTTGATTCAGCACAGATGACCAGCATAGGAAACAATACTCTCCTGCTGGAGCAATAGCAAGGTTTGTCATTCCTTTGGAACCCATTGCCCTTCTTCCTGGTTTAGGAGGACAAGGCAGACTTTTTCTTGATTACCCTAAATAGTGCAAAACATCCAGGAGGAAGGAGGGTCTTGTGATTGAGACAAAGGACTGTGATTCAGGACTCATGGGTTCAGCTCCTATCCCTGCTGTCTGCTTTCAGTTAAACCTTGGGGAAGTCATTAGATCTCTTCCTCTTACACAAAATCTTGGACTCCTTCTGTCTTTTCCATTGAGCTGGGAGGTTCTTGTCACCTGCTGCATATTTGTATGCCTTTCTCACCATTCTTATCCACTAATGCAAGCTAGAAAGTCTGCCTTCTCACATTTGGGGAGGAAAGTTGATGTATTAGAGTTTTGGGGGCTATTCTTAGAATGGTGAACATGATCCTACACCCAAATCTGCTACCAGGACTCCTGCTTGCCTTTTCATCTCCCATGCTAATTCTCTCCCCTCACAACAGCTCCATCTCTCCCCTGTTCCTCCTGAACCACCGAGAAGTGGAGAGGAAGAGAAGAGATATCTTTCCCCCTCCCTACTGTGAAACCAAAATACATTATCATCTGTCTTCTCTTAACCAAACGTGGCAACAAGATTACTCAAATTCATGTCAACTGAATAAGAGTTATGCAGTTTTGCAAGTTGATGACTAAAATTATTGGAATTACCCAGAGCTAAATGGTTTGTTATAGCTGGAAATTGGAAAATCTCTTGGTGTTTACACCATTGTTTGTCGTGGAAACGTTAAGTCCTGCTGCTTCATGTCTTCACCCTTTTTATAGACAAAAAGGGTACACAACAAAGAGGTTTGTTCATACTTGCTTAAATTCAAATGGTTTGGACAGCTACTTTCTTTACACCTCAGTTATATTTTCATTCCTATTCAGAGTTTTCATTAGCAAGTTATTTTGTGGTTACCCAAAGTGGCACTTAGTAATTGAATTGAGATATTTTTCCCTTCGATTTCTAAACTGCAATATGGCAGTAAACCCTGCTTTTGCTCGAGAAATACCTGAGAAAAAAATGCAGAGATTAAAATAATGCCTAAAAAAGAACTGATGTGGTACTTATTGGTGGAAAGTTGCAGCTCTTAGCTGCATGGCTGGTAAGAAAGAAGAGAATGGATAATAGCTACCACTGTCCCAAGTTTGAAAAGTCAGAGGAAATGGCAGCAAGGAAAAGCAAATGAAGATGGATGAAATCCCAGGAGGGTGAAGGGAGACTGAAGAGAGTCCTCCACGCTGGACAGGGCTGGGTGGCTGACTCCTGGGTCACGTCAGCTGCTGCTTTTCGGAGTGGTGTTTTGAAAGGCGCAGTTTGGGAGAAGCGCTTCCTGGCTGCCACCGCCGTGCACCACTTGCAGATGCTGCCTGTGGGTCAATGAGAGGTCACCAACAGTTAACTCAACACCTTCAGTGAGGAGAAAGCTCTTGGGGATAAACTTTCTTACTATCACTGTCTAACCAGCACTGAGAGAACTTGCAGATGGTTAACTCGCTCTTTTGCCTTGTCCTGAAGCAGTTTTCGTGGCACCATTAGCACTGCCAGCTATTACCTCTCCCCTTGTGCAGTACAGCACGTTCAGCAGCATCAGTTTCTACAGCCTGCTGGTCAGATTTTCTCCTGGCAGGTCCCTCTCCCTCTGCTGTGCTGTGGCCAGGGCTGAGCTGCTCCAGTGCCTTGCCAACACCTTGGCAAAGCTGCCAATGACCAAGAGAGACCTCAGGGTCTGCAGAGGGAACAGCACCCCATGCACCCTTGGATGTCCCAGAGCACATGTGGGTGCCTCCCAGGCTTGCTGTGTGTGACAGGATGTGACTCCTCGTCCCACAGAGCCTAAACCAGGGCACTCACAGCTCCATGGTTCAGTGCGAAAGGGAAGAGGCAGCTCTTACACCTCTGCCTGCAGTTTGAACATTGTCAGTGATGACATCAAAGGAAACATCAGGAGGGGATGGACTGAATGTGAAGGTGGGTGGTGTTTGCTTATGAAATGTGAAGTCCAAGTATGTTCAGCAAGCTGCCTCGAGTCCTGTAGCTCCAGAAGCAGAGCAGTTGCATTTAAATAATTGTGTTCTGAAAAAGATCAAAGATGCAAATGAATGGCACAAGTTGTGCAGGAGCCCATTTTACATATATACATAGAGATACATGAGAAATCTAAGTATTTTACATTGCTCCCTCCCCTGATTTTACTTCTGACAGCAGTTACAGAGCCCTGCTCACAGATGAGTCTGGATGCAGGCACTCCCTGGCTGTTACTTCCCCAGTGCAGCTTTCTCAAGTATCCATGCAGATTCGGGACAAAAGTCTGGAAAAGGTAAAATGTCGAGGCAAGAGGATTGAACTCTGAAAAACCTCTTCAGGTTTCAGACTGTTCTGTTCTTGTCCATAAAAGAATTTAGTAGGCATATATTTTATGTGTGTGGGTACATCAGTAGATGCATAAAAATACATACGTCTGTTTTCAATAAAAGTGTTCCATGATCTAAACATCTTCCAGATAACATCTTAAAAATCTTAGGCTTCACATTTTCTCAAACAGGCTTGTTCAGGGAAACGAAAGAGAGTGCTTGACAAGATTATGGTGTTGCTTCTATACATTTCCTTTATTCTTGCGGCTAAAAGGAAATTACAATGTGTTGTTAAGTCAAAGCGTGGTCTGTGGAGCTGAACCAAAAAACCTTTAAATGGACTTAAATTCCCCTTCTGATAAAAGGGAATACTACACAGCAGAGAGACAGGATATCTTTAATTTAAATAGTGGGTTTAGGTATATTAATTTGAGTTCAAAGCATCTTTCAAAGGGTATGATGCCCACATTTTTAATTTTACCTAATACTGAGCATCTGGTGTGGACTGGTTTGTGGTACTGAGAGCAAAAGGAAATACATTACTCATAGATGAAAGGAGTGAGGGGGAATCACTGTCCTGACTAAAAATAACCTTTTTTCCACCAGTTAATATCAGCTGGAGGTTTGATTAAATAGTAATTGTCTAGAAAAAGACAATAATTGAGTGTGACTGTTTCCTTTCAGGGGCCAGGCCCAGGTGGTGAAAGTTAAGTATTGTCCTTCAGATAAGGTCCTGAAAGCAGTTTTCCTGAATGTCCACTGAGCCCCTCTGCAAAATGTCCTTTCTGGGTGCTGAGCTGCAGACAGACAAAATCCAGGCCTTTTTGCAGGGCAGCAGCAGTTTTCAGGGATGTAGCACCAGAGGATTTTATGGCTGCATTGCAAATACAAAGCTGGCTCACCTCTTTGGCTGGAACTCTAACCCAGAGGCGCAGAGATCACAAGAGACAAATGTCTTGAATTAAGAAATGGGGTTGACATCTATAAAAGTCAGAGCACATCTAGTAGGCAACATGTGTAATAAGACTATAACATTATATCTAATAGGGAGATTGGAAAGCTGTCTGAAAAAAATGCAGCTTCCGTTCAGATCTGCACATTCAAAAACAAAATACACCAGATTAATGGGTTTTTTGTTCCTGCACCTCCCTTCCCCTTTATTTATTGATCTGAATGCCTGTGCTCTTTTCCTAAAAATCAGTCTGTTTTTTTTCAGTACAGCGTTAGAGGCAATCCTGGTAACAGCTCTGCCCAGCTTTATTGAAGTCTGTAGTGAAAAAATGCATATTTCTGTGAGGTTAACAATATTTCCCTCTTTATTTCTATAAGGTTGTTCTCTCTGAATGACCCTTTTATGTATCATAATGTTAACACCTATCATTTGTCTGGGACTTTACGTATCATGAATATCTGAGCATTATTTAATTGACCTTTGCAAGTGTCCAGTGAGTCAGAGAACCATGAGATAGAGCTAGATGGGAAGTGCTTTTTCTGCCCTCCAAAAGTTTTCAAATTGCTACTTATTCCGAGTTGAATGGACTCAAAACTTTGGGGGGTTTTTCACAGAGGAAAAGTGGAGGAGGAGAGAGCGTGAGAGACAAAGTGGTTTGCTGCAAAATGGCCAAAAGTTACAGAGTGCTCCCTGGGGAAGGGGAAAGCTATCATCTGGGCCCTTTGTCCCACATGGAGAAGTTTTGGAACTTCAACCTTATGCCTCCACATGCTGAATTAGTACTGTAATGGCTGAGCCAGGGTCAGGCCGGCTCTGCTGGGTGGTCTGCAGACAAGCACTTGTAGAGAAGGTCACCGTGGCCTTCTAGTGAGAGCAGCTGTAGCCTGGACCGTCTTTTCTTTTGCATTCCATGTAAGTGGTCTCACTGCGAGATGAGGCTGAGCTCTTACCCAGACAGAAACAGCACTTTCTCAAAAAGTAGCACATATGTTCTACCAGGAAGCTTGGGTTTTGGCCATTCAGCATTTCCCAGGGGAAGTTGACCCCTTGGGTCGGTAAGGATAGTTGCTTCAAAGACAGCAGAAATTGATACCATATTCAGTTTGAGAATTCAGACATCTTGATTCTATGGTTTAAACCACTGGACCACACTTTTTCTGAAATAGGTAGGAATATTTGCATTTTTGTACTGGGAAACTGAGGCATGGAAAGGGGATGAGGTGTGCCAGAAGCCACATACTAGGCCTGTGAAAGAGCTAAGAACAGAACCCAGGTTTCCTGATACCAGCACGAATGATTCAGTCACAGTGCTCTGTGAGGGCAGGACAGGAAGGAGCAAAGAGATAAAAATTGAATTTCTTCTGAAAGTGAAAACTCTTCTTGCTTTAGGTGGTATTTTCCGTTATACCCAGACCATTACTGCATCCCTATAATCTAATTTTTCTTTACCATTTGGGTTCAACAATGAATATTGCATTGGCACCTACTCCTGGAAACTCCTGGCCTTCTACTAACCACAGATTGGTAGGCTAAAGTGAGAGACTGCCCATTGAGAATATAATCCTGGTCTGCAGGGGGCACAGAGATTTCTTCACCTCTGGGAAGCAGCCAGTGGTTTACAGTTACCAGAGCCTGAAGCTCCACATTCAGGTACAGCACACCATGCTGGAAGTTAACACGAACCTTAAAGAGGAGGACAGGGGCCTCTAGCTGATGAGAAGAGTGATGACTTTGCTTGTGGCAGTTTTAAATTTGTAGAAAATACGTGTGAAATTTTAAAGGGTATGTTACCCACGAGTTCAGGAAAGCAGATATTTTCATGTCTTCCTTCATTTAAAATATAGTGGAAAACCAATATAATTCTGTTCACATTTATCAATGTGTTTTGATAGGGAAAAAAATGGGGTCAATAAGTCCTCTGAAAAGAGGCTAAAATGAAGGAAGATAGAGTTCATCACTCCCATATTTTGAGCCTGTGACTTCCAAAATCAAAGGCTTGGTAATCCTAATGGATTGACTTCCAAATTTCCTTGGATTTGTATTGATGGACTTGTCTCTCTCTAGGGCTTAGCTGGATCCCTGCAGATAGATTTTTAGGTTTATATGGTGTAATTCCACTTAGTCCAGCTGTAAACTTGTGGTGGCTGAATTAATACATTACAGGGGGAAAAAAAGGAAAAGAAAAGAGTATACCTACAAACCCCCTGGCTTGTATACCAAATCCTGAGGGGGAAAAACTGGGCATTTCAATTAGTTGGTTGTGTGGCCTGATTGAAGAACAGCCCTGTGGCTAACAAAGCTTTGTCTGTAGTATCAGCTTGCTCCTCATCCACCAGGACAAATAGAGTGGTTGGTCATTAACGGGCTAGCCATCGGGTAGGGGTTTTGTTCTTAAATGGGGGCTTTGTCTTATCCCTGCTGTTTAAGCCCTCTCCAAGCACTCCTCACCTGTCATATCTGTCATACATTTAATTCATCACGCTCTCTGGTCAAAAGCTACACTGATAGTATCAAAAGAAGAGGAGGGGGCTTCTTATAACTTTAGCGATCAAAGGAGATTACAAAGCAAATAAGATTTTAATGAAGACGGCAGGTTTGGAAAGGAGAATTTACTGCACTGTGAATCGCTAACACATAAATGTTTGTTTTATCTGTATCGTATTTGAGAGTGAAATCCCAAGGTATTACAGAAGGAAGGATGGATGCATGTGTTGGTTCATGGTTTTAATTAAAAACACAGAGGGAGGAGATGTGGGGGGGAAAAAAAGAGCTCTTTTATTTCACTTTAAAGGTCATATTTTTTACTGTAAATATGATAAGCAGACTGTGTTTAAACAAGTTTCTTTTAATGGTGACAAATACATCAAGCAATTTGCCACTGAACTGATATTGTCAGGCCATTGGTCTCTGTTATTTGACCTAAGTTTCAAAGCATCAATCACAATACTGAAATACACTTGGCCTCACTGTAGCTACTAAAGAGGCAAAGCAGGCAGGCAGTTTCCAGTCATAGTCACAGAAATCCACATGTTCCTGGGATCATACATGATGGGGGCCAGAGCTGCAGAAATGCAGCTTTTGACACCTTTTGTGTCAGTGGGTGTTTTACAGGAACGCAGCGCTGTGCCGGTGGTGTGGGGAAAACTAAACACCTTCCCTTCCAGGGAAGCCTTCCCTTACTGAGAAGCACATGCTGCCCTGTGGCACTTTGTCATGGAATGTGAGCCTGAAACATCCACATCTTAATTCACAGAATATTCTGAATTGGAGGGGACCCACAAGGATCATCCCTTCAGTGAATGGCCCATATAGGGCTCAAACCCACATCCTTGGCATTATTAGTACCATGCTCTAACCAGCTGAGCTACTCTTGGTGGCTCATTCACTACTACCTTTTATTAAACCTGCAGTGTTTCCACAGAGGAATTTTCCCATTTGGAACTGTCATTCCAGAGCACATACTTTATTTTCTGATAAGGTGGAAACAACTGATGGGGAATTATCTGTTGCAGTTCCTAATGCTACTAGTGTACAGTATGCAAATACTGCATGGCCAGTCATCTGGAGATCCAGTAAGCAGCAAAGATGCTTTATGGAAACATAAAAATTATGGAATAGATCATCTTGACACATAAAGAGATCCAGGGGATTAGGCTCAGCCAGTGTGGATTTATGAAAGGCAGGTGCTGTTTGACTAACCTGGTCTCCTTATGACCAGGTGACCCACTTAGGGGATGAGAGAAAGGCTATGGATATTGTCTACCTGGACTTCAGTAAAACCTTTCATACTGTCTACCACAGCTATCTCCTGGCTTCTCATGGCTTGGACAGGGGCACTCCTCACTGGGTAAAAACCTGTCTGGATGGCCAGGCCCAGAGAATGGTGGTGAATGGAGTTGCATCCAGCTGGTCACCAGTGGTGCTCCCCAGGGTTCAGTACTGGGGCCAGATTTGTTTAATGTCTTTATCAACTACCTGGACAAGAAGTTTAAGTTCACCCTCAGTCAGTTCACAGATGACACCAAGTTGGGGAGGGGTGCTGATCTGCTGAAGGGCAGGGAGGCCTACTGGGGGATCTGGACAGGATAGGCTGGATCAGTGGGCCAAGGCCAGTTGTATGAGGTCCAACAAAGTGGAATGCCAGCTCCTGCAGTTGGTTCACAAGAACCCCATATAGCACTACAGGCTGGGGGAAGAGTGTCTGGGAAGCTGCCCAGCAGAAAACGACCTGAGGTTGCCAGTCAACAGTGGCTGAACGTGAGCCAACCTCTGCCCAGGTGGCCAAAAAACCCAGTGGCATCCTGGCCTGGATCAGCAACAGTGTGGCCAGCAGGACCTGGCCAGTGACCAGGACCCTGTACTCAGCACTGGTGAGGTTGTACCTCAAACACTGTGTCTTGTTCTGGGCCATTCACTACAGGAAGGACATTGAGGTGCCAGAGCGAGTCCAGAGAAGGGCAGCAAACCTGGTGAAAGATCTGGAGCAAAAGTCTTCTGAGGAGCAGCTGAGGAAGCCAGGGTGGTTTACCCTGGAGAAAAGGAGGCTCAGTGAGGACTTTGTTGTTCTCTATGACAAGAGGAAACAGCCTCAACTGGCATGAAGGGCAGATCTGATTGCATCTACTAGGAAAAATTTCTTCACTGAAGGGGTTGTCAAGCAGTGAAACAGGCTGCCAGAAGAAGTGGTGGAGTGACCAACCTAGGAGGAGGTATTGAAAAGCCACATAGCTGTTGCACTTAGGAACATGGCTTAGCAGTGGACTTGGCAGTGCTGGGCTCATGATTAGAATGATCTTTAAGGTCTATGATCTTAAAGGTCTTTTGTAACTGAAACAATTCTACGAATTTATAAAACAGTGCTCTGGGCACTGGCTGGCATCTGTGCAGTGTACAGAGCCAAACCTGCCCTGTTAGCAGCAGAACTAGGCAGCTTTACTTTGCAGTTTTTCTTTGTGATGAAAAGAAAGCCTTTGCGATTGCTGAAGCCTTTGATAAAAGAAGGGGTAGTTTGTACTATTAGCACGGATGTTAACATCTTTACTTCAAAGACAGGGGGGAAGTAGCTGCCTAGCTTTCTTTAAATTGAATTAAAAATGTGGGGTCCAGGAAGGAGCTCACAAAACCATGTCTGAACTTGTCAGCCTTTACGGGTTTAGGTGGAAAACTCCAGTTCTCACTTTCCGCTGAGTAATACTGAGAGCTCATTATTTGTGTGGTTTTTAGCCTGGCTATGAATTATGAATGATTTACTTAAGAAGTGATAAACTATGGGTCTGCCCTTAAGCTAAGAGGAGGTCCCTACAGCTGAGGTGTTTTACATTCAAGAAGGAGATGGTCCGCAGCACCCTTCTGGTGTTGGAGTTAATATCTTGTACTTTCATCTAAGGGCTAGTTTCCATCCTTTAAGTTGCTTTTCTGCAGACCACAGGATCTCCTGATATGCAAGGCCCAATGAATTAGTTTTACAGAAAGAGAGATGAAAATTCACCTGGGATCTGTCATCTGGTGGCATGAATTTAGCTGAACCGAAGTGAGACCCAGATTCTTTTGCAAGTGAAGATGTGATACAGATACAGCCAGGCCTGTGGCTCAGAAACTCTGCTTGAATCTTGCTTTGAGTAAGCATGTCAGCAAGTAGCTTCCAAACTGATTTGTTTTAATCGATAGCAATAAAAACTGAGTGAATAGGGCCTATATTTATCAGATAGTGTGATGAGACAGTACAGCAGAGGCAGCTACACCAGGGCGGAGACAGTGCTCACATCAGCTCAGTGAATGGGTGTTAGTGGCACTGGGAGTCGATCTGCAAGACTCTCTGCCCTGTAAACAGGGTTGGCACATGTGCCAGACACAAACATTTGCATTTACTGTTGGTTTAAGGATCTCCATGCTTTTATTCATCTGGAAACTGTGGGTTTTTTTCCTTTTCTTTTTTTTCCTTGCCCTAAGTTAAGATGGCAGAGGCTAACTTAAAACATAGTCAGTCTTTCCTTTCACAAATTAGAAATTCTAAGACGGTACTCAAGTTACTTGAGGTATAGACCAACCACCTCTACTAACACATTCTGGTTATAGATCTTAATAGGTTTTTGCAAGACCTAAGTACTTAGGTAAAAAAAGGTTTTTTTAAACTAACATAAGTCCACATGGCAGCATATAAAAGTCAAATGACAGAGCAATTAATGGGTTATTGTTACAAAACTAACCTTTCAAATGAGCTCCTAAAATGCTCTGTGCTTGGAGTTTCACTTATGGAATTTACTTTTAAGCCACTTTCTCCATGTTTAAATCTGTCTACAGAAAACTTCAAAAACTTTCCTGTTGTTGATGTTGTTGTTAGGAAAAGAGAAAGAAAAATAGCATGCTTTTTTTTTTCTGTGTTAAAGCAAACGCTTTTAAAATGTATCACCCTATACCTGACTGGAATTTAAAAAAAAACAAAACAACAAAACCTTCAGAAACTGGGCATCAGTTTTCTTCGACAGCACAAAAGCCACTGTGCCAGCACTTAGAACTGCAACACATCAACTGCTGTTATAGCTCATACTTTATTCTCTGCATCAAAGCTCTGGTGGGGGGAGTAAAAACAGAGAGTGAGAGAGCGAAAGAGTCAAGCTCTTCAGAGCCTCTAATGACGCGTGCCAAACACGTGGAAGGTAAATCCCCTAATTCAGTCTATTCTTTCAGCATTCCCTGGCGGGCAGCCAAGCTAAATATTTCTGCTGGATAAAAAATGCACCCTCCTATGCAGCACTTTCTTGACAGGATGGCTCTCCAGCTTCAGCGGAGGGGGCTTCTCTGGGGGAAAGCCAACATGTGTGTTCTCTTATCTATTTATTTATTTTATTAAAAAGGGGCTTTATGGGCTGTGATTGGATTAACTTAGTGAACCCTGGAGGAAGAGGAAAAACAAATTGGGAAGCTGGTTTAGCACCCCCACCTTTTTGTCATCTTCTTTTGGGATTTCCTGGCTGGCTGCCACCTTGAGCCTGTTGAATGTTCTTTAGATCAATCAATTAAAAAGGCTTTAATATTTGGGTGATTGGAACGCAACATATGGACTGCTGGTGCGGATGTCATGTGGTGCGTGGAGTTAATTGAAATGATTAATAGAGGTGTTAGTTTCTTCAAGACTAATTGAAGAAAGAATATAATTGGAAGCATAGACTAACCATTATTGTTGACTTTTTTTTAACATATTGCGTCCCTTAAATACTTGTACATGTTTATAAACATGCAGATGGACTTTGTTTAGATGTCTTCGATGTGGTGATTTGCAAAATCACATCAACTCTACAAAAGTCAATTTTATTTTTATGTAAATTAATCAGAAAAAATATTTCCCTGTGCCTTGCCTGTTTTCAGTAATCAGTATGTACACTGAATTTCTGGTACCTGTTTGTCTTTACTTCCTTGCCAGATTTAAACCAATTGATTCATCCTCATCATTGTCTGTGGGGTCAGAGCATCCATCCACAGAAACTGATCAGGAGCCTCTGAAGGTCTGTTAGTGCCCTCTTCTCCCTGCGCAGTGAGTTGTGATAGCACACAATTTCAGGGAAATAGCATCACTATTCTACTGCCCCACACCTTGTCAGCTTGTCCATATTTCAAAGGGATAAATATACAAAGGACTGGCAGAAGCCTGTCTTTTTCACAGTCAGAAAGAAATGTCAAAATAGAGAAATTTAGAAGATTTAACAGAGATCAGCTCTTTTGGCCTCTCCACCTTCTTTAAGAATAATAACATTTTTTCAGGAGTAGTAGCCTGGGAATTTTTATTAAAATTGTTAAGCTGTTGTGAAATACAAAATGAAAGCAATGAACTGGCTGCAGAGGACATCTGGCAGCAAGGAGAGGGTATGAAGGATGTGTCTCTGAAAGTCATCCTGCTGCACAGGTCGGCTCTCAGGGTAGAAATGGGGAAACAGAAAACATGACAATCTCTGGTCTGCAGTCAGTGAGCATGGGCTGGCTGCCTGAGCACTGCGCGAGGAGGAGCAGCGTCGCGTCCTGCTTGCTGCTGGGCTGTGGTTACAAGTGCCGTAGCAAACTTTCAGATGGGGATTTCTTAAAACTGAAGACAATGGCTTAAATGACTTATGAATCTGCTAGAGGTCCAGTGTTCACTTGAGGGAGAAGAAAATCAGGCAAGATGGCAATGAAGTGTTGTTCCAAAAGGTAAGTCAGCTTGGATTTAAGACAGACAAGCAATATTTGGAAGTGCATTTTTTTCACACCAGCTTTCTTTTTGCCTGCTTTTTGTAATAGGGGAAACGCTTGTGCATAATTTTAATGTTCTGGAAAAGAACTGTCTTCCTGGAAGGGACATACATATTTTCTCTATTTATTTTCCTTTGCACATGTGGTGCAGCTTATGCATTTGTGTATCTTTTTCAGTAGTCAGAAGGTTTATTCTGCAGCCCAGAATAAACTGAGCAGAGAAGTGATAGATAAGTTTAGAGGCGGTTTGTTGTTGGCTTAGAAGAAAAGAGTATAGGATGGTTTTAATATTTTAGAGTCTTCCCACACAGATTTCCAGTGATGCTTTGAAGGCAACTGTGTGTGTGCAAAGGCTTTGAGCCTCCCCGGAAGATGTGGCCTGTCTTGCGTACAGATCTGAGCAAAGCGTTTGTAGAAAGGAAGTGGCTGTCCTGTACTGGGGGCTGAGAGGAAGGGAAGACATTAGGGTCTGATTGCAAGCTTCCCTAACTCCCTGTTGTCTGATTTCTGTGCATGTAGTTCTAATAGCTTTAGATGAGAGGGATATACTGGGACAGACTGGTGCAAATTTCATCTTGCAAAAAAAAATTTCTGTTTTTATTATTTGATGATGAGATTAGTCATTTAAGGATCTGGTTTTATTACAGCAAGCTACTGCAATTACATAGTCACTTGTTTACTTTTCTAATCTTAACAGTGATGAAAAATAGGAGTCTCAGCATTCCATTGCCTGCATTGCCCATTAGGATTTCATACAAATAAAGGAGAAAGTTGTATAAACTTATTGGAAAAGGAGAATCCCCTCTGCCTCTATCAAACCTTGCCATGTTGTATGAGTAATAAAATTTGAGTGCATTGGCCTGGGTCACTGAAAGAGGATCAGCAGACCAAGGAAAAAATGTTTAAATCTATGCACATGCTTTGTAGGGGGCTTGTGTCTGATGACAATATTCTCATTCTCATACAAAGAATATTCACCATCCTCCTAAAATAAATCTCAGTAACTATATATTGTACCCTGCTAGCATCACCTACTGCTAAGACAGACAGACAATTTAATTAGAAGATCTCAGTTTTAGGTTCTCATAAATCTACCAAATTCTTAATGTGTGGTTCAGGTGTTTCTTGCATTTTCCTTTCCAATGGATGCATTTTCCCCCAAAATCTATTCTGTCATTTCCAAGAATTTGGCTATAACAAAAATTGTATTGCTAATATTAAGAGTGTGATGACTTTTCTGTTAAAAAGTAATCTCCACCACGACAGCCCTCATTTTTTGGAGCACAGGTTTGACAGTGGCATGGGGAAGGGCAGCATATGTGGCAGGGGAGGGTGGTCTGGGATGCTCAAATGCCATCGCCCCTGCCAGGAGCACTTCCCAGTTCATGGATCTCCACATGTGCTTCATTTGCATTTGGTCTCTGTCAGAGCAAGACCAAAACACACTCTGGTCCTGTCCCCACCTCTGTCTCTGACTCCCACACCCAGGAGAATTGCTTTTGAGATAGAAGCCACCCTAGAGGATTGGCAGAGCAGCTCTCCCAGGGGCTGCATCACAGCTTCCTTCAGTGGGAGAACACTTTTGGGTCTAGAACAGAGCACCAGAACTGAGAGCAGAGGAGTGCATGATCAGCACGTGCTCATTGCAAACCGACCTGAGGCCAGAGAGTCATCAAAAGGAACTGTTTTTAAAAGCCTATGGACAAGAGCTGAACCTGGAGGGGATTATGAAGGAGGAGAGACTATGCCTAGGGATCAGCAGTGTCAGGGAAGAGGGAAACTGAGAGTAAGGTTAGTACAAGACCAAGGGATTTATCTTTATGGGTTATTGTAGACGAAGACGAGCAAGCTCGGTGTTAAAAGCGGGCGGGATGTAAGCCAGCTCTGATCCAAAAGCTGCCTGACTGCATTAGCACGGTGCTAAGCCCAAGCTAATATATCCGGCTTCTCACCAGGGCTTATTAGCTCGGGCTCAGTGCCACACTAACATAGTCACAGGAGTTCCAGTTGGCCTGACACCATGTCTGCTCAATGTGTGAACTGAGCTCAGGGCTGCATGCCTGCACAGGAGCACCAGGAGATGCCTGCACACTTGCCTGCACAACACTGATAAGGAGGCTGTGGAGGCCAGGCCTGCTGGTCAGCAGGAAGGAGCACATGGATGGAGAGCATGTCATGTTTGCTTAAAGCAGGACTGGAAAGAAGTGCAGGGCAGATGAGGAACCAGGAGGGACTGAAACTGGCTTGATGAGAAAACTTGGCACACAGGAGCCTGGGTGTGGGAGTGGTAGATGTGAGTGACTGGAAAGGGAAACTACAAGAGGGGTCAGGAGGAACAAGCTGAGGACTTGTTGGGCAAGGAAACCAATCAGAAGTCTGAGGAAGAACAAACTCCACACCACACCTGGCATGAAATCAAGATGCCTGAAAGCAGTCATTCCCCTGCTGCCAGCCTGGCACCTGATGAAACCCATCAACAGAAGTGTCCTATCCCTTACAATGCTTGTGCCAACCTTGCCAAAAACAACTGTATGCTTTCTCTGAGCCAGGTCTGCCAGCATCCTTGCAGAGGTCTGCCTATGGTGGATCAGAATACCTCAGCTCTGTTCTTGATCTGTGCAGGCATCAGAGTAGTGCCAGATCATGAGATCTCTGCTTCTTCTATTTGCAGTTTCAAAAATCAGCATAAAAACTGTAGAAAAACCTTACTAAAATTGCAAATTCAAGTTCTCCAGAGTTTAAGGTTGTTTGCCTAACTCCAATTTGATCCTCTTATGCATTGTGATACAGTCTTTAATTACTCTTTTAATTACTGTTAACTGGCTACTTGCCTCATGCCGGCATAAGACAAACTTGCTAGGGGAGATGAGATGGGGTGGTGTAATAAAATGTTATCTTTAAGACACCTCTTCCCGCCATCTCATTTGCTGCTGCATAAGGAAGTAAGACAGCCATGGAAGGAAGAAGTGCTGCTCTCCTCAGAGCAGGTGAGCTGTGGTCTGAAGAGCTATGTATTATTCCTACCTGTGATTTGGAATAAGATTCATGCCAATTCACCTCAGCAAAGCCTTTTGTGGGTGGGCAATAATTTTGACATCTTCCTGGGTGCCTGATGTGAAGCCCTGCAAAAATACAGAGCCATCACAGATGCCAGGAAGAGAAATGCTTTGAACATAGAAAATAATGCACTGTGCTGTGTAAATCGGCTGCTCTGCATCCCAAAATTAATGTATGCTTTTGATGTTAATGTCATTCTCCATACCCCTTCTACAGAGAGCGAATAGCAATAATACCTTCATCAACATATGGGGGAGGTATTGTGAAAATCAGATTAGTCATTATTTGATGTTTGTGAAGCGTTCAAGTGCTGCTGTTCTGATGAGCAAAGCGGAAAAATACAAGACAAACTTGGTTGTCTTCATTTGAACGGTGTGTCCTTAAAGTAAGGCACTGGGCCTTTCAAGGAGAAAGGAGAGAGAAAAAAATCTGGAAAAATGGCTCTTCTAGTCAGCACTCTTCTTTCTATTCTAAACACCAAATGTGGTGGAGAAAAAGATGGTGCATAGTATGCCAAGACTGCAGAACTTAGTTTCTGTACACAATCCTAGATCTCCTGGCATCTCCTACCAATTGAAAGAATGCCTGAGTTTGCACCATAATAGGTCTCCATTTGCTGACATTTTGGAGTGTTTGTCTCACTGCAAAGCTTGGGGTTTTTTATGTGAGTCTGTTGTCTTGCAAATCTGATGGTTGGCTGTAGGTTTTTACAGAACTTTGACTCAGCTTCAGGGAAGGAGGAATGAAGAAGCAGAAGAGTGAACTTCTGGAAGCTGAAACCCTCCTTTCCCTGGGTTTGAGCAATCTGTGCTGTTATGAAACCTTTTGAAATCTCATTTGCTGATGTCTTTCTGACCCCCCAAATTATTCTTGTGTAAATGTTGACACCCAGCAGAGATGAAATCATTGACTTGGGAAAACATAACTAGCTTATCAGAAACTGCACGATTCCAACAATATACTAGCAACACCAGCCTTCTTTTTTCTTTCTTTTTTTTGTTTTTTTTTTTTTTATTGTTCGTGGTTAGTGGGCAGATGGTATTATGAATCAGACTGTACGTAACTGAGAGAACAAAACTGTTTTTTCAGTTTGCATGAACCCAAATCCATGTCACATATCAAACTGGGGTTTTTTTCGGGTCTTCTGTGTGCTTATGATTTTGATGTTAACTCATTTCATGTTGATAGTTTTAATTACATACAGAGTATATAAGCAGAACAAGAACTAGATATGCTTTCCAACTGAATTCAGGCTGTCTGTAAATTTTCTCTGTGTCTTGTATCCATAGCTCACTGAAATCAAAGGACATCAAAGTTTCTCCACTGACCACCTGAAATCAGTTAGTTCTCAATTGGTTCTTTTTATGATTCTGACACTAAAGTTATGTGATTTGTTTGCTGAAGGAAAGTGATTTCAAAGTGGACAGACAAACCATCAGAAAAATATTGAGTCTTTGGTCTCCTGTATCATGACATTAGACCCCAGGCAGGGCAAAAGTAACAATTGCAATCTGTTTATTCGTGGGCAACTGTAAAACCAGAAGATGCATCAAAACTTGATTTTAACCTCGGATGTTTAGGATCACAAACTAACTTCTTAAAAAAAAATCTTTCTAAGAAGTTTACTGTGCATAGGAGAAGGGAGCTTCCCTCTAGTAAACTAGGAAAAAAATCAAAATAGTCTTGTTGGTTCAAAAGCATCAGTTTTGAGTTCTACTGTTCAGATGTGAGTTTTGGTGTTTTATGCTTTAAATTAAAGGAGTGGCTGAATGTTCATTATCCCTATGATAAAAGCAGTAGAAATAGGTGCAAAATGGCCCTTGTGCAATGCCGTAATTTACCTTTATTTTAAACTGGCTTACACATCTTAATACATTATGACAATCAGAATTATCAGACCACCAGGCGGAGAGGAGTTTGTTTTGTTAATTGCTCTTGTTAAGCCTAATTACAGAACGGGGTGGAGTGGATGTGAGGGGAGGGAGGAATCTGCTAGCAAGAGGAAATTCTAAAATCCTCGGAGCAGTTCCAGGCAGTGTGTGTTGGGGAGCAAGAGTGCGGGTGTGGTGTGGAGCGCGTGAGCATGCGTGCGTGTGTGTAAGACTGTGAGAGTGAATGGCAGACTTTCCATATGGACTAAAATCCTGAGATGAATAAGCTGGAGGTGGGGAACCTGTGCTGTGTGGACACATGAAGGTACAGCTGAACAAAGAACTGTTTCGTAGTTTTCTTTATGAACTAACTCCTTTTTTTGGAGGGGGATGGGGGGGAAGATGCAGATTACTTACTTTGCTGTTAATCTTTGAGGTTTGCATTAGATTGAGTGCTAAAATGGTCTGCTGATGTGCTGCACCATTCTTTGATATTACAGTTTGCCACATAGCTGTGGGTTGGTATCCTAAAGCCCTTTGAAACGTTTTCCTTCTTCCCAGTGATTGTAGCAGAGATGTGCCGTGCACAGACTGTGTTATTTATTTATACTTTCGAATGGAAAGTATACATCCAAAGAGCCCTTCTGCCCTGCATTATTCCAGTTTGTTTATGTGCCCCACATTACGCTGTTGGCAAATTACTGTGCCTGACCTGCATTGTCAGCCCCCTCCATTGCCTCGGGAGCCTCCAGCACAGAAGTTTCTGATAAGACAGTTTTGAACAAGCCAGACGCCAAGTGAATGATTCTATAACAAATCTGTGCTCTTCTCCGGGGTATGTTACCTGACTTGTTTGCTGCCAAGGTGGTTTTATTGGTTTGGCTACTGGGTGGAGGGAGGAGACTAGAACAGCACACGAGTCACGCTTTTGTTTTGCTTAATTATAATGTACGCTTTTAATAAAATCTTTTAGTGCCATGAATTAAATGTCATTGCAATCCTGCACAAGAAGAAAAATGCTACTGCTGTTGCAGCTGACAGCTGAGTGGTTAGATGGCCAGCGTGAGTCTGAGGCTCAGAAGCCTTTTCTTTGCTGGCTAGAGATACTGCTGGGTAAATGTGTTTACTTTTTCCTTAGTATTTATACTACTTAATGTGTCGCACTAGATAAATCTACTTCCTGAGTCCATCTTTCAGCTTGCTCTCTTCCCTCCCAGTTGACAAATGGTTTGAGTTTGACACCGTTTTATCAGTTGAGCCCCTGCTGGGTGCTGCATGCCTGTTTGTTTCTGCTTTATCGTGAAAAGTGAATTATCTGCAATATTTTGCTACCATCTAACTAGCAGTTGGCAGGCTTTCCTATATGAACTGATTTAGATTTCAGCAAGGGGAGGCTGTTGTCTTTCTCTGCAAAGCTCTGTTGTTGCTCTCCAGGAAAACAAAAGATCCCGGAGCTTTCTGCACCGCAATCTGCTGCTGTCCCACTTTCAAGGAGGTGTTTTGTTTGTTGCGGCAGCTTCCTATCTTAAAATGATAAATTGAGCGGACATGTGTGCTGTTTTAAACTGCTGTCTCCAGGGCTTTGTGTTCACTTAGGATAAAATACATTATTTTGTGGTAGGCTCTGCTGTGATTTAAACTTGGTTTAAAGATTACAGAGCAAAAGGGAAAGCATCAACATCTTCAGCAGTGGTAGTTTGATGAGAAATAGCTGTCAGAAGAAGAACTCTACTGACTTAACCTCAAGTGGGTTGCAAATGCATTAGGGATTCATTAATATTAATAGTAGAATAGACATTTCCTGCTTTCGTTTGACATCTTCCAAGCCCTTTTTTTTTTTTTTAAGAGCAACTTGAAGTGCAGTTTTAACACTTATTCAAGTTACTACAAGGATGATAAGCTAAAGTTAAACAGAAGGAGACCTCTGAGTGTGTGGGGTTGGTCTCTAGGAATCCTGGAATTTGGTGCTGTGCTTTAGAGAAAGATTGTGGTAAACTTTCGGGTGAGACTTTCAGGGCAGTTTGCAAAATGGGTCCGTTAGGTATGACTGCAACCAGAATAAACTGTAGTCACAAGAAATTGTTCTATGAGGGTGACAGGAAGGTCACTTTCAAAATGACATGTAAAGGGTAATAACTGTGTAGATTTCTAAGGTAGGCACAGTGATGGCTTCTTCATAAGTTCAGGGGTGAAAAAAAAAATCCAAACCCTTCTTGAGTCTCCAAATACTCTGTGAGGTTGGCTGAATAGTTTGGTTTGAAAAATAAATAGATCCAAAGTAATTTTTACTTGTTTTCAATCTTCTAAATCCTGTGATGCACATTTTCATGCTTCTGCTCTGTCGCCAGCAGGCTTCCAAGATTTATTCAATGGAAAAAAAAACAAAAAAAAGAAATTTTGACAAAACTACCAAATATCTTTGAGACATATAATAAACCCAAGAATTTTGTTAGGACTAGGAGGGAACATGTAATTGCAATGATAATTTTTCAGCATCCTGCATATCACAGTTTCATCCACTGAGCCCTTTAAGTAAGAGAACTTGTGGCAGTGAATGAGGCAAGAGCTTGCTTTTTATAGAAAACACAGCTAAGAGTCCCAGTTACATGACAAAAGAAAACAGGTAAGCCCCCACAAAGCACCTAGTCTGGCAAGTCTAGTGATGCAGCAGCTACAAATGCAGAAGTGCACATGAGTTTGGCAGCTCTTACTGATAGGGCAATTTGAATTGTCAGTGTGCGTCTGCTCTACTTGTTGAGCCTAATGAAAAGTACAGTTTAATCACTGTGTGCCAAATTGACCATGATTAGCTGTTATTGCAGATTAGCGCATTGTCTGGGGCTCCAGAATTATTGATCCGGGTGCTGTGCTCTGGTGTTTTCTGTGCCCTCTATCATAACCTCTCCTTAATGCTTAGGGCAGAGAAGCAGGAAAGGAGAGTAGGAGGGAAGAAGTCCAGATGGGAAGAAAACAGGTCCTGAAAAGACCACATAGGAACTAGGTCAGGTACTCTGGAGATTAAAGAAGCATGCTTCATCCCTGGACGCAGGAGGCAGGGACAAGTAGCATACAATTACGAGGAATTAGAACGGCAACAAGTAGTGCAGATTTATCAGCTTTAATTGTCTATTGTCAGGACAGAGCCCTTCTTGTAGATCAGGCGCTGCCAATGCTTTAATACCTCTAATGGACTCTCTATTGTGGGATTATCTCTCCTAAGGACAATGTATTTCTTAAAACTAGTTGTTTTGGGAGAGGGAGAAAAAAAAAGAAGAAAAAAAGAAAAGTAGCTGCAGCCCTCGGTTGTTCGGGTTTTTTTTCCCCTCTCTGGTTTGTCACATTTGCAGGAAGTAGCTGAGAGCCCAGTGTTGCTCTTCTGTCAGCAGCACTATTCCTTCAGGGGAACTGATAGATACCTATTGAACATTAACTCCCTTTGCTCCACCTTCCCCAACGAGCTCCTCCAGAAACAATAGCTGGTTGATAAAGAGCAGATAAGCAAGGACACCCGGCTTAAGAATCTCTCTGCTATCTTTATTTTAAAAGCTTTCCTGGGTTTTGCAAAGTAAACATTACAACATTTAAAGAAGGATAAGGTGTCAACTATTTAATGAGAAGTTGTGTTTAATAGCAGAGGAATTCTTCCCTCCCCCAGCCAACACACAGGTATGAAAAGACTGTTATTTCACCACCCTGGAGTAGGAGAGGTGGAGAAATGACAACTGTACTCTTAGAAACTTAAAAAGTGGTCCTTCAGACCAACCCTTCCAGATTCCCCAATCAGCTCTAAACATACAGTCACTATTTTGAATCCTTTGGTCCTCAATGCACGGTAGTCACATTGCTGGATCTGTGATAATCTGTGGGTAAATATTTTCATTTCCACCACATGCACTTTGTCATGGTGTATAGCTGTTGTTTTTGTTAATCTGTTTTGAAATGCGCTCTGTGGCCAGCTCTTTGTCTGAGAAAAGTGGCATAGTTCCACCCATGGATCTTGCCCTCCTTCTGCTGTGTTCATCAGCTCCAGGAGACTGGGCAGCCTGGAGAGTATCTGACATGAAAACTGAATTATGGAGGAGCACAGTCTGGAGTTTCACCATTGCTCATATCATAAGTCTTACCAGGCAGGTTGAGGAGAGAATACCCCAAAAAGTGTCATGACTACCAAGTTGGGAAGAGTTATGAAAGTTGAAATAATACAATTAATTCTGAGGTGGCTCCATTATTTCAGCTTCTTGTGAGCTTGCTTTGGGGCTGATGTCTGAAGTATTCATAGGAGTGAGCCTTCTAATATATGTATACCTCCTCCATGACAATTTGGAAGTCAGCCTATTTTAAAAGAATATTTTCCAAAGCACACTCTTTTTTCTGTCCTCTTGTCACCAGTAAGGTTGGAAAGCAGTTGGAATGGGTTGGCCTGTTGTCATTCAGTTTTCCTCAGACTCAGTTACAATGGACAGAATATTCAAAAGTCTAGGTTTGGGACGTGAAAGGTTGAATTTGTACTCAGATTTTCTTGTCCAATATCAACTTGTGTTGGTAGAAACATGCAAAGACAATAAAAGTCTCTTGTATGGGATCTTGACTGTCATTTCTACTTCTCCCAGGACCACCATGGCTCAGAAGTGTGATGGGAAGGCTGCTGGTAGCCAAGAAGGGAATATCTGTGGTCCACCTTCTCACAAAGCCTTCTTGCCCTCCTGATAGCAGGCCCAGACAGCCTTGGCTCCTTCTTCTCAAATACAAGCCTCACCAAGAGGAAAAGGCTGAAGCTTAGTTCTAGCTTCTGTGAGAATGTTTTTATTCCATTGGAGGAGAATGGTTTTGGCTTATTCATACATCATCAGAGCAGTATTTTAATAAGGCCTAGTGGGAAACAAAAAGGGATATGGTATTTTAGTATGACTACTTTTTTCTCTTTTTAAGGAAAATTTCTTGAGAGGATAAAACAACAGAAACCAAAAGCAATGTTAAGGCTTGCACTAGGCAGTAGCTGAGAGTGCAGCCAAAAGATCTGCTCTTGGTATTGCACAGCTGAGACAAAAATAAACGTTTGGCATTTGGAAGTGCTACAAGGACACAACCAGGGTGCTCTGTAATTAAAGGCAGTCCCTGAAAGTTGCATGTGTTAATTCAAAAGCCTCCTGGCTATAGCACACACCACCCCAAATGCCCTTGCAAAAAGCTTCTTATAGATTCAAGTGCAATTTTAATTTCTCTCCTTATAGGCAATACTAGCTGAAGTTGTCTAGGGCATACAAAGCCTCTGAGATCATATCTGAAGTCCATAGGCAGGTTTTGCAAAGGTCAGGCTAGTCTGAAGAGAAGACGGCTGTAACTTTTCCTGTTGCACAGTCACTAAAGTGTGCTGGCTCTCTCTTTCCCTTGAATCTGACAGCAACCATGTTTTCAAAAACGTGGCCCCAAAATACGAGTGCATATCAGAACTTGAAAGCAAGTTCTTCTTAGGGTTTGATTTCTCAGTTGGCTTTTAAAAGATGTGCAGTTGTGCAACTACATCATGTACCTTCTCCAAGTAATGACCACAACTGGTCCCCAAATGTTTACCAGCACAAGGATGCCTACATGCAGGAAGTGGGAAATGGGGGTGGGTCTGGTAGTTACTCTTGATGTGGTCAATCTGCCACTGACCTTGTTTGGGGAAGGGGAAGGGGAGGATGTGAAAATGAGACTCTCCTTTAATCTCTTGTATGCATTTTATCTCCCCTCCAACTTTTTAAAGAAATTTCATCTATTAGAGCCAGCTCCCTTCCCTCCTTCTTTCCCATACAATTACAGCAGGCGCAGGGAGACCAGCAGCAGTGGCAGCTGAGGCTGAGTTGCACAGGCTTGTTGTTGAGCTGAAGTGGTGATAGCATCAAAGGAAATGGATGGGGATTTCTGAGATCAGAGCTGTTAGGGCCATTCATGATTTGTTGCCAGGCTGAAAGCTGCTGCAGAGAGAGCTGCCTGAGAAATGCTGATTAATACAGTAATTGAGGTTTTCTATGAGCGAGAAGGGAAAAATTAAAATATGACTAAAAATGTTCTTTTTGAAATGAACAACATTTTGAGATTGCACATTCCAGACAATAGCAGCTACTGGTACAAACAATTTCTATAAAAGATGCAGAAAACTTCTGGTTGAACACGGCGTCTTTTTATGTTTCTCTCTTAAGGAGGAAGGTCAGAAGGTCAGTCTATATAGTTCTTTAATGGCAGAGTTTCCTCTGTGATTCTTACTTTAGTACACATTCTTAACAATTTGTTTCTGTCTCTTTTTCTTGATAAACTTAGTTTTATTCCAGATCAGGCCACTATTAGGCTGGATCTGCACATCAGCAAAACCCCTTCTCCTGGGCTCAGCTTCACTGAGACACCTGGAGCTAATTTTGGGATAGCCTCAGAGCGTGCCACAGAGTTATTTGAAGTCCGTAGGCTTCATAGGCTGTACTCACCTCCCCAGGCTCCAGGGATAGAGCTGCACTGACCTGGGATATTGGCATCCTCCTGATGAATATTTCACTTCATCTGATGTGCTCTAATCTCTGCTTCCTCTTGTTTTCCAGCCCAAAAGCATTCTCAGTTCCTTGAAAAGCAGATTTGCTTTTTTCCCCTGCTCTCCTTCACATTAAGAAGATCAGTCCCTGAAGGAAACACATCAACCCTTTCTTCTTGTTCCCCCCTCCACGCCCCCCCCCCGACTTTTTTTGTTTTTCTTTCAAGCTAACAGGGAAGTGAAAAGCTCTGAAACAGCTGCCTCTCAGAGTGAGACTATTTTTCGGTAAAATAATCACCTTCAGTATGACTACATTGTTTTTCTGTTCTATGCAGTGTGACTCAGCATCAGTTAATTAACCCAATCAAGTAGGCTGGATTTCTCTCCTTTAATGAATGGTTCTTCCTAGTTCAGAGCCTTCCTAGACCTCATTTTGGATGTGCCTCGGTTTTAGAGGGTATATCCAATTACATTCATATCCTTCAGCCCCAGTGCTCGGGCCAGCTCTCCTGCGGAATTATGCTGTGGTGGCAGCTAAGCCAGGACACTCACTTGCGAGCAGAGCAGTTGCCCTACTTAGGTCTGCTGCCACGAGCCCTACCGCGTTAGCGCACACAGAAGGTCTTTACACAGATATGCTATTCTCAGCATCGCAGGCCGAAAATGGCAAGTAATCCTTTCCACACATCTTTTTATCAGTGGGAGGAGGAGCAGGTTAAGGGAAAGGGGTTTGTGTATGCCTGTCAGAGAGACAGACAGGCACCCGATTGCATAAACCTGCTTCCCGCCCCCCTCCCTTCTCCCTTTTTCCTGTGAAGAAATACGTAACACCGAGATCATCCCAGAATGTAAGTGCATGTATGTTTAGAAGAAGAATGTGAAACTAGCTGCCATGTAAAGTGCCAGGCAAGTGATGAGAAATATGCTTGCAGACGTGTGAGAAGAAGGAAAAGTAGTCGAGCTGCCTCACAGTGAAGTAGCTAGCATTTGCACTGGGCTGTGGATGGCTATAAATGGAATTGTGCATCACCGTTCCTCTGAACCCGAGGACTCCTCGCTGAAGAGACAGGACCACTGAAGGAAGTAAGGCATCTGGTTGTTTTGTAATGAGAAGCAGGAATGCTCTTAATAATAAACAAACAGGACATTGTATGCCATCATCACAGGATGTCCTTCCTTCAGCCAGCATGCTGACTTGGATCGGAGGAAAAAAAAATGTGTGCCGCGATCTGCTGATTGCTCTACCAAGCCTCCTTCCATCAGCAGTGTGTTCCTTGATGGCCGCTCGCACATTGCCCCGTGCGAGACCCGCGCTCGCTTTCTTACCGCGCTGCGAAAGGGGAATCGGGTTTGGAAACGCTGCGTGCCGTGTCCTGCTGCTGTGAGCTTCCCTACTGTTACCAAGGGAAAGGGGGAAGGTTTTGTTTAAGGAAAGAAACAGAAATGTTTTTCCCAGTTCCTCTTACAGGCACTGATTAGAAAGAGACTCGGAAAGGGAGAAAATCAAATCTCTGAAACTCCCAAATTTGCCATCTCAAGTAAAGTACTATGATTGTTGAGGCTTGGGAGCAAGCACTTTGAATCGAGTTTTAATCAGTATTCCAGAACTTGGGAATAATTTTAGTTGGTATTTTTTATAAAGTTCTGTCAAGTCAAACTGCGGAAGAACGAAAGCGGGCACGTATTGAACTCCGGAGCTTAAAAATAGCACGGAAAACAGATCTCTAGTAAAAGCTGCCTCAGGTGCGCTCTCGGCGAAGCGCCGCGGTGCCCGCCCACCCGGCAGATCCAGGCGGCGGGGCAGCGCCGCGGCTCTCCCAGCTGACGCACGGGGCCGAAAGGAAGGGGGAAAAAATAAAATAATAACTGCGATGTAAAACAACCCAACGCGGGTGGGCTGGGCGCGGCAGGGTCCGCAGGTAGGGCCCCACCTCCCGCGCTGTGAGAGGGGCCGGNTTCGGTGTGGAAACGCGCGCGGACTCTGCCCCGGTAAGGAGCGCGATGCCGTCCCCTCCTTCACCCCCGTCTCCACCTCCCCGGCTCTCGCTTCTCGCCCGTCCCGGCGCCCGCGGGACGGAGCAAAAGTTTCCTCGTCGCCTCTCCCGGATCGGGAGCGCTCCTCTGATCAGCATTAACCCTTTCGCTCGGCCGCGTAGCTGTCACACCCCCGGCCCGAGTTTCGCGGTTCGTCCCCTGTCCCCCTTCAACGCCGAGGGTCCGGCACTGTCGCTCTGCTCGCCTGGACCGCGGTCAGGACGGGGCGCGGGGCTGGTCCCGAAGCGGCGGCGGCCGCGGGGGCTGTGCATTGCCGCGACCCCCGCCCCAGCCTCTTCGGGCGGCCCGGCTGTGCCTCCCGGGAGGGCCGGTCCCGGGGGGGCGCCGGGGGTCTCCCCCGAACCCACAGTCAGTCAGCCCTTAACCTCTTTCTCGGAAGATCGTGCGCTTTCAGTCTTCGTGTTTCGTTTTTCCCGGAGGAGGGGTGTGAATTTCATAGTAGCTGCGTATCCAAAAAGGAAAAACGAAGGGATTTTACGCCGGATTGAGCGTCATTCTCAGCTACCGGCATAGGCACAGATTTTGGTTCCTCGGGAACCTTATGGAAAGAGCCCGACCCTAATACCTGTTCGAGGATAAGTTTGATAACAGTGTTTCTGTCCTGAACAGACAGAGGGGCTGAAGGACTTGCTGGAACTGTCCTGCTAGGCTCATATGCACTGCTTTGGGATACTAATTCTGGGAGGTATCATCAAAATCAAAAGGGATAGGATAACTTTTTAAAAAAATATTTATTTTATTTCTTTTCCCTGGTCCTTGTCTGGCTTGACCCCCAGGAACATGTTGCAGTGCTTTGTGCAGGGCTGCTGCTGCTACAGTGATGCTGGCAGGATGTCGGCTTTCTCAGCCTTCCATGCCAAAGGATAAGGGGACGTCAGGAGGAGGCGGAGGGGCCAGGTTGTTTTGAAAGTTGTTTGTGTGTTGAAAGCCGGTGGGAAAGTTCAGGCTTCCCCATTTGGAAGAGGCAAGGCTGGGTTCCGCTCTTCCAACATGCGCTTTCCATTTTTAGCTTCATTCAGACGCAGACAGCAGTTCCTTTCCTCTTCCTCTCCTTGTTTGTGTGACACTTTTCTGAGGCAGCTTTTCCACAGGCAAATAAGTGGTCTCGCGGCCATGACCCCACATTTTCTTCAGCACGGAATATTCTTTTCTCTCTGAAGCATTAAGGAAAGGGTCTGAAAAAGGTAAAGTGGTTGTCACAGCCTAGAGATTTTCTCCTCTTTGTTTTTGTTCCCTCATTACTACCGAGGCTGGCATTTTAAAGTGCTGCTTCAGACAGAGCAGCTTCGTTTACACTGCTTTTTGGCTATTACTCAACTGTACCAACTATCCTGCATACGCTTTTAAAGTGTCACAGACTACTGTATTAGTCACTCTGTATCAACGGAAACCACAACACTGAAGGACAATGAGGATTAAAGGCTGTTTTCTTTTTTTCCAGGCTGCTACACAGTATAGCTCGGACGCTGTGAGTTTCAAGAATCTGGTGAAAGGGAGAGAGTGGACAATGAAAATGGACATGGAGGATGCTGACATGACTCTGTGGACAGAGGCTGATTTTGAAGAGAAGTGCACATATATTGTAAATGATCACCCGCTGGATCCCAGTGCCGATGGAGGCACCCTAACTCAGGCAGAGGCTTCCTTGCCAAGGAACTTGACATTCAAATATGCATCTAACTGCAAAGAGGTAAGCGGCAGTGCTCTGGGGAAGGTTGGAGTCAGACAAGCCAAATCACAGCGCTTTGGAAAGCGTGTGCTCACCCTGCCTTTGATTCTTTAGCATACACACACACACACCCTACCAACAACAACAAATGCTGCCCGCTGGCTTTTAATATGGGACCCTAATAACTCATTTAAGAAACTGTGTGCTGGTCATCTGTTGTGTCATATTTTCACTGAAAACTGCAGCCAACCTATCCCTGAAACTGGTTCTGTACCAAATCGCAAACAGTTAAATTTTCACACAATTTGAACAGCATCTGAATAAGCATATTTAAACTGTGGGGTAGTTCTTTGTGCCAATTTCTAGGCTGCTGTTTGCCAGGACAATTCATTGCTTCTGGCTCAGAGATTAAAGTGCCTTGGTTGTCCAATAAATAGCTTTAAAAAAGTAAAGGGGGAAAAGAAAAAACAAATTCCTGGAAATGTGTTTAATTATTTCTTTTTGTTTTCCCTTTGGTTATGAAATTGCTTTATTCCTTTTGTGAGCTTGTTGTATTCCCAACTTCCTAAATTCTTAAAAACTCTGGCATGTTGGTTAAGGAAGTAATGGTAGAACTGTAGCAAGCTTGAGAGAAGGGTGGCCGTAGCTTAAATGAACTTTTGTTTATCTGGGACAGTATCTTCACCGGTAGCTAGCCGTGCGAGTGTGTCCTATCCTTGTCCCTGGAGCGGGTACATTCTTTGTTGTTGTTTCAGAAGGGCTGGAAAGAAACGAGCCTGGATGAGCAATTTGGTTTTGTGTTTACTCCTCCGTATAGAGTAGCTATTATAGCTAGGTGTGATGTTCGGTAGTGTAACAACCCATGGGACAACCCTTCATTTCTCCCTGTGCTGAGACTTGTGGTATAGCAACTATTACCTGTGCTTCTACTTTGGCTAAACATACTGACCACAGAGCTGAAAAGAAGAGGTACACTCATCTGTGCCTATCAAATATTTCCTTCCAGAGCAGGTACTTGTTTAATCCTGCGTACAGAAACAGGGCCAGACCCCCAGCTGAAAGGTGTTGACATTGTGGAATTTAGCTCAGCAGTGCCCAATAGAGTGCCAAGTACATTTGGTAAGAAGTTAAAGCTAAATTCTCCTGAAAATCACTGTTCTCTTCCCATCTGCCCTGCCCTGCAGAACTTTGACAGAGAAAGGTCATGCTCCAGAAAAGAAGTGTGAAACCTGGTTTTGTGTTATTGCATTGTTAGATAGGTCTTAGTTTGGCGTGAAGGGGGAAAGAAAGCTGAGACTCTGCCATGGGATACAGGAGGATTTCTTGATCGAAGGATGAGCTTGCAGTGTGATAGTTCGGGTCGGTCCTCAGCAGCCGGCTCACGACTGATTGGCTGATGAGGCTGCTTGCTCTCTCTGCCCCTGCCGAGTCCTGCTGCTGTGGCTGGAGACATCCAAAGGGCTTTCAAAATTCCCAAAACTGTGTTTGGAAACACCAAGGTGTAATTTCCTTATTCCCTAGCTCAGGTCAGTGAATCAGGAGGATTGCTGCCACCTCTGTATAAGAGGCGGGGGGGAGAGAGAAGTTGTTGGAAGATTGCTGGTTCTTTCTTGTCAAATGTGACCCTTGCAGCTCCCTGCTAGTGGGAGTCTGAATATAGGACATCCTCCTTTTGTTCTCCAAAGCTCCCCCTGGTCTGGTCTTTCATTTGTGCTGAATTGTACCTACCCTAAGGAGCAATAGGAGCTTTTAAACCCTGACTGTATTTAAGGTAGCTCTGAAAGAAAGGCCTGATACGATGTGCTCTTTTGCCCACCTTCTGTGAAGGCTACACTCCGGTGAATGTATGGACAGGTCTCACTTGCTACTCCTCCACAGGGTGAAGTAGCTGTAAATGGCATAATCCGCTTGTCTGCTAGTAACTCCGCTTGTCTGCTAGTAACTTCTGACATGAAACACTGTATTTTTTTTTCTGTCTGCCTTCTGAGTCCAATTTTGTTTAGTGGGGTCAGGACTGGGTACATGTGTTGCTTTTGCATGGTGGTGTTTGTGGGTCAGTGAGGGAGCCTGATTCTGGTTTTGACCTCATGGAAAACCACTGGAGTCCTGACAGGTTGGTGGGGTGGGTTTTTTCACTTGCAAAAGGATGAGGTAAGACTTCGGGGGATGCATGCGTGTGTGTTTGCCAGTGGGTTTCAGATGTGAGCTGTCTTCATTGTCAACGTTGGGGAGAGCTGTGGCTTCATCTGGTTGAGAGTTTTAAATGCTGAGTCAGTTTATTGTCAAAAAACCATATATAATATATCGCTTGTGAAATGCTGATACTGTCATGATTAGATCATGAAATCCTAGTGTTGTCACGATTAGTATTGTATCTCTGGCTGGAGCAGGAAAAGTACTGCGTGCCTGCTTAGGAGGGAGGAAGTACGGCTGCTGCTGTTTGGGGAGGGTTGCTTTTTCTGTATCTTCTCCTTGCATGCTTTGTGGAGCTCCTCTTTAAAGGTTTATGCAATTTGCAAGGGAGTCCATGACACATCATCATACTCTTGTTTATTCTTGGATCTTGATCAGGGACTTTTTTGAAGAACGCATTTTTTGTTGTGAGTTCACAGAATGTGTCAGCATTTTTAAAAAATGAATTACTACTGCTCATAACATTTTAGGCTGTTAGATTTACATGAAGTCATTTATTTATTTCTATGCGTGAATTATTTATCCTTTTCCCCAGTTTTGGCAGTTGTCAAAAAATGATGAAATGTGGTGTTGGGCTTATGCTCTAGAAGGCCATATGTGAATGATTTTTTCATGCAGAGATTTAAAAACTTTTTTTCAATAATCTTCCCTTTGGTCTCGGTGCTTAAAGCCCAAACAGCCCTTTTTATTATAAAAAGACAGTTGCTCTGCTGTCCTGAGTATTACTAGTGTCTCATCCTGATCTGAGAGGAAAACATATCTCGGCAAACCACCTATTACTGTTGCATATCTCTGATAAGGCCATTTCTTAGAGACAGACCCTGAATCAGTGATTTTGGTGAAAGCAGTGATTTTGAGATGCTATGAACTGTGCCTCACTGACCTCAGATACTTGCTCTCCCCTATTGCTTTTATTTCTTTTTTATGTGGTTGCTGAGGAAAGTTTCTTGAAAGCATTTTGTTTCGTGGCATCACTTTTAGAAAATTGGTCACTGAATAAACGGGTAAAAAATACAAAACTGTAGAACTAGTAACTAAAAAAAAGTTAAAATCAGTGTTATTCCAGGACACATGATGGCCTGCCCTATTCGCATGTGGAGAATACTGCTGTTTTAATGCAGCCAATAAGAGTTTGTTCGGTGTTTTGGTTTTTTAAAGCAGTTTGGTGGTCCCATTGCAAAATACCCTTCCCTTGGAGAATTAGCAGGAGTCGTTGTTTTACTTCAGTGCCCTCTCCCCAAACAAAGATGCGGGAGCGCTGATCGTCCAAAGTGCCATCTCAGATCA